>JAVIAB010000008.1:40074235-40169235 GCA_032433765.1 Megaustenia siamemsis | reverse complement strand
ACATATGAATGTTTAGATAATTGAACAAGGTATAAGATTTCACCAATATTCAGGTGATATAAGACATGTAAAAAGAATATGGTTTGATGGCGTTCACACTAATCAAATTGAGCGTGACGCACTATGTGGCGTAACGTATGTTGCCGGAATCGCATTGGCGCACAGTGCGGCGAAACGTACAGAAAGAGTTAATAGAAAGTGACTGGGCTTAAACTGATGACAGTGAACAATAAAGGTCTTAGCCTCTACAGCAAAAAGACGGAATTAAAGGTTGCAACAAAGAAAATGACATCTCCTGAATGCACAACTAAAGTAAATGGTACAGTATAAAAATTTCTCAATAAAATCAAATATTTAGGAATGGTGTTAGTATAATATAGTAGATGTACAATATTTTTATGGAGTAGAATAGTTCAGGCAAAGGTGGTATTCCAACGAATTAAGAAAAAAATTAAGGAACCCATTTTTATCAATCGAAAAAAAAAATATCTTCAGTGAAACAAGTCTTGACATATGGAGGCAAATCGTGGACAGCCGGACAAGAAAGAAAAGAATAATTGGAGGTCAAAGAAAGGTTGCTTTATATATAGAAGAATGTTTAGAGTAGCATGGGACAGGTAGAGACAAAAATGTAACGAGGACTTAATAAAAGATGCCAATTGAAAAAAAGACAATTTATTTCTAACATCACAAAAGAACATTTTATGTTCATGTTGTGAGAAAGGGAAGAGCTAAGATATAGTATGACAATAGGAACAAAGTCAGTGATGAAGGGAGAAAGGGAACAGCTAAAATATAGCATGACAACAGGAACAAAGTCAGTGATGAAGGGAGAAAGGGAACAGCAAAAATATAGCATGACAAAAGGAACAAAGTCAGTGATGAAGGGAGAAAGGGAACAGCTAAAATATAGTATGACA
Source organism: Megaustenia siamemsis (assembly GCA_032433765.1). Taxonomy (NCBI): domain Eukaryota; kingdom Metazoa; phylum Mollusca; class Gastropoda; order Stylommatophora; family Ariophantidae; genus Megaustenia; species Megaustenia siamemsis. Next base: position 40,168,315 of record JAVIAB010000008.1, on the reverse strand, counting down.
ACAGGAACAAAGTCAGTGAAGAAGGGAGAAAGGGAACAGCTAATATATAGTATGACAACAGGAACATAGACAGTGATTAAGAAAGAAAGGCAACAACTAAAATATAGTATGACAACAGGAACAAATTTAGTGAAGAAGAGAGAAAGGAAACAGCTAATATATAGTATGACAACAGGAACGAAGCCGGTGAAGAAGGAAAAAAAGGAACAGTCAAAATATAGTATGACAACAGGAAGAAGTCAGTGAAGAAGGGAGAAAGGGAACAGCTAAAATATAGTAGGATAACATGAACAAGTCAGTGGAGAATGGAGAAATGGAACAGCTAGAATATAGTATGACAACAGGAACAAAGTCAGTGATGAAGAAAGAAAGGGAACAGCTAAAATATAGTATGACAATATGAACAAAGTCAGTGATGAAGGGAACAGCTAAAATATAGTATGATAACAGTAATACGTCATTAAGAAGGGAGAAAGGGAACAGCTAAAATATAGTATGACAACAGGAAACAGTCAGCGATGAAAGAAAACATTGAACAGCTAAAATATAGTATGACAACAGGAAACAGTCAGCGATGAAAGAAAACATTGAACAGCTAAAATATAGTATGACAACAGGAAACAGTCAGCGATGAAAGAAAACATTGAACAGCTAAAATATAGTATGACAACAGGAAACAGTCAGCGATGAAAGAAAACATTGAACAGCTAAAATATAGTATGACAACAGGAAACAGTCAGCGATGAAAGAAAACATTGAACAGCTAAAATATAGTATGACAACAGGAAACAGTCAGCGATGAAAGAAAACATTGAACAGCTAAAATATAGTATGACAACATGAACATGTCAGTGGTTTGATTGGAAGTTAACAGTGGATATCATAAACGGCGATAAAGACAAAGTTGTGGAGAGACATGATCACCTATGTTAGCAGGCATGACACTAAATAACAATGATTCTGATTGGTAGTTTGTTCTTTCCCTTTACATTGCACATTGCATTAACATAAAGAAAAACAAAATCAAATATAAAAATTAAAAAAAAACTCGAATACTGAATGAGTGTAAAGCTGTTTTAAAGTTGAATTAACGCCTGAATACATTTCATTTACTGATTTAATTAAAAGAAGGAAAACAAAAAACGGTTCAAACGAAAAGCTGTAATTAATTTTATTACAGACACACCACTGGAAAATAACAAACGAAAAAATTTGTTTCAAACGCGCAACTGCTATAATTAAGATCGAGTTTTCTACAAATCATTGTTCCGTTTAAAATTACGTTTTTTTTCTTTCCCCTTTTTAAATCCACATATGTGTTACTTAGCGTAATATTGTGATTTAATTTACGAAATTACATTTCATCCATATTAAAAAGTGGTAACAATTATAATTATTTCATGAGGGAATCGGGAATTTCCATTTTAAAAAATATTATATTAATATCACCAGGGAAAAAGACGATGGTGTTTAAAAAGAAAGAATTTGAAATAAAAGGGAACAATCTCGAACAATGAATGTGAGTGGGAAGAGACCATTGTTCATTGTGGGAGACAAGACACAGTTCATGATGTATTAAAAGCTTTCAACATCACATCATCATGTCTCATACCGCTTGACGTAGGCGATCATGTCTTTCCACAATCTTCTATACACTGTACATTGTATTAACTCTTTTGTTGACTATTTTCCAAGCCTTGAAACAAAGCTATCTAGAATTTTCTCTCTTTGTCGCCCGCGATCTCTCTTGCCATGTATTTTGCCAATTGTAACCAAGTAACACACTCTTAACTCCACGTAAGCAGAGGTCTTCACTCTCTCTCTCTCTCTCTCTCTCTCTCTCTCTCTGCGATCAAGACTCAATCAGAGTAGGATTCCAGACTCTCTCATGAAGTCAGCTGTCTGTTTAAGCGAATCGATTGCCCCATATAGTTTTTCTTCCAGGGAGGTGGGCGTGGACCACATTGCTCTTCTCAGGTCTGTGTACTGGGGGCAATCCTGTAGAACATGTTTTGTATTCATGTTGTCCAGTGTATAGTGGCATAGGCTGGTTGTACCTATTTTGAATTTGGTGAACATGTGATTTCTCATTCTATTGTGGCCAGTGCGTAGGCGAAGTATGATGACTTGATCCCTCCTTGATAGTTGCTGGTATCCGCCACTCTCGTTATGCTTTGGGTGTTCTCGTTCCCATTTTTCATGGAACTGACCTTTGAGGATAGATTTGGCTTCATCATAACTGAGCGGATGGTTCTCTTGTGGTAATCTCCCTCCCTCTTTAGCTAATTTGTCTGCGCGTTCGTTCCCGTGTATATTACAGTGTGATGGTATCCACTGAATGACTACTCTCTGGAAGTTATTGCATAGTTGGTCCAGCGTTGTTCTCAAGTCATCTAGTTCATTGTTCTTGGGGCTTTTTAGAGCTGATAATACTGACAGTGCATCAGTCAGAATCACAAATTTATTGTGCATGTTATTTTTGTGTTGAGTAGCCAGTGTTGCAGCATATCTGATGGCCTCACCCTCTGCTTTAAAGTTGTTTGAGAATTTTCTAGTAGCTATTGACTTGGTGATCTCGTCCTGATTATTCAGCGTCAAGAACACACCTCCCCCTCCATTTCTGGTGGCATTTGTAGCAGAGCCATCTGTGTATATGTGAGACCAAGAGTCCTGTGGGTAGGTATCGTGTATGTGTTTTTTCTGCTACGTGTTTTCTTTCTGTCTGATTGGGTGCCTTTTTTCGTGATTCCTGTTATATTTTCCCTAAGTTCTGGTATTTTATGTTTTCCATGAGGAGACATATCAGATGGGCCCAAGGGTTTCGATATTGTTTGGGAAAGTACTGGGTCTCCAGTAGTTAGTTCATTTGCAATTACAGCGAAGTTGCTCCTCTTTAGTCGTACAATTCTGGAATCAGTTATTCTTTGGTGCATGGGGTGGCTAAGGAGCCTTCTATGTTTCTCTGCTTGTTGCAATAGTTTAGTGGTCCGTCTGTCATCTAAGGATTGTAAACCTGTTACTGTTTCTAGAGTCTTGATAGGTGTAGATTTCATAGCACCTGTGATGATACGGGCAGCTTGGTTCTCTGTTCTGTTAATTTAGCTAAGGTGTGATTTGGAAGCCATATCCCAAGCTGTGACTCCATACTCTAGAACTGGTCTGACTCTTCCTACGTATAGTCTTTTCAAAATATAGCTGTCTGCCTCCCAGTCCGTTCCTGCCAATTTCTTCATAATATTTGTTCGTTTTCTGGATTTTTTCCTTGCTCTGTCTGTCTGATTTTTCCAAGTCATTCTGCGATTCATAGTGACGCCAAGATATGTTAGGTTTTAGTCAAGAGGGAGTGTATGGTCTTTTATCTTCAAGTTTGCAGAGAGTGTGTTTCTTGATAGGCTGAAAATTGTATATGTAGTTTTTTTTCGTTGATTGGTAAGAACCAGGTGTTCGTCCATTTTTCAAGTTCACCTAGGGCATCTTGCATCCTGGGTCCAGCCACCGACATACTTTCCTCGCGAGCCCATTAACGTCAGATCATCTGTGTATATTGCTGGGTGTATTCTGGGTGTAATGTCCATTACGATATCATTTATGAAAATTAAAAAGAGTGTTGGGGACAAGATAGGTCTTCAACAAACACTTTCCAAGCCGTTCTGATTCCTGCCATTTTTAAAAGATCATTCCACGTGTTCCCCATCATCTCTATATATGCTTCCATCTGTCTTCTCCAAGAATATGTTGGTCATAATCTTAGAAATATCACTTAAGATATTGAACATGTAACACATTTCTTTTTAATTTATTATTTCAGCAAACTTCAGTAAAACTCTTTTATAATAATTATCCACAGAAATATTATTTTAGAGAAGACTATTTAGAGTTTCATGCCCAGAAATAAAAAGCATCGAGTGCACACTGAGGGGGCGCAAAAAAGAGAGAACGATTCTTGTCTACACCTGAAGAGGCACAGCCGTTTTGTTGGTCTTGTTATGATAAGGGAACAGCTGGAGGATGTTGTGTGAAATGAAGAAAAAAAATAAGGGAAGAAGAGATAGAGAGAAATAAAAGGAAAAGATACCAGTCAGACTAAGAGTTGTTTGTTAGGATAACAGAAATAATAAATATCTGTTAATATAGAGATAGGAGGTTGTGACAGGACATGATCACCGACGCCAGGTGACACGGTGTCTACGATGGTGATAACAATAATTATATCTAGATGGATATCCAACAATTAGTTTCTCCTCTTTAGCCTTTCATTAAGGTGATTTGGATCAATTTTATTGATAAATATAAGTGACGTTATTTTTGTTTCTTACAATTAGGATTGTAAGACGGAAGTAACATTAATAAGAGTTTAAGTTTAGTCACACAGAGAGATAGTACTTTGGAAGAATTGGAAAAACAGATAACAGAAATGATGATGAAATGTTGATATATAGAAGAATAGGTAGAATTGGGTGGAAGGAAAAGAAAACAAACTATGAAGTCTTAAAACAACTAAAAATGAAAAGAGAACTACTAAGCACAATTCAAACAAGGCAAATGCAATTTTTGGGCCATGTTAAAAGACACAACAGCCTACTAAAAGTAATCCTGGAGCGGAAAATACAAGGTAAAAGAGGCAGAGGCAGACCAAGACTAACATGGACGCGTAACATCAAAAGATGGACAAATCAGCCTATGACAAACTGCGCCATCAAAGCAAGAAACAGAGCAGAATGTCGCTCCATGGTAGCCAACCTTCGTTGCGGAGACGGCACTCGATGATGATGATGAGAAATTATTTTTCTCCGAGTTATACAGATGACTAATGTGTATTTGCTTTATATAGATTACTTGTATGCGTTTAATTCAACGGTCATCATTGAAATATAGGCAAGTTGAGCCATATATGTGTCTTTACATAAACTTTACGTAGGTAACTCTTAGAGGAAACCATGACAACAAATGTCAGTTTCATGAAAGAGAAGCGAAGTGCGACAATTTATAATCCAACATTGTCGTGTGAATGAATGAAAGTAAGAAATGACGGCGGAATTATGACTGGTAGAAAATGCGATGAACAGCGAGCTAATGAAATCAATTATAAATATTGTGCTTTGAGAACAGAAGTAACGTTAATTAATCATTATCTAAGTACCACAGAAATAGTTCAATAACTTGAATTACACTTTCCTTTTCTCTCTTCACTTCCTCTTGTATCGCTTCGGGTGTCGATGGAGGTACACAGTTCTGGTTCTCGCCCCTTTGGTGTTTCAGTCATTGTTAATCAATGTTGTAGTGTTTCTTTGTTGTTGTCTGCCCACCTTACTCCTGGTCTGCCTCTTGCCCTTTTCCCTTCTCCTCTATTAATATATGCTTTGTAAGATAAGGAACAAAGAAGGATAAAAAGTTAAAGAACTCCCACGTAAAGTGACGGATAGGGAATAGACGTTAGCATCAATGTCTTTTTACCGATCTGCACATTGTTAGATAATGTGGTCAGCATTACGTCAAGCCCGTCTTTCCTCTATTAATATTTGCTTTGTAAGATAAGGAACAAAGAAGGATAAAAAGTTAAAGAACTCCCACGTAAAGTGACGGATAGGGAATAGACGTTAGCATCAATGTCTTTTTACCGATCTGCACATTGTTAGATAATGTGGTCAGCATTACGTCAAGCCCGTCTTTCTGTCCTTAAAAAAACTCATTTACTGTTGGATGGACTAGGAATCCAAATGAACTGGTTCTCGCCCCTTTGGTGTTTCAGTCATTGTTAATCGATGTTGTAGTGTTTCTTTGATGTTGTCTGCCCATCATTACCCCTGTTCTGCCTCTTGCTCTCTCCCCTTCTCTTTTAATATTTGCTTTGTGAATCGCACGACATTCTTTCTAGCTAGATGGGCAAACCAGTTCATTTGCCGTTTCTGTAAATACACTTAGAGAGTAATTAATTCGATTGGGCGATCGTCTTTAGAAAAAAAAGTGAAATAAATATGTGGCTCACACAAGAACGCATACTACTACCTAACTATTTATTATTTTAAATTATCCATTTGTAACGTTAATTTAATATCAGATGTTAGATGTACAACAGAGGTGAGATGGTAGATGTACAACAGAGGTGAGATGGTAGATGTACAACAGAGGTGAGATGGTAGATGTACAACAGAGGTGAGATGGTAGATGTACAACAGAGGTGAGATGGTAGATGTACAACAGAGGTGAGATGGTAGATGTACAACAGAGGTGAGATGGTAGATGTACAACAGAGGTGAGATGGTAGATGTACAACAGAGGTGAGATGGTAGATGTACAACAGAGGTGAGATGGTAGATGTACAACAGAGGTGAGATGGTAGATGTACAACAGAGGTGAGATGGTAGATGTACAACAGAGGTGAGATGGTAGATGTACAACAGAGGTGAGGTGGTAGATGTACAACAGAGGTGAGATGGTAGATGTAAAACAGAGGTGAGATGCGGAATTGATCAGGCAAAAGCAGCTTTCCAAAAAATGAGGAAGATACTGTGCAATCCATTTTTGACAATAGAAACAAGAAAAAGAGTTCTTAAATTTTATGTACAGCCAGTCTTAACATATTGGCGTGAATCATGGACAATAGAAAAACAGACAAGAAGATCACTGGAGGTTGCATAAATGTGGTTTTACAGACGAATGTTGAGAATACCATGGACAGCTAAGAAGAGTAATGAAAACGTTCTGAAAGAGGTCGAAGCAAAAAAGAGAGCTAATTTCCAATATTAGGAAGAAACAATCATCATTTTTTGGTCATGTAATGAGAAGGGAACAGCTGGAATATATTGTAACAACTGGGAAAATTGAGGGACGAAGAGATAGAAGGAAGCAAAGAGAAAAGATAACAAACAACTTAAGAGAATGGCTTGGCAGAAGGTCAACAACAGAAATGATAAATAGTTGTCGCGATCGAAAGTTGTGCCATCAGGCACGGTACTTGATGATGATGATGAACGCTACAACAATGTAAGACGACATGCAAACGATCATGGTAATCCGTCCAGTGGTCTCTGAGACATTTGGTGAAATTTAACGGCATGAGGATGTGACTTCTCAGAAATAATGTTTATTCTGCCAGCATAACCCTTCAATGTCATTATCTGTTCTCAGCCACATTTTCAATGTCCTCAGTGTCACTGCTTCGGTCAGATCCAACATTCGATAAACCTCCCTTCGTATACGTTCTTTATCGAAAATGTCTATTCCTTCCTTGCTGTCTTGAATTCCTTGAACAAAAATATCCAAATTCTTAGACTCAGAGATGAAATTACAGTTTACTTAACCGCAAAATATACAAGTTTCTCTTCATAAGGTTTGATATAGAACGAGAGAGACTCCCCCTTTACACTCTGTCTCTCTCTGTAAAAACATTGATACATCTTCAATGTCAATGCGATAGTTTGAAATGTAACGAATTTCATCTTTAGACTCATTGTAAAACACCCCCAGTCCACGCCAAGTTTTTCTACGCCTTTGAAATGAATTAGAGCCCGCAGACAATTTTAAATACAAGCGCAACGGAGGTTAAATAGCACGAATTCGTGCGAGAAATCCGTGGAAATTAAGATTTGTGTTTGTTTTTAGTTTACATTATGCGTGTAATGTTGACCAGAGAAACTGTAAACATTTTATTTGACAAGTATCATTATGCAAATCCGATTTTTTTGTATACCGGAAATAAGACAACATCAAAACCATCCACTTGTTTCAAATGAATTTTTTTTTAAATAACGTCATGAAAATAAACAATGTATATCCAGAATTTCAACAATGAAAACTAAATGGTAACTAACTTATAACATTTTGAAGAAGGGGAATGAGTTTAGGAATGGATCTCAAGCAACATTTTAATGATTATAGCTAAAATATTACTTTGAGACTAAAGCAAGCAGTCGCGTGAAAGAATGATATAGCCATCCCTATTCGAGGACCTTAACAATATGTACCTTTAATGTAAAGGTAAAGGTAAAGTACGAGACTTGAACCGGCGTCTTAGCACGCGAGTTTACACCCATATGTGCTCGGCCACCTATCCAGAAATGTTCGGTTTTCCCAACTAGGCTACCGAGGCGCGCCCCCCCCCCCACCTTTAATGTATAGCGCCACACAAATCTGTTATATAGAAGTCAAGGACAATTCATTAAAAAGAAAAAAAACTTCAAAGATAGCGAGAGGAGATAAAACTCTGTAGCTCTTTTTGAAGCTGAAAAAATAGTATAAATCTCCTTCTTCTTCTTCTTTCCTTCCTCATCTGCCTTTCAGCGTCGAGGGGGGATATAATTTGCGATCTTTTGCTCTTCTGTTCGCCTCTGCTGCTGTTATGTTTCCTAGTGCTTCTAATATTCCATCGATCCATATTTTTCGTGGTCGACCCTTGGGTCTGGTGTTCTCACAATGTTTGTTGAAGGCTCGTTGTGTTGTGTTTTGTTCTTTCTGCCTTGTCACGTGGCCAAACCATTTTATCTGTTGTTTCCTTATATATTCTATGGCGGGGGCTATTCCTAGCTTTTTTCTCAGTTCTTCATTTCTGATCTTATCTCTCAGACTGTTTCCTGTCATTCGTCTAACACATTTCATCTCTGTAGAGGTTATTTTTCTTATTGGTTTAATCTCCATCTTCTGAGTATTTCTCTGAGCATAAAACATTTATCACTTACCGACCTGCTAGGTCAGTCGTAAGTTAAGGGTTTAGTTTCAGAAAAACACACGTTGGGGGTTTAGCCCGACTGATGTTTCCCCCCACATGTTTGATTGCTAAGGTCTCACATGCGATCTTTTACGATCTAAATATAAAAACTTTAGCTGGTTACATAAAAAAAGTACTTATCAGTTCTTATCCTCCTCCTTAGTAGAAAACTTTACACAACTTTTCGAAAATATTATCCCGTTGGAAGCACAATATATTAAATCACTTTAATCACACAATCTACACTCCGAATATAAAACATCCGTCATCTTGGTCGCCATCTTGGAAATGAATATAGTATAAATAGAAACAAAAATACAATCTGCTGCCTTGCAGGAAGATTGGGGACAATCAAAGGCTAAGGAAAGCAAAGCTGAAAAAATGCCGGCTGAAATCGGATGCACTGGGCCACTGGCGCAGAACACAGTGCAACGTATTAACGGGTGTTCAATCAGAGTGGATCTGGCGAACTCTAAATGTGACGTTCTGTCTGTGTGGGCGATCAACACACTTAACCTGACAGCTGACTTCATGTGGGAGTCTGGAATCCTACTCTGACTGAGTCCTGATCGCAGAGAGAGAGAGAGAGAGAGAGAGAGAGAGAGAGAGAGAGAACAAAAATCAGAGGAGGAAGTCGCTAGACATGATTTGAAGTTGTTTTATCACGTACGGAAGCAATTTAGAGCAATGTTAAGTGATCACTCCACTTGGTGGAGTCCATTCCAGCACAATAAGTGATTTTTGTGTTCATCCAGCTTTATAGGATTTCCAGAGATTTTTTTTAGGAGCAAAGAAAGGGCGGCCTGAAGCAGTGCTGGCCATATTAATAAAAAAAACATATGTCGATGGACTGTACAATGTATTGTCACATCATCATAAGCCTCATACACCACTCTTTAGCTTTTTTCTGTTTTTTATTCTGTCAGTCTTTCTGCCTATTTTACTTTCTATCATACTTTCTAACTCTCCCTCCATTACTACCTCCCACTCTCACTCTCTGTCTCTCTCTCTCCTTCTCTGTCATTCTCTCTTTTTCTCCCGGTCTTTCTTGTTATTTCTCCCTGTCTTTCTTTCCTTCTTTCTTTCTTTTATCTGAGTGTTAGTCTAGAAACGCACCGGTGTTATACCGACCACTTTATCCAAAAAATAATGCCCAGAATGCCTATTTAAAAAAAAAATATATATTGGCATCCTGTTTTTAATTCACGGCCACGTGGCGCAAGGAGGCTCGTAGTTTCTTGTCCATTTCTATATTGTAGAGATTGTTATATAGTCCACTCCGAAGTGCGTGGCTGTCTTCAAAATGCTATAACTTAATAACCGTTTGGTTTCATTATTGACATTTTGTATGTAAACTGTATGTTGTCATGACGTTACATAAAGAACAAAAATGGCATTGGAAACAACTGATGGTTTTAATGTAATATATTTGAGGTATATAACAACAAATACACATAATGATACTAGTTACAAAGAATTCGTTACAGTTTCTACTGGGCAACTTTACAGGCGTAATTAAAAATGAAATTATTTCTATGCCTTTAAAATTATTTAGAACCCGCAGGCTTTTTCAATATAAGCTCAGTGATTAGATTGCACGAATGCGTGCAAGAAATCCGTGCAGTCTGAGGTTGTTTTTTTTTTAATTACGCGAGTAATGTTGACCAGTAGAAACTGTAAACATTATATCATCTATTATCATTATGTGAATTTGTTTATATATCTATATAAGTCAAAATAAAAACCATCTATTTTTTCAAATTATAAGAAAAAAAATATTTAACATCGTGACAATAAATTGTTTACATACTAAATTTCAACAATTAAAACCAAACGGTTATTAAGTTATAGCATTGTGAAGAGGGGACTGAGTTTTGGAACAGACTATCTTAACAGAATTATACACTGGGTTAAGGTAAGAATCGTTTCAACGAGAATTAGCTCTTGTACCTGAAGAAAAGTGCCAAACAGATGTTCATTTCCTTGCTGGCTCAAAGAGAGAGGAAAACGGAATCCAAAATAGACGAAGAAGGAAGGGCTTTCTGGCAAGTTCTAACAAAAACAAATACAACTTGTTGGCTTTCTTTCCCTGCAGCAATTGTTTATTAATTGCAGTGTTGGAAATGACCGCATTGGACAAATAAACGATGGGAGTGTCGAGTCAAAAAAAACAACGCTTTATTCGTTCCTGGTTATATTTTTTTTTAATTAATGTTAGTTACCTACATTTTATTCTAATATTAGATTAGTGAGTCAGTCGGTACATGCATAGGCCGAGCAATGGTGTGGATATGGGATTTGTAAAACTGCAATGATCCGATTAAACGGACAGAGAGGGAAATATATAGACAGACTGACAGGCAGGAGTCAGGCAGACAGAAAGACAGACAGACGGATGGACGGATCGATGAATCGATCGATAGATGGATGAATCGATGGATGGTTGGATGGATGGGTGGATGGGTGGATGAAGCGATGGATGATACACTATGACGATAGAATAAATATGAAGGAAATTCAGGAACTGTGATGTCTTAGGATCTAATAAAAAAAAGACGACAAAATCAGGTTAAAACATATATAAAGAATGAATGGTTGGGATGTTGGGGTGGATGCTAGACGATGGACAGCACAGAAGCTGAAAGTTCTCAATGACTCAAAGCTGACTCGTGAGAGTCAGGACTAGAACCAACAGATAAATATACTACTGTACTTGCTTGCACGGCTTGCGGTTACCAGACTAATCGGTATAGTCAAGCTATTAGAGATGAACAGGAATGGATGCTCGGTCCCAACAGACTAATCGGTATAGTCAAGCTATTAAGAGATGAACAGGAATGGATGCTCGGTCCCAACAGACTAATCGGTATAGTCAAGCTATTAGAGATGAACAGGAATGGATGCTCGGTCCCAACAGACTAATCGGTATAGTCAAGCTATTAAGAGATGAACAGGAATGGATGCCCGGTCCCAACAGACTAATCGGTATAGTCAAGCTATTAGGGATGAACAGGAATGGATGCTCGGTCCCAACAGATTCATTCCGAAGACGGATATGTTGGGCGAGTATATAAATGTTGAAATTTGTAAACAACAACACAACGTATCAACGCTCATTTAGCGCCCTTTTATGGGCGGATGGTGAAGAGGAATGGTTGTCAGGAGACCGAAGAGGAAGAAGGAGAAAAAGAAAAAGAAAAAGAAAAAAGAAAAAGAAAGAAGATGAAGATAAGATATAAAAACAGAAGAAAATGAGGAAGACAAAGAAGGAAGAAGAAAAGGAAGGAAAAGAAAGAAAGGGAACAAAAATAAGAGAAGAAGAAATAGAAGAAGGCGAAAATAGACCGTAGGAAAAAAGAGGAAAAAAGAATTGAAAGTGCAAAACCATTTCTTGTTGGCATTATCTCAAAACGATGCATATTAAATGGTTAGCTCAAAAAGATGCACATTAGATGGTTAGCTCAAAAAGATGCACATTAGATGGTTAGCTCAAAAAGATGCACATTAGATGGTTAGCTCAAAAAGATGCACATTATATGGTTAGCTCAAAAAGATGCACATTAGATGGTTAGCTCAAAAAGATGCACATTAGATGGTTAGCTCAAAAAGATGCACATTAGATGGTTAGTTTGAAATGATACAAATTAAATGGTTAACTCAAAAAGATACAAATTGCATGGTTAATTGAAAAATATGCACATTGAATGGTTAATTTTTAAAAAGACGCATATTGAATGGTTCGAAAGCGGAACGCGAATATCAGAAAATGGTATATTAGTGTAAACGTTGCCAAACAAACATCGCAAGAACAAAACAGGAAACTAAAAGCTGTCCAAGTTCCACACTAAACTATCAAGCATAAAGCACATCGCAGTCATGTCAATAAACATAGTCTTCTTTCATTGAAGAAGATATAATTTGCGGTCTTTGCTTTTCTTTGGGCTTCTGCTTTTATGTTTCCTCTCTATCGCCCTTTTCGTCTTGTCAGACGGTCTAGTGGAGGCTATTGTGTATTTTTGTGAGGTTTTGTTTTTGTCGAACAGTTTCTCTCGTGGTTAATTCTACCAATGTTTGACAAACACACGCGGCCACAGAATGAACAAGTCAGGCCCACTGGTCCACAGGATTTTCCATCCTTTTTCATGAGTCTTTTCTCTTCTAAGTTTTGCCTTAACACATCTCAAATGATGTTATACCATTCCTTATACCTGTTGTCCATGATGTGCGATCACTTGCCAGATGTTCCCAGTCATATTCACATATGGAGAAGTCATTCAGAGATGATTTACAGATATCTCTATATCGTAGTTTAGGTCTGCCGATTTGTCTTTTTCCGTGTGTTAGTTCACCATACTCGTATTTGCCTGGGGATGCGCTTTTCTTCCATTCGCTGGACATGTCCTAGCCATCTTAGTCTGCGACATCTGAGTATCGACATGATTGTTGATGGTCTTAACACGTTGCAGGACAGTTAAGTTGGTTATTTTATCCTGCCATTTGATGTGCATTATTCTGCGGAGACATTACATTGGGAAGACATTTAGTCTTTTTTCCTGGTTTATGTTTCCTAGTGTTTCTAATATACCATTCCATCTTTTTTCGTGGTCGACTTTTGGATCTAGTGTACTGAAAACGTATTTTGAAGACTCATTGCGTTGAGTTTTGATCTTTCTGTCGTGTCACGTGAACAAACCATTTCAACTTTTATTTTTAACGTACACACTGGCGAGGATTATTCTCAACTTTTTTTCTGATTTATTTATTTCTGGTCTTAATTCTTAAGCTGTTTCCTGCCATGCGTCTGACGCATTTAATTTCGGTTTTTTTTCTCGGAGAATTCTTTTTAATCGAATTACACTGTGTACAGGATATTTTCTTTTAGCATTTCTGTCCAAATGCATCTACTTTATTTAGCTCCTGGCAACAAGTGTTGAAATGAAGGCAATAAAAATCGTGTGACAGAACTGGCAAAAGAATTCTCTCCCTTACTCTGTCTAAAACAATGTACAACTGAATAGTGTTTCTGGTAGAGGGATATCGAACATGTGGTGACATTATGACATAAACAATTAGTAAAGTTAGGATAAACGTCTGGCTTTGCCATAGATACGGAACATATGGAGTCGGTGGCCAAATGAGTCATTACCATTGGTGTATTAATGGGCTGTGCGGTCAGTATCACGCTAGTCCAATCAGTTTTTGCCCCCGAACATTCAGGATCACACATGCAATGCATGCAGGTTCCTTATGTCTCCTTCAGACTTAATGTCCCTGAAGTACTGGACACTTGTCACAAGGTGCATCACACACACACACACACACACACACACACACACACACCCCCCCCTCTTTTCTTTCAACTGTTTGCGTTTCACTTTTAGGTTTACGTTGACTGTTATCGATAATTGGTTATACAGATTTATAGCTATTGTATGAGGGACTATCAACATTTGTACTCGTGCGTTGCGTTTGTCTGCTATATTATAGTACACAGATCATCACCATGACTCTCAAGTACGATACCCGCTGGCGCACGTGATCATGCTACTCCACAACATTTTCGTTTGATTCTGTTATTGACTTGCTATCAACTCATTTTCTTAAAGTGTCTGGTATATTTTCACTTTGTCCTCCCCCCTCTCCTCAATCTTCAAAATATGTAAGTTCCCTCCTGATAATGACAACACATTTTACTTTTATTTCTTTTAGAATGTCCTGGTTACTCTTTGTGAACTGCTAGTTGTATGTTCATAATTCCTGCAGCATCCAATCAGTTCTTGCATGTTGGTTTATTGTCCATGATCCTGTTCCATTTGTCAAGGCTGGCTGCACCTATCCCATCCGTGAGATATTTTTCTTAATAGAAAAATACAGATACATAATTTATTCCCACGTTATGATCGTATCATGACTAGTTTAATTCCAACAGGTGACAAAATATACATGGAAAACAAACCAGTTGAAGAGATCGATCACTTTATCTATCTTGGAAGTCACATTGATCGAGAAGGGGATACGAGCAAAGAAATTAAAATCAGAATAGCTAAAGCAGCAATGTCTTTCAGAAGCCTTGAAAAGTTGTGGAAATCAAAACTTATCAGCACAAACACAAAACTTAGGCTATTCAAATCAAATGTACTATCAACCCTTACGTATGCGTGTGAAAGCTGGAAAACAACAAGAGATATAGAAACAAAGTTGAACGCATTCGAAAATAAATGTCTAAGGAAAATACTTGGTATAGCATGGAACGAATTCAAACAAATGAGGAAATTAGAGAACCACTAATATCTTCAGTAATAAAGAAAAGACGATGGTCATACGTTGGACATGTGATGAGAAGAGATAATAACCGAATAGCAAAGCAAGCCCTCATATGGGAAACAACAGGTAAAAGAAAAAGAGGAAGACCCAGGGAGACACTGAGAAGAACATTGATGAGAGAGGCAAGAGCAGCAGGAGTCGGCTCCCTCAATGAGATAGAACTGCTTGCACAGAACAGAGACAGATGGCGAGATTTGATAAAATATCTTTAAAAGAAAACTGCTAGAACAAAAAATTCATATAGGAGAAGGTGTATCTTGGTCTACGCCCTATGGGCCGGTTACGGCTCGAAAGGTCAATAGATAGATATGATCGTAACCCTATGATATGGTCTTGATTAGATTAGAGACCTGCGTGAAAGACATCGCCAATGATGGCTATTTTTCAGATAATTGAGTTGGCCGTGTGCTCTAGCATTTAGCTTCTCGTGGCAAGGCGCTGTGTCAAAGAATTCGATCTTACTTCGGACCAAGTATTGTTGTTCGTTTTTTTTTCTCTTGTTTATTTCTGTTTTTTTTTTCCGAGTGCTGTAAACATACCTCCTCCTCTGAAGTGATTCCTCCACCGAACAGCTTTTTTTTTCATTCTTTGATTGCAGCAGTTTATGGATAAGTAGCTTTATTACACGGTAGTACGAGTTCCTATAAGAAAGAAGCAATCAACATTTTTTGGGCACATCATGAGAAGAGGAAAGTTGGAATACTTGGTTACAACTGGCAAAATAAAAGGAAAGAGAGATCGCGGACGACAAAGAGAGAAAATACTGGATAGCTTGGTGTCATGGCATGGAAAACAGTCAAACAACAGAACTGATACGATGCACTGTAGATAGAAGATTGTGGAAGGACATGATCGCCTACTCCAACCGGCAGGGTACATGATGATGATGATGATGAGTACGAGTTCCTTACCACAGACGTAAAATGAAGTACTTTGGCTACGTATTTTGCACGTTGAGGTTATCAGAGACCATTCTACAAGGTACGAAGAGAGTGGTGAGGAGGAGAGGTAAGAAGAGAAAGGGATGGGAAAATAACATCAAAGATTGGACAAGCCTCGACTTCGCAGACATACAAAGAATGACCAATGATGGAGATAAATGGAGAAGGCTGACTAAGTTTCTCAGTGGTGTCCTATCAACCCCCGTACGTATATGATGAAGAAGAAGTATATTAGCATAGTATATCTATTTCGTAACACCGCCGATGCACGACACGAAAAAGGCGATCGATAAAGATCACCTCAAACGCATCTATTTGATATAGCTTCATACTACTATTTGATATAGCTTCATACTACTATTTGATATAGCTTCATACTACTATTTGATATAGCTTCATACTACTATTTGATATAGCTTCATACTACTATTTGATATAGCTTCATACTACTATTTGATATAGCTTCATACTACTATTTGATATAGCTTCATACTACTATTTGATATAGCTTCATACTACTATTTGATATAGCTTCATACTACTATTTGATATAGCCTCATACTACTATTTGATATAGCTTCATACTACTATTTGATATAGCTTCATACTACTATTTGATATAGCTTCATACTACTATTTGATATAGCTTCATACTACTATTTGATATAGCTTCATACTACTATTTGATATAGCTTCATACTACTATTTGATATAGCTTCATACTACTATTTGATATAGCTTCATACTTCTATTTGATATAGCTTCATACTTCTATTTGATATAGCTTCATACTAATGTCAATCTAATTTATTCATTTTCCTCTCTGACCGAAGATGCCGCATAGGGCAGATGTCATAATCCACAATTGACGATTTGCTGTTAGTTCTTTTAAGTTTTAGTTGTTTCTTAGTTCCATGGTTGAGCTATTCCCCCCCCCCCCTTTTTCCCCTCCCTATATTGGAAGCCAAAAAGCTGAGATGATTTTCCCGAAAGCACCCAAATTTTGTGACGTGTTCAGCTGTGGACGCCAGACGGTGTCGTACCCCCTAACCGTTATTGCTCGCAATGCTGAACACGTCACAGCCTTTGGGTGGTCCCCCTTGAACGGGCAGACACTCAATATGGGTGGCAATTGTTGAGTCTTCACTATTAATTGCTCTCCTTAGCTGTTCTGTTGGCCTTCCTCGTTTTCTTTTACCAGATGGTTTCCACCTAAAGAATGCGTGATGAGGAAATATAATACATGCCACTAATTCGTACAAGTGATATTTCTTGTGAGTGGCTTCAATTTGTGAAACTACACAGAAATTGCAATTCTCTAACTTAATTAATATTTGTAAAAGTGATATTTCTGCACACTAATGCTTATGAGAATAAACGATGCAAAGATGATCTAATGTGACACATTCTGGCATGAAATATTCACTTTGTCATTTAAAAAATTAAACTAATGTGACACATTCTGGCATGATATATTCACTTTGTCATTTAAAAAATTAAACTAATGTGACACATTCTGGCATGATATATTCACTTTGTCATTTAAAAAATTAAACTAATGTGACACATTCTGGCATGATATATTCACTTTGTCATTTTAAAAAATTAAACTAATGTGACACATTCTTGCATGAAATATTCACTTTGTCATTTAAAAAATTAAACTAATATGACACATTCTGGGATGATATATTCACTTTGTCATTAAAAACAAAAATAAAACAAATTTTAGCTGTAACTATTTTATAATCCACTTGAATGCATCATAGAAGTTCCATGAACAAATTACACCTTGACGTGAGCAAATAAACATGACAACTAAACTACCACTGATAAACGGTTGTGTCGACTATGAGAGGTATATTTTATGTCTTTGAATTTGTACCCGCAGAATACAATCTTTTCTCATTTTTAAACTGTCAAGTTTTGTCTTAAGCGCTCAGTTTGAATACTCTAGATGCATTTAAGCGTCAGTCTCCGATTGGACTGCGTACTCGATTTTAACTACACTGAGATGAGGTTTACTGGAAAGAACAGGGAAAAAAATCGAACCCCTAATTGATTGAGATACCGACATAAATAAGATACAGATAGAGAAATCGATAAATAGGATACAGACATAGCAATCAATAAATAAGATACAGATAGAGAAATCAATAAATAAGATACAGACAGAGAAATCAATAAATAAGATACAGTTAGAGAAATAAATAAATAAGATACAGACATAGTAATCAATAAATAAGATACGGTTAGAGAAATCAATAATAAGATACAGACATAGAAATAAATAAATAAGATATAGACATAGCAATCAATAAATAAGATACAGTTAGAGAAATAAATAAATAAGATACAGACATAGAAATAAATAAATAAGATACAGACATAGAAATAAATAAATAAGATACAGATAGAGAAATAAATAATAAGATACAGACATAGCAATCAATAAATAAGATACAGTTAGAGAAATAAATAAATAAGATACAGACATAGCAATCAATAAATAAGATACATATAGAGAAATAAATAAATAAGATACAGATAGAGAAATAAATAAGATACATATAGAGAAATAAATAAGATGCAGATAGAGCAATCAATAAATAAGATACAGATAGAGAAATCAATAAATAAGATACAGACAGAGAAATCAATAAATAAGATACAGACAGAGAAATCAATAAATAAAGATGCAGAGAGAACTTAATAGCACGGCCCAAAACTTGGCGGTTAAGCCACGTATCAACCCGCAGATATTTTATGAGGACAACTTTACTGTTTAATGCCATCAAGTAGTTGGCCTTGAGGACAGCTTATGGTGCGCATGACCAGTCTAGCAGATCACGTGTCAGTGGTTCCACATCCGCCCAATAACCAGCCCACTCACGTTATGTCACATACACAAGAACAGGAGGAGAAATAAACACACACGCCCATATACATCTGCACATCACCTTGCACTTCAATTATCTGGAACCAGATGTCCAACACTTTGGGCACACATACGAACTCACACACCCGAGTACAAGCACACGTACGTACCTGTATTCAGCATCTCGTTACTTTTATCTGAAGCCTGTGACCAACGTGTGGACCTGAATCCTGCACACACAAACACCCAACCACACCCACACACACGCACGTACGCGCGCACACACACACAGACTTATAAACACATTTATCCACAGACACACACACACACGTCTATGCTTGATGAGATGAACGAAGACACAAAAGAGGCATGCAAGGCTTTCCATTAATCGCAGACAACATGATGATGTAATTATTCCATCGCCGGACCTTTGTAAGCATCTTCTTCTTCAACCATTCAACTCACTTTGGAGCCTAGGTCTTCAACAAACACTCTCCAAGTCCTTGTTTCTTGCCATTCTTTTAACATCAATTCAACATAATTTCCATCTGTCTTCCCCAAGAATATTTTGGTCTTTATCTTTGTTATTTTCCTTTGGGATTCCAAAAAAGGGCCTGTTGTATAATACTCTCAGTTGGTTTCCGCAGTGTGTGTCCTATCCAGCGCCATCGTCTTCGCTGTATCTCTTTTATCCACTGGTATTTGACAGGTACATTTCCATAATTCTATGTTAGTGATTTTGTCCTGTCATTTCCATCCAATTATTCAGCGCAAGCATTCATTAATGAAGGTCTGTATCTTCACGATTATTAATTTTGTCGTTTTCCGTGCTTCACAGCCATATAATAAGACTGACTTAACATTGGAATTGAAAATATATTTTGTATTTAATCTAATTATTTCGGATTTCCATATGTTTCCAAGTGCAACAAATGCTCCTTTTTTGTTTTTGATATCCTTATTTTGCTATCATTCTCTGTTCCTCCCTCTTTGTCGATATTGCTATCAAGATATGTGTAAGATTGTACGTCTAGTAGAGGAATTTCTCCTGTTGTTATTTGGTTGTTGCCAGCTGCATTAATTCTCATAATTTTGGTCTTACCACTTTTTATTTTCATTTGTAAACATGGGTTATACGAAATTAAGAGTTGAATTAGAATCATGAGTCACGCAAGAATAGAGATTAGCATGAGAATCACGAGACACGGAAGAATAGAGATTAGCATGAGAATCATGAGTCACGCAAGAATAGAGATTAGCATGAGAATCATGAGTCACGCAAGAATAGAGATTAGCATGAGAATCATGAGACACGGAAGAATAGAGATTAGCATGAGAATCGTGAGTCACGTGAAAATAAATAAAAGTAAACAAAATTCAGGAATCAACAAGAGAATCAAAAGAAACACAAAAATCAAGGACTCGAGCGAGACACAAGCTAGGCATTGATCAAATATCACATGAAAAGCTCAGTAAAATAAAAAAGAGAATCGAAAGCAGACGAAGGAATCATATTCCATGAGAAGCAAAGATTACAGGTAACCGCAGGAATCATCCGTTATAGAGAGAAATATAGTCGGAATGAGAGAGAGAAAGAAAGAGAGAAAGAGAGAAGGGAAATGAATAAAGACTGAACACCTTGTGAGCAGCCGAATGTGTAAGGACATCATTTATACCAACATAATTAGACCTATATAGAAGTAAATATGTTCACATAGCCTGCAGTGTAGTAAGTATGGTGTACGGTTTAACCTGACACATTAAACCACATATTGTGGAGGTGAGCGACATATTTCCTCTATATTACCTTAATGAACTCTCAAAGTCAGGTGCAAAACTACATTGCTGGAAAGTGTCTGACAGGAAACAAACCCTTTCTCTATAGGCGGCAAGGATAACATGCAGTCAAATCATTTCTTCCACTCTCACAGCTTGTTGATCATTCTCAGGAAATTCTGGCTGCGCAATTAACAAGAAAAGCTAACAATGAGTATTGAAAATAAATGCGCGCACTATCGTGCAAGCCAAACACTAGAAATGAATTTGATTTCGTTCAGAGATGATACAGGATACATCATCAAAACGATCTGGTCTGATATGTCTATACGTTGTTATTTCATTAGTGGTTGGGGTGACTTCAACCCAAAGTCTGCTGTTATGAGATTACCTGTTGGGACAGATGGTTGTTGGGACGAACGATACGAGCTACAAGATGTTGAATCAAGTGTTCAAAAACGTCTAGTCTGTCATCGCTATGTTCAGTACAACGTGGCACAGTTTTGTACATTAAGACAAATATAAGTAACCTTTGCCCTTTTTACTGCAGAATTTAGGAACCTGGCAAAATGTTTTTAGTTGTGTAAAAAAAAGTAAAGTACCCCCGTCACGCCACGTGGCGTATAGGGTATATGGTGTTAGTGACCATAAATTTTACAGACCTTCGGCACATGATTTTTGGGGTAATGTGGGGGGGGGGGGGGTATTACGCCCGTGCCGCTTTACTTTCCCAGAAAAAAATCCGGTAGCCATTAAAGGCTGGGTGAACTGGTAGCCGTCGGTTGGGATCGAACCCTAACTCTTGTACTTTGTAGTCCAGTTCACTAACCGGCTCCCTTTTAGTTGTATGGCTAAGTTTAATAAAGTTTGATATAATGTGGTAACTTTTTTTTTAAAAGCGAAATTCAGAAGAGTTAGATAATTTTAGTCCAGTTCGGTGAAGTTTAGAAACGTTCGGAAAAAGTGACTGCAACATTTTGTTTGAAAAAAGTTAAATTTTATAATTTTAAAAGAATTTGTATTCGATAGTTAACTTCTTTACCATTTATGAAGGTTTAAAAAATATGTTTAAAGTTTGATTAGAACAAGGGCACGCACAACATAATAAACTACTTCCCAATATAGTTACATACACTGATGAACATACATTTTGCGGAAAAGTAAACAATAAAAGTAAGTAGATATGTACAACCTTTCAGCCTAAATTGCCTGGATACAGCTACACACAACTTCTTTAGATAATATTCAACTCCTTCATATCTGGTCGAACAATGATGGTATCGATCACTCCTTATCTGTATTAACAGAGCAACATCAATTCTTATCATCTTCAACACGTTGAGAGTTGAGGACAATTTGTGAAATGAAAACAAAGACTAAATCTGAATTATCAGGGAGTAAATCACTTAACAAGTAAATAACTTAACGATTTCATTGATTAATAACTTGTTATTTACATCAGTGCTTTGTGAAGAAAATTAGCCCTTTAGACATAACCATTCATAATCACGATCCCATCATAAAATGTGTAGTCACTGCTATAAAGATTGGGCATCATAGAATTTCATTTGGCTCACTACACTCAAAGTACAATAAACCCATAAACGCAACCGCAGTCACCGCCCCTTAGAATCCATTCCAATCACAACCACTTTTGACAACCTCAACCCCATTAGATTTTTACTAAAGTCGCAGTCACCGCCCCCTAGAATCCATTCCAATCAAAACCACTTTTGACAACCCCAACCCCATTAGATTCTATTAAAGTCGCAGTCACCGCCCCTTAGAATCCATTCCAATCACAACCACTTTTGACAAACCCAATCCCATTATATTTTATTAAAGTCGCAGTCACCGCCCCTCAGAATCCATTCCAATTACAACCACTTTTGACAACCCCCACTCTCCAGCCCTGTTTATTTAATGAAACTCATAATAACTGACCTTAGATCCCCCCAAAAAACCCATAATGATTGTCCCTAGATTTAATTAATTTAACAGTCATTATCAATCTACTATTTCATGGTTTCATTAAACGTAAGAATAAAATAAGAACAAACCTATCACAATCAAATAGATTTCGTAAATTGATTTTACCTAATAACCTGGACAAAGTTCGGAACTACAACCACATTGGACATACTATAACCAGTGATGGAAAATGTACAACAGAAATAAACAAAAGATTAAGAATGGCAAAAAGTAATTTTAATGTCATGAAGAACATACTAAGATCAAAACAAATAACACCAGGGATAAAACTAAGAATAGCAAAATGTTACATCTTCTCAATATTCCTATATGGTGCGGAAACATTGATATTAGACAAGAAAACAGAACAGAGAATTAAAGCCTTTGAAATGTAGATATGTAGAAGAATAGGTAGAATTGAACGGAAGGAAAAGAAAACAAACGATGACGTCTTAAAAGAACTAAAAATGAAAAGAGAACTACTAATCACAATTCAAACAAGACACATGCGATCTTTGGGCCATGTTAAAAGACACAACAGCCTACTAAAAGTAATCCTGGAGGGGAAAATACAAGGTAAAAGAGGCAGATGCAGACCAAGACTAACATGGACGAGTAACATCAAAAGATGGACACATAAGCCTATGATAACCTGCACCATCAAAGCAAGAGAGACAGAGCAGAATGGTGCTCCATAGTAGCCAAACTTCGTTGCGGAGACGGCACTCGATGATGATGATGATGCATAACCTTAAGGGAGCCGCGATAGCTCAGTGGTTAGTGAACTGGATTACAAAGGACAAGAGGTAGGGTTCGATCTCAACCGACGGCTTCCGGTTCACCCAGCCTTAAATGGGTACCAGATTTTTTTCTAGAAAAGTAAAGTGATACAGGCGTAATACCGACCACATTACCCCAAAAAATCATGTGCTGATGGTCTGTAAAATGTATGGTCACTAACACCATATTCCCTATACGCCACTTGGCGTAAAAAGAGCGAAAAAAAAAAAAACCTTATGTTCTATAAACGTATTCTAAATGTAGCAACCTCTATATAAACGTGTTCTAAATGTAGCCACCATTAATATGTATAAACGTGTTCTAAATGTAGCCACCATTATTTATATATATATATATATATATATATATATATATAAAGAAAGAAAAGTAAAGAACCATGTCTCGCCAACAGACGTATAGGGAATATGGTGCTAGTGCCCATAATTGTTACAGACCTTCGGCACACTATTTTGTTGTTGTTGTAATAGTGTCGGTATTACGCCCGTGCTGCTTTACCTTCCCAGAAAAAACCGGTACTCATTTAAAGTTGGGTGAACCCGGAAGCCGGTGATCAGGATCGAACCTGACCTCTTGTCCTTTGTAGTTGAGTTCACTAACCACTGAGCTATCGCGGCTCACCATTCTATAAACCTGTTCGAAACCATTATATAAATCATCATTTTTAATCTCTAGGATCCATTAATTAGTGCAACACGCCATGCAATCTAGGTAACTCATCCCAACCAATGTTGGTTCTAGAAACGTGATTTTACAGCCCATTTGCTTTTATCTGTGCTTTCTCATAACCCAGTGGGTAGTAAAAACGTATGTATTCAACGTCTACAGGTCATAATGTTCAGTAAACTAATCAACATCCACTTACATCTATAATCTTATCACCAAAACCTACTTAGTTTCATAAACTAACTTCAAGAACCCACTTAGTTCCATAAACTAATTTACAACACCCACTTAGTTCAATAAACTAATCTCCAAATCCAACTAAGTTTAATAAACTAACCTCCAAGACCCACTAAGTTCCATAAACTAACCTCCAAGACCAACTAAGTTCCATAAACTAACCTCCACTACCGACTAAGTTCCATAAACTAACCTCCACTACCGACTAAGTTCCATAAACTAATCAACACCCACTTAGTTGAATAGTGAAATCTCCAACACTCACTAAATTTCATAAACTAATCTCCAAGACCCACTAAGTTCCATAAACTTTTCTCCAACACACACAAATATTTATAAACTAATCTCCAACACTCAGTTCCATAATTTAATCTATAACAATCAGGTAGTTCTATAAACTAATCTCCAACACCCAGTTAGTTCGATAAACTAATATCCAACGCTCAGTTCCCTAAATTAATCAGCACCCAGTTAGTTCGATAAACTAATCTCCAACACTTAGTGTCATAAACTAATCAGCACCCAGTTAGTTCGATAAAATAATCTCCAACACTCAGTTGCACAAACTAATCAGCACCAAGTTAGTTCGATAAACTAATCTCCAACACACAGTTAGTGCGATAAACTAATCTTCAACACCCTGTTCCCTAAACTAATCAGCACCCAGTTAGTTTGATAAACTAATCTCCAACACTCAGTTCCCTAAACTAATCAGCACTCAGTTAGTTCGATAAACTAATCTCCAACACTCAGTTAGTTCGTTAAACTAATCTTCAACACCCAGTTCCCTAAATTAATCAGCACCAAGTTAGTTCGATAAACTAATCTCCAACACTCAGACCCCTAAACTAATCAGCACTCAGTTAGTTCGATAAACTAATCTCCAACACTCAGTTGCATAAACTAATCAGCACCAAGTTAGTTCGATAAACTAATCTCCAACACTCAGTTGCATAAACTAATCAGCACCCAGTTAGTTAGATAAAATAATCTCCAACACTCAATTCCCTAAACTAATCAGCACCCAGTTAGTTAGATAAACTAATATCCAACACTCAGTTCCATAAACTAATCAGCACCCAGTTAGTTTGATAAACTAATCTCCAACACTCAGTTCCATAAACTAATCAGCACCCAGTTAGTTCAATAAACTAATCTCCAACACTCATTTCCCTAAACTAATCAGCACCAAGTTAGTTCGATAAACTAATCAGCACTCAGTTAGTTCGATAAACTAATCTCCAACACTCAGTTCCATAAACTAATATCCAAAGCTCAGTTTCATAAACTAATCTCCAACAGCCAGGAAGTTTTATAAACTAATCTCCAACACCTAGTTAGTTCGATAAACTAATCAGCACCCAGTAAGTTCTATAAACTAATCTGCAACACTCAGTTCCATAAACTAATTAGCACTCAGTTAGTTCTATAAACTAATCTCCAACGTCGACTAAGTTCCATAAACTAATTTCCAAAACCCAATAAGTTCAATAAACTAATCTCCGAGACCCACTAAGTTCAATAAACTAATCTCCAAGACCCACTAAGTTCTATAAACTAATCTCCCAGAACCACTAAGTTCAATAAACTAATCTCCAAGACCCACTAAGTTCCATAAACTAATCTCCAAGACCCACTAAGTTCCATAAACTAATCTCCAAGACCCACTAAGTTCCACAAACTAATCTCCAGACCCACTAAGTTCCACAAACTAATCTCCAGACCCACTAAGTTCCACAAACTAATCTCCAAGACCCACTAAGTTCCACAAACTAATCTCCAAGACCCACTAAGTTCAATAAACTAATCTCCGAGACCCACTAAGTTCAATAAACTAATCTCCAAGACCCACTAAGTTCTATAAACTAATCTCCAAGAACCACTAAGTTCAATAAACTAATCTCCAAGACCCACTAAGTTCCATAAACTAATCTCCAAGACCCACTAAGTTCCACAAACTAATCTCCAAGACCCACTAAGTTCCATAAACTAATCTCCAAGACCCACTAAGTTCCATAAACTAATCAACACCCAATTAGTTCCTCTCGCCTACGGGCTTCCATAAACACATTCCCACCGCCTATTGACTGGTGTGTACACAGCACAGCCACGCCCACAACTAACCTCGTTCCGTAATATGCCATTAACAATGGCTGCTCATGCCGTATCCCAATGCGAAAGGAATAAAACATCCGTAAACACACATCAACGGAGCAACCCGCGTATAAATATTGATACATGTTTATTGTCCAGTGTGTTATGTGAAGGGAAACATTACATTCATAAGACTAGAATAACCACCACTGGTGGCTCCAAAAACAGTCGCGTTCCGGTCTTATAAATTGCAAATACAATGTATCAACAATTCATGAAATCAAACACATTTATTTGAATGCAGGGAGACATATGATTAATTTGGAATCTGCGATTAGTCAATGCATCAGGAAAAAATATTAGCCCTCAGCTTCTCACGTCTCCTCCTTCTCATCCTTTCTCCTTACTCCCTCCCTCCCTCTATTCCTTAATTCTTTGCTTCATTTTTCCTCCCTCCCTACCTACCTACCTTCCTTCCGTCAATTTTTCCTTCCTTATTTCTTTTTTTTTCCCCTTCCTTACAGATATTCTTCTCTTCTTCTACCTTTCAGCTCCACGTGGAGCATAGGTCTTCAACAAACACTTTCCAAGTCGTTCTGTTTCTTGCCATTCTTTTAAGATCATTCCATGGCTTCCCCATCATCTTCATCTCTGCTTCTATCTGTCTTCTCCAAGAATTCTTTGGTTTTCCTCTTTGTCTTTTCCCTGGGGATTCCAAAAAAAGAAGAAGTAATGTTGTGTAATACTGTCAGTTGGCTTCCGCAGTGTGTGTCCTATCCAGCGCCATCGTCTTCGCTGTATCTCTTTATCCACTGGTATTTGACTGGCACATTTCCATAATTTTATGTTAGTGATTTTGTCCTGCCATTTCCATCCTTTTATTCTGCGTAAGCATCCATTAATGAAAGTCTGTATCTTCATGATTGCCAATTTTGTTGTTCTCCATGTTTCACAGCCATATAATAGAACCGACTTAACATTTGAGTTGAAAATTTTTATTTTTGTATTTAACCTAATTTCTTTGGATTTCAATGTTTCCCAGTGCAACGAAAGCTCCTCTTGCTTTTGATATCCTTATTTTGGTATCATTACAGATATTATCGGTGATATTTTAGCCGACTTGCCCATTGAAAAAAACGATACAACAATCTGTGTGTAATTCTCCTATAGTGTATTCTAGTTGATTACCAGAAATCATAGAAAAGAATAAGAAAGGACCGCTGTCACGTCTCGAAGCGAATAAAGTGACGGCATTAGTGCCCATACGTCTTGACATTCAGTCCAATTTTGATATTATGGACGCTAGAACAATGGAAAGCTATTAACGTTTTTTTCACATTCGGCCATTGGGTCTGGTGATCTCCTAGCGTTTGTTGAAGGCCAATTGTGATGTGTTTTGATCTTTTTGTTTTATCACGTGGCCAAACCATTGTATTTCTTGTCTCTTCATGTATGCCGCGGTGTAAACTGCTCCGAGCAATGAATTATATTAGTGATTATATTAGCTAATCGCTTATCATTAGTGATAGAGCTCAGGGTAGTGAACTCAGAACAAGAAAGAAGTTTGGTGCTCGATCAAAATCGATGGTTTATAGGTCCACAACGTCTGAAATGAGTCATCATCATGTGCCATACCGGTTGGCGTAGACGATCATGTCCCTCCACAATCTTCTATCCACAGTGCATCGTATCAGTTCTGTTGTTGACTGTTTTCCATGCCATGACACCAAGTTATCCGGTATTTTCTCTCTTTGTCGTCCGCGATCTCTCTTTCCTTTTATTTTGCCAGTTGTAACCAAGTATTCCAACTTTCTTCTTCTCATCATGTGCCCGAAAAATGTTGATTGTTTCTTTCTGATGTTTTTTTTAGGAGTGACTACTAGTCGGAGATCGCTCTCATTGTCTCTATAAATGAGACCATCTGTCTGCCATCGCGGAGTGGGGACCATATGCGGCACTATCTGTCGGCTGCTCCCACAACACCACCCACCACCTGCTCCAATGGCTTCACATAACCATGATAGAGGGAGGGGGGGGGGGCTAAACGGGAGCTCCACCTTGCCCAAGCGTGTCCCGAAGACTCAACATCATCGAGTGCCGTGTCCGCAACGAAGGTTGGCTACCATGGAGCGCCATTCTGCTCTGTCTCTTGCTTTGATGGTACAGGTTGTCATAGACTGGTTTGTCCGTCTTTTCATGTTACTCGTCCATGTTAGTCTTGGTCTGCCTCTTTTACCTTGTATTTTCCCCGCCAGGATTACTTTTAGTAGGCTGTTGTGTCTTTTAACATGGCCCAAAAATCGCATTTGTCTTGTTTGAATTGTGTTTAGTAGTTCTCTTTTCATTTTTAGTTCTTTTAAAACTTCATCGTTTGTTTTCTTTTCCTTCCATCCAATTCTACCTATTCTTCTATACATCCACATTTCAAAGGCTTCAATTCTCTGTTCTGTTTTCTTATCTAATGTCCATGTTTCTGCACCATACAGGAATATTGAGAAGATGTAACATTTTGCTATTCTTAGTTTTATCCCTGATGTTATTTGATTTGATGTTAGTATGTTTTTCATGACATTAAAATTGCTTTTTGCCATTTCTATTCTTTTGTTTATTTCAGTTGTACTTTTTCCATCACTGGTTATAGTATGTCCAAGGTAGTTGTAGTTCTGAACTGTCTCCAGGTCTAATCCTTCAATTTTGATATCCACTTGTGGGTTTTGAGTATTTTCTTTGTTTATGATCATAGTTTTAGTCTTTTTGATATTCATATCTAGTCCATATTTTTTGCTTGTCATGTTTATTTCATTAAGTAATTGTTGTAGATCATTAGGATTTTCTGCTAGTAGTAGAGTATCGTCAGCATATCTTAGGTTATTGATTATCTTTCCATTAATTTGTAGGCCTGGCATCTATGTGATGTTTTTAAAGATTTGCTCAGTGTATAGATTGAACAAGCTTGGTGATAGGATGCATCCCCGTCTTACTCCTCTTTTTATATCAATGGATGTAGAGTCCCGAAGACTAGCGGAGGAAAGGAGACTTCTTACTCCTCCTTTGCTATGGCAGAACTCTACCCTGCTAACACGCTGAAATGAGTACTGGATATATTTTTCTAAGAGTAGTGCTTGTCACAAAAGCGTCAGTAGTTGTGTATTGTTCTAACGTTGATAGTTTTGCATAGTTCTAACGTCAATTGTTTTGTATTGTTCCAACGTCACTAGTTTTGTATTGTTCTAAAGTCAATAGTTTTGCATTTTGTTTTAACGTCAGATAATTTATAATGTTCCAACGTCAGTAGTTTTATTTGTTTTAACATCAAGAGTTTTGCATTCTTATAACGTCACGAGTTTTGCATTGTTCTAACGTCAGTAGTTTTGCATTGCTCTAACGTCAATAGTTTTGTATTGCTCTAACGTCAGTAGTTTTGTATTGTTCTAATGTCAAACTTGTTTGTTCTAACGTCAATAGTTTTGTATTGTTCTAATGTCAAACTTGTTTGCTCTAACGTCAATAGTTTTGTATTGTTTTAATGTCAAACTTGTTTGCTCTAACGTCAATAGTTTTGTATTGTTCTAATGTCAAACTTGTTTGTTCTAATGTCAATAGTTTTGTATTGCTCTAACGTCAGTAGTTTGTATTGTTCTAATGTCAAACTTGTTTGTTCTAACGTCAATAGTTTTGTATTGCTCTAACGTCAGTAGTTTTGTATTGTTCTAATGTCAAACTTGTTTTTTTCTAACGTCATTAGTTTTGTACTGTTCTAATGTCAAATTTGTTTATTCTAACGCCAGTAATTTTTTTTATTCATCTAACGTCAGTAGTTTTGTATTGTTCTAATGTCAAACTTGTTTGTTCTAACGTCATTAGTTTTGTACTGTTCTAATGTCAAACTTGTTTATTCTAACGCCAGTAATTTTTTTTATTCATCTAACGTCAGTAGTTTTGTGTTGTTCTAAAGTTTGTTTTCGTTCTCTAAGTTCTTCTATGTAAGACTTCCGCCATACACTGTATTCAACTCGTTTCCTGCCCACCAGCTGTTCAGCACCACAACAATATTTTATGTATTCCACGGAAAGTGTTGGATTTGATGAAATATCAGAAACACTATGAAACATAACATCAGTGGAAGCCAACAGATGAACAGACGTTGGATTGATAAAATATCAGAAACACTATGCAACATAACAGCAGTGGAAGCCAACAGATGAACAAACGTTGGATTGATGGAATATCAGAAACACTATGAAACATAACATCAGGGAAGCCAACATATGAACAAACGTTGGATTGGTGGAATATCAGAAACACTATGAAACATAACATCAGGGGAAGCCAACAGATGTGCAAACGTTGGATTGATGAAATATCAGAAACACTATGAAACATAACATCAGGGGAAGCCAACAGATGAACAAACGTTGGATTGGTGGAATATCAGAAACACCATGAAACATAACATCAGGGGAAGCCAACAGATGAGCAAACTTTCTGCCAAGTAATTCTCTTAAGCTGTCTGTTATCTTTTCTCTTTGCTTCCCTCTATCTCTTCGTCATTTAATTTTTCCGGTTGTCACAACATATTCCAATTGTTCCTTTCTCATTACATGGCCCCCAAAAATGACAATTATTTCTTCCTAATATTGAAAATTAACTCCTCTTTCAGAACGTTTTCATTACTCTTCTTAATTGTCCATAGTATTCTCAACATTCTTCTGTAAAACCACATTTCTACAGCCTCAAGTGATTTCCTTGTCTGCTGTTCTATTGTCCATGATTCACGTTCATATGTTAAGACTGGCTCTACATAACATTTAAGAACTCTTTTCCTTCTTTCCTTCGTCAAAAATGAATTTGGACAGTATCTTCCTCATTTTTTTGGAAATCTGCTTTATCCTGAGCCATTCTGCATCTCACTTATGTTGTACATCTACCAGCTGAGGTTGCCAGATATTTAAATCATTCATTTACCTATTTTGGAGCCGCGATAGCTCAGTGGTTAGTGAACTGGACTACAAAGGACAAGGGGTAGGGTTCGATCCCAACCGACGGCTTCCGGTTCACCCATCCTTAAATGGGTACCGGATTTTTTTATGGGAAAGTAAAGCAGCACGGGCGTAATACCGACCACATTACCCCAAAAATCATGTGCTGAAGGTCTGTAAAATATAGGGTCACTAACACCATATTTCCCTATACGCCACATGGCGTGACGGGGGTACTTTACTATTTACCTATTTTAATAGAACCACTGTAGCTCAGTGGTTAGTGAATTGGATTACTATGGTCAAGAGGTCGGGTTCGGTCCTGATCGATTGCTCCCAGGTTCACCCAGCCTTAAATGGATACCGGATTTTTTTGGGAAACTAAACCGACACGGGCGCAATACCGACCATATTCCACATATAACTCTTTTTTAAATTTTTACCATTTTAAATATTGTTCTAACCACGACACCATTTAGGTATCAGTGAAAAGATAAAAAAAGAATATTGTTCCATTACTCTTTATTATCTAATAAAGACAATGATATAATTTATACAACTAGAAAAAGGAAATACAAATAGTACATTATAATCATATATTACTGTTTCAATACTACAGATACAAATGAAGGCAAAACAAAGTACAATATTTTCACAGATATTGGCCTCAACGTTTCTATAAAAAGAAAGCAGGACGAATAAAACCATTTTAGTGACAATCTTTGCAAATTACGCATTGGTCACAATTTTGTTTGTTTGGCTCTTTATTTCTCTCTAAAATTACAAGTTTAATTATTACACTAGAACTTTATCTTTTTCATCGTTATCCCAAAACTCGGGGTGGGGGGGGGGTGAGGGTCTTTACAGCTCTACAGATATCGCCAACTTTCTACCATCATCTCAACTGACAGACAACATCAACCTTCTCCAATTCTCTCTACTGACAGATCTCCCCAACCTTCTCCAATTCTCTCTACTAACAGATCTCCCCAACCTTCTCCAATTCTTTCTACTAACAGATCTCCCCAACCTTCTCCAATTCTCTCTACTAACAGATCTCCCCAACCTTCTCCAATTCTCTCTACTAACAGACCTCCCCAACCTTCTCCAATTCTCTCTACTAACAGACCTCCCCAATCTTCTCCAATTCTCTCTACTAATAGATCTCCCCAACCTTCTCCAATTCTCTCTACTAACAGATCTCCCCAATCTTCTCCAATTCTCTCTACTAATAGATCTCTCCAAACTTCTCCAATTCTTTCTACTAACAGATCTTCCCAACGTTCTCCAATTCTCTCTACTAACAGATCCCGTCAACCTTCTCCTATTCTTTCTACTAAGAGTCCTAGTCAAACGTCTCCAATTCTCTCTACTAACAGACCTCCACAACCTTCTCCAATTCTCTCTACTAACAGACCTCCCCAACCTTCTCCAATTATCTCTACTAACAGATCTCCCCAACCTTCTCCAATTATCTCTACTAACAGACCTCCCCAACCTTCTCCAATTATCTCTACTAACAGACCTCCCAACCTTCTCCAATTATCTCTACTAACAGATCTCCCCAACCTTCTCCAATTATCTCTACTAACAGATCTCCCCAACGTTTTCCAATTCTCTCTACTAACAGATTCCGTCAACCTTCTCCAATTCTGTCTACTAACATATCTCCCCAACGTTCTCCAATTCTTTCTACTAACAGATCCCGTCAACCTTCTCCAATTCTGTCTACTAACATATCTCCCCAACGTTCTCCAATTCTTTCTACTAACAGATCCCGCCAACCTTCTCTAATTCTCTCTACTAACAGATCTCCCCAACATTCTCCAATTCTCTCTACTAACAGATCCCGTCAACCTTCTCCAATTCTCTCTACTAACAGACCTCCCCAAACTTCTTCAATTCTTTCTACTAAAAGACTCCCCAACCTTCTCCAATTCTTTCTACTAAAACACCTCCCCAACCTTCTCCAATTCTTTATACTATCAGATCTCCCCAACCTTCTCCAATTCTTTCTACTTACATATCTCCCCAACCTTCTCCAATTCTTTCTACTAAAAGACCTTCCCAAACGTCGCCAATTCTTTCTACTAAAAGACCTTCCCAAACGTCGCCAATTCTTTCTACTAAAAGACCTCCCCAACCTTCTCCAATTCTTTATGCTAACAGATCTCCCCAACCTTCTCCAATTCTTTCTACTAAAAGACCTCCCTAACTTTCTCCAATTCTCTCTATTAACAGACCTCCCCAAACTTCTCCAATTCTTTCTACTAACAGACCTCCCCAAACTTCTCCAATTCTTTCTACTAACAGACCTCCCCAAACTTGTCCAATTCTTTCTACTAACAGATATGCCCACCCTTCTCCAATTCTCTCTATTAACATACCTCGTTAACCTTCTCCAATTCTCAGTACTGATAGAAAATATATAATTAAATAATGTCATAAGAGCTAGAACTGTAACATTATACCCATATTCTTATTTCCTTTCTGTTTACTACATCTCTCAACAAACCCACATTGATTCATCAGTATTTACATTTCACTATAAAACAACGATGTTTTAAAAAATGTTTTAATTTAATTAATTAACTTTAGAAACGTTAAACTTTAATGTAATTTTGAATCTTTTGTAGATATGTTTTCATGTGAGTAAATACTAAAAATGGAATTAAATTCCTTCATATCTAATAATAAAAAAATGAATCTTGTCACCAAAAATGTTGCAAAAGACTTCAGTTAAACTTTTATTAACTCTTTAATAGTCATATACATATTGTAACACGGCATGACATCTGTAAGTCAGTTATTTCCCAAATACAGAGGTCAATCAATATGTCTTCATTGCAGTTTTTCATTAACCAAAACATGCTAAGGATATTTCTGTAGCATTTTGTCTCGAATGAACCCCTATTCATATTAAAATCGATCATTGGGTAAATATTGAATGTAGAACTTTTAGTACAGAGAGATCAGATGTCTACAAGGCGTCTGTGAGAGGAGACTTGTCCATTTGTAAGGAGAACTCAGAGAAATCCATCCCAAGATGTATAATGTGGAAGAGAAAGATACGAAACAGTACAGCATTCGGAAATGAAATAAAGGAATTGTTAGAAAATAAAAGAGGCAAGAGAGAAAAAAAGAGGGGAAACCTTACAATTCAAATTTGCTGTGTTCATTCTACTGCAGGAACTGTCGTTCAAATTTAGCTTGAGTAAGGGAGAGTAACATGCCCTTTTTTGGAATTCCCAGGGGAAAAGACAAAGAGGAAGACCAAGGAATTCTTGGAGAAGACAGATAGAAGCAGAGATGAAGATGATGGGGAAGACATGGAATGATCTTAAAAGAATGGCAAAAACAGAACGACTTGGAAAGTGTTTGTTGATGACCTATGCTCCACAGGGAGCTGAAAGGTAGAAGAGAGAAGAAAAAGAAGAAGTAGGGATGAGTAAGCACTCAGCCCAACAGTTTCAGTGGTTGCAGCCGCTGCCATAGATAGACAATGTTTTGCTTCCAACCGTCTGTATAGATCATACATTCAAAATGGTCTCATTGAATGAATGCGCTATGTGCGAACGTGCTATTTGCAATTAACAGGGTCGTCTTCATTATGAGGGAAGTAAAGAATAGTGACACTGTGACCTTCACCCATGTCCTAAGAGGCGACTAAAGAGGTTGATTGATGGCTTGACAAGCTGTCATTGTAAAAAGTATTGTTCTGGAAAGAGAACCATAGATTTTAGAAGCAGTGATCTCTGCAATATGTGCCATTTTGGCACGCAAGGTTTATGTTTTTGAGATTGTGGTTCTGCCCTATGTGCCGTCTTTGGCTCGAAAGGACAATAGATAGATAGATATGATTTGACTATTTGAGGATGCATAATAATGTATATATTTTGGTCAATTGTCCCCCTAAAAATAGTAAACAAAGCAAAAACTGCTCAAAAGGTGCAACGAAAAGTTGATGTACACATCGACAACAGGCAGGATATGGAGCTGGGTAAATTAAATGTTGAGAAAAGATTGTAAAAAAAAAAAAAACAATAATAGAAATGGCTATATTGTGGATTCTTAGTGAAATCGACAGAAAGGCGGGCCAAGAACATCATTGCGATGTGTGGTGTAAACAGATCAATAGTGACAGATAGACTTGGGACACCCTCCAAAAGATGATCAATGATAGGATATTATACTGCGGCCCTTCTTAAACACTACAAGACGTATCTGTCACTGACTGCTTTGTCGGACTGATGCCGAGAGAAGAACTAATGACAATGTAATACTTGTATTAAAATAAACAGATTTAGTCATTAAATAAGTGTTTTAGAAATTGTAATATTTATATTTAGAGAAATACGGCCATTCCTGAAACATAAAATGGGAATCATTCTTCGCTATATCATATAAATCATAGAACGCTAAACACTGTACCGAAAATACCAACCAGAGCAAATTGAGTTATTTGCGGGTCATCATTGCACTTCGAATATGCCCATAGGTGCTCAGATCCCCTCCTCAGCAAGTCTCGCAGTGTCCAGCGACTGACGACTCCAGTTCTGTGTTGGTTGATAAGTCTTCTTATACGCCCACTAAGTTTCTCGTTCCTGGCTGTGCCCATCTTAACTCCCATCCCCTTCATCCGAAGGTGTAACGTGGACTCATGATTGTCGAAGTCCTGTGCCCTTCCCACATCTCGGAGGGCATTGCTGATATCCGCCCGATCTATTGGTTGACCGTCCGCAATAATAGTGCAGCTAGCCAATCTATCCGCTGTTTCATTTCCCTGTACTCAACAGAACAAGACAATATAAAATAACTCAAAAATCATGAGCAGACCAAGATCTTCAGAGTTAGAATACGATCTTATGGCTTCTAATACAACGTTACTAAGTAGATTTCAGAGACTAACAATTGCTACTGCGGAACACCCAGACATACTTTGCGGTCTATAGTAGCACTTGTCACTGTGAAGCACTAAGACAGACTTAGCGGTCTATAGTAGTACTTGTCACTGTGAAGCACTAAGACAGACTTAGCGGTCTATAGTAGAACTTGTCACTGTGAAGCACTAAGACAGACTTAGCGGTCTATAGTAGCACTTGTCACTGTGAAGCACTAAGACAGACTTAGCGGTCTATAGTAGCACTTGTCACTGTGAAGCACTAAGACAGATTTAGCGGTCTTTAGTAGCACTTGTCACTGTGAAGCACTAAGACAGACTTAGGGGTCTGTACTAGCATCTGCGACCACAGAACAATAAGACAAACTTAGTGGTCTGTACTAGCATCTGCAACCACGAAGCAATAAGACAAACTTAGTGGTCTGTACTAGCATCTGCAACCACGAAGCAATAAGACAAACTTAGTGGTCTGTACTAGCACCTGCGACCACGGAGCAATCAGACAAACTTAGTGGTCTGTATTAGCACCTGCGACCACGGAGCAATCAGACAAACTTAGTGGTCTGTACTAGAATCTGCGACCACGGAGTAATAAAACAAACTTAGTGGTCTGTACTAGCACCTGCGACCACGTAGCAATAAGACAAACTTAGTGGTCTGTACTAGCACCTGCGACCACGGAGCAATAAGACAAACTTAGTGGTCTGTACTAGCACCTGCGACCACGGAGCAATCAGACAAACTTAGTGGTCTGTACTAGCACCTGCGACCACGGAGCAATCAGACAAACTTAGTGGTCTGTACTAGCACCTGCGACCACGGAGCAATCAGACAAACTAGTGGTCTGTACTAGAATCTGCGACCACGGAGTAATAAGACAAACTTAGTGGTCTGTACTAGCACCTGCGACCACGGAGCAATCAGACAAACCTAGTGTTGTATACTTACACCTGCCACCACCGAGTAATCAGACAAACTTAGTGGTCTGTACTAGCACCTGCGACCACGGAGCAATAAGACAAATTTAGTGGTCTGTACTAGCACCTGCGACCACGGAGCAATCAGACAAACTTAGTGGTCTGTACTAGCACCTGCGACCACGGAGCAATCAGACAAACTTAGTGGTCTGTACTAGCACCTGCTACCACGGAGCAATCAGACAAACTTAGTGGTCTGTACTAGCACCTGCGACCACGGAGCAATCAGACAAACTTAGTGGTCTGTACTAGCATCTGCGACCACAGAACAATAAGACAAACTTAGTGGTCTGTACTAGCATCTGCAACCACGGAGCAATAAGACAAACTTAGTGGTCTGTACTAGCACCTGCGACCACGGAGTAGTCAGTCAAACTTTAAGGTCTGTACTAGAATCTGCAACCACGGAGCAATCAGACAAACTTATTGGTCTGTACTAGCACCTGCGACCACGGAGCAATCAGACAAACTTAGTGGTCTGTACTAGCACCTGCGACCACGGAACAATCAGACAAACTTAGTGGTCTGTACTAGCACCTGCGACCACGGAGCAATCAGACAAACTTAGTGGTCTGTACTAGAATCTGCGACCACGGAGTAATAAAACAAACTTAGTGGTCTGTACTAGCACCTGCGACCACGGAGCAATCAGACAAATCTAGTGGTCTATACTAGCACCTGCCACCACCGAGTAATCAGACAAACTTAGTGGTCTGTACTAGCACCTGCGACCACGGAGCAATAAGACAAATTTAGTGGTCTGTACTAGCACCTGCGACCACGGAGCAATCAGACAAACTTAGTGGTCTGTACTAGCACCTGCGACCACGGAGCAATCAGACAAACTTAGTGGTCTGTACTAGCACCTGCGACCACGGAGCAATCAGACAAACTTAGTGGTCTGTACTAGCACCTGCGACCACGGAGCAATCAGACAAACTAGTGGTCTGTACTAGAATCTGCGACCACGGAGTAATAAGACAAACTTAGTGGTCTGTACTAGCACCTGCGACCACGGAGCAATCAGACAAACCTAGTGTTGTATACTTACACCTGCCACCACCGAGTAATCAGACAAACTTAGTGGTCTGTACTAGCACCTGCGACCACGGAGCAATAAGACAAATTTAGTGGTCTGTACTAGCACCTGCGACCACGGAGCAATCAGACAAACTTAGTGGTCTGTACTAGCACCTGCGACCACGGAGCAATCAGACAAACTTAGTGGTCTGTACTAGCACCTGCTACCACGGAGCAATCAGACAAACTTAGTGGTCTGTACTAGCACCTGCGACCACGGAGCAATCAGACAAACTTAGTGGTCTGTACTAGCATCTGCGACCACAGAACAATAAGACAAACTTAGTGGTCTGTACTAGCATCTGCAACCACGAAGCAATAAGACAAACTTAGTGGTCTGTACTAGCACCTGCGACCACGGAGTAGTCAGTCAAACTTTAAGGTCTGTACTAGAATCTGCAACCACGGAGCAATCAGACAAACTTAGTGGTCTGTACTAGCACCTGCGACCACGGAGCAATCAGACAAACTAGTGGTCTGTACTAGAATCTGCGACCACGGAGCAATAAGACAAACTTAGTGGTCTGTACTAGCACCTGCGACCACGGAGCAATCAGACAAACTTAGTGGTCTGTACTAGCACCTGCGACCACGGAGCAATCAGACAAACTTAGTGGTCTGTACTAGCACCTGCGACCACGGAGCAATCAGACAAACTTAGTGGTCTGTACTAGCACCTGCGACCACGGAGCAATCAGACAAACTAGTGGTCTGTACTAGAATCTGCGACCACGGAGCAATAAGACAAACTTAGTGGTCTGTACTAGAATCTGCGACCACGGAGTAATAAGACAAACTTAGTGGTCTGTACTAGCACCTGCGACCACGGAGCAATCAGACAAACCTAGTGTTGTATACTTACACCTGCCACCACCGAGTAATCAGACAAACTTAGTGGTCTGTACTAGCACCTGCGACCACGGAGCAATAAGACAAATTTAGTGGTCTGTACTAGCACCTGCGACCACGGAGCAATCAGACAAACTTAGTGGTCTGTACTAGCACCTGCGACCACGGAGCAATCAGACAAACTTAGTGGTCTGTACTAGCACCTGCTACCACGGAGCAATCAGACAAACTTAGTGGTCTGTACTAGCACCTGCGACCACGGAGCAATCAGACAAACTTAGTGGTCTGTACTAGCATCTGCGACCACAGAACAATAACACAAACTTAGTGGTCTGTACTAGCATCTGCAACCACGGAGCAATAAGACAAACTTAGTGGTCTGTACTAGCACCTGCGACCACGGAGTAGTCAGTCAAACTTTAAGGTCTGTACTAGAA
The DNA here is from genome assembly GCA_032433765.1 of Megaustenia siamemsis. NCBI lineage: Eukaryota > Metazoa > Mollusca > Gastropoda > Stylommatophora > Ariophantidae > Megaustenia > Megaustenia siamemsis. The sequence goes on along the minus strand of JAVIAB010000008.1, from coordinate 40,128,704 downwards.
TCTGCAACCACGGAGCAATCAGACAAACTTATTGGTCTGTACTAGCACCTGCGACCACGGAGCAATCAGACAAACTTAGTGGTCTGTACTAGCACCTGCGACCACGGAACAATCAGACAAACTTAGTGGTCTGTACTAGCACCTGCGACCACGGAGCAATCAGACAAACTTAGTGGTCTGTACTAGAATCTGCGACCACGGAGTAATAAAACAAACTTAGTGGTCTGTACTAGCACCTGCGACCACGGAGCAATCAGACAAATCTAGTGGTCTATACTAGCACCTGCCACCACCGAGTAATCAGACAAACTTAGTGGTCTGTACTAGCACCTGCGACCACGGAGCAATAAGACAAATTTAGTGGTCTGTACTAGCACCTGCGACCACGGAGCAATCAGACAAACTTAGTGGTCTGTACTAGCACCTGCGACCACGGAGCAATCAGACAAACTTAGTGGTCTGTACTAGCACCTGCGACCACGGAGCAATCAGACAAACTTAGTGGTCTGTACTAGCACCTGCGACCACGGAGCAATCAGACAAACTAGTGGTCTGTACTAGAATCTGCGACCACGGAGTAATAAGACAAAAGTACTAGCACCTGCGACCACGGAGCAATCAGACAAACCTAGTGTTGTATACTTACACCTGCCACCACCGAGTAATCAGACAAACTTAGTGGTCTGTACTAGCACCTGCGACCACGGAGCAATAAGACAAATTTAGTGGTCTGTACTAGCACCTGCGACCACGGAGCAATCAGACAAACTTAGTGGTCTGTACTAGCACCTGCGACCACGGAGCAATCAGACAAACTTAGTGGTCTGTACTAGCACCTGCTACCACGGAGCAATCAGACAAACTTAGTGGTCTGTACTAGCACCTGCGACCACGGAGCAATCAGACAAACTTAGTGGTCTGTACTAGCATCTGCGACCACAGAACAATAAGACAAACTTAGTGGTCTGTACTAGCATCTGCAACCACGAAGCAATAAGACAAACTTAGTGGTCTGTACTAGCACCTGCGACCACGGAGTAGTCAGTCAAACTTTAAGGTCTGTACTAGAATCTGCAACCACGGAGCAATCAGACAAACTTAGTGGTCTGTACTAGCACCTGCGACCACGGAGCAATCAGACAAACTAGTGGTCTGTACTAGAATCTGCGACCACGGAGCAATAAGACAAACTTAGTGGTCTGTACTAGCACCTGCGACCACGGAGCAATCAGACAAACTTAGTGGTCTGTACTAGCACCTGCGACCACGGAGCAATCAGACAAACTTAGTGGTCTGTACTAGCACCTGCGACCACGGAGCAATCAGACAAACTTAGTGGTCTGTACTAGCACCTGCGACCACGGAGCAATCAGACAAACTAGTGGTCTGTACTAGAATCTGCGACCACGGAGCAATAAGACAAACTTAGTGGTCTGTACTAGCACCTGCGACCACGGAGCAATCAGACAAACTTAGTGGTCTGTACTAGCACCTGCGACCAACGAGCAATCAGACAAACTTAGTGGTCTGTACTAGCACCTGCGACCACGGAGCAATCAGACAAACTTAGTGGTCTGTACTAGAATCTGCGACCACGGAGTAATCAGACAAACTTAGTGGTCTGTACTAGCACCTGCGACCACGGAGCAATCAGACAAACTTAGTGGTCTGTACTAGCACCTGCGACCACGGAGCAATCAGACAAACTTAGTGGTCTGTACTAGCACCTGCGACCACGGAGCAATCAGACAAACTTAGTGGTCTGTACTAGAATCTGCGACCACTGAGCAATCAGACAAACTTAGTGGTCTGTACTAGCACCTGCGACCACGGAGCAATCAGACAAACTTAGTGGTTTGTACTAGCACCTGCGACCACGGAGCAATCAGACAAACTTAGTGGTCTGTACTAGCACTTGCGACCACGGATCAATCATACAAACTTAGTGGTCTGTACTAGCACCTGCGACCACGGAGCAATCAGACAAACTTAGTGGTCTGTACTAGCACCTGCGACCACGGAGCAATCAGACAAACTTAGTGGTCTGTACTAGCACCTGCGACCACGGAGCAATCAGACAAACTTAGTGGTCTGTACTAGCACCTGCGACGACTGTGCAATCAGACAAACTTAGTGGTCTGTACAAGGACCTGCGACCACGGAGCAATCAGACAAACTTATTGGTCTGTACTAGCACCTGCGACCACGGAGCAATCAGACAAACTTAGTGGTCTGTACTAGCACCTGCGACCACGGAGCAATCAGACAAACTTAGTGGTCTGTACTAGCACCTGCGACCACGGAGCAATCAGACAAACTTAGTGGTCTGTACTAGAATCTGAGACCACGGAGCAATAAGACAAACCTAGTGGTCTGTACTAGCACCTGCGACCACGGAGCAATCAGACAAACTTAGTGGTCTGTACTAGAATCTGCGACCACGGAGCAATAAGACAAACTTAGTGGTCTGTACTAGCACCTGCGACCACGGAGCAATCAGACAAACTTAGTGGTCTGTACTAGCACCTGCGACCACGGAGCAATAAGACCAACTTAGTGGTCTGTACTAGCACCTGCGACCACGGAGCAATAAGACAAACTTAGTGGTCTGTACTAGCACCTGCGACCACGGAGCAATAAGACCAACTTAGTGGTCTGTACTAGCACCTGCGACCACGGAGCAATAAGACCAACTTAGTGGTCTGTACTAGCACCTGCGACCAACGAGCAATCAGACAAACTTAGTGGTCTGTACTAGCACCTGCGACCACGGAGAAATAAGACCAACTTAGTGGTCTGTACTAGCACCTGCGACCACGGAGCAATCAGACAAACTTAGTGGTCTGAACTAGCACCTGCGACCACGGAGCAATCAGACAAACTTAGTGGTCTGTACTAGCACTTGCGACCACGGAGCAATCAGACAAACTTAGTGGTCTGTACTAGCACTTGCGACCACGGAGCAATCAGACAAACTTAGTGGTCTGTACTAGCACCTGCCACCACTTAGCAATCAGACAAACTTAGTGGTCTGTACTAGCACCTGCGACCACGGAGCAATAAGACAAACTTAGTGGTCTTTACTAGCACCTGCGACCACGGAGCAATCAGACAAACCTAGTGGTCTGAACTATGAAAGTTTTGCGTACGAAGCAAACCTTCTTGATGGGTAACCGGATACGATCTCAAGCCCATCGTCTTTTTCTTGCAACCCTCGCTAATCGAGAAATAGTCGACAATATATTTGTTGTGAAAGTATTTTGTATAGAAATAAATAAGTGAAACATTTCAAGAAAACACGAACAAAAAAACTGGAATAATTAGCGAACCAGTTATAAGTTCAGAATGCACCGATTACTTTTTAAACCAAACAATGTTCTGTCAACAATATAGACCTCCATAAATCCCCCCTGGCTACCTAGTTCATCGAGTACACTGCATGTTTGTATGATCGTTACGTGCTGTATCGATATTAGAAATGACAATATTTGCAAACGCTTCTTTCTTTCCCTAGTTATTCTGTTGTTTTGTGCCTGTATTTGAGAGAGATAATTTAATACTGGATTTATTTTATCAGGAAGTTTGTGAAGCTGCAGATCACGTGACGTTTGTTTCAATGGCAGGATGATAGTGCTTGCTTATTTATCTACATTCATAAACACTTTCTTCTGTTGCTCCTTCTGATTGTTATCGATCGCTGAATAGGACATCTGGTTATGGTAGGAGGGTGGGTTGGTTGGGTGGTTTAAAGGTATGATGTCGACATCTGGACAAAAGGTCCCGGGTTTGAATCCAGCTACAGGCGGTTGAAATTGTTCAACCCAAACCGTACTATTTTCCGTGGCTCTTTCGATCTGTGGGTAGTGATATCTTATGCTTAACCTTTTGTTATAAATGCGAGAAACTGTTGACTTTGTGCATTCTGCGCACGTTAAAGGAACCTTGACAGTTACAAGTAGAATAGAATATACCAAAGTGATCACTGCCTGAACACAGTTAAGCTACCCACCCATTCCGTAGACGGATGTGTCAGATAATAGAAGAGAATGTCGTTAAAAAAAGGTAAAGAGCCCCGTCACGCCAAGTGGCGTATTTATGAAATATGGTGTTAGTGACAATCATTTTTATAGACTCTCGCTCGACACGAGATTTTGGGGGTAATGTGGTCGCTATTACGCCCGTGCCGCTTTACTTTCCCAGAAAAAAGGCGGGAACCCATTTAAAGCCGGGTGAACCAGGAAACCGTGGATCAGGAACGAACTCGATCTCTTGTCTTTTGTAGTCCAGTTCACTAATCACTGAGCTATCGTGGCTCCAAGGCAATATCGTTGTTTGCCCTAATTAGGCATCACTGAACCAACACCCAATGAACGGATACACGCTGAAGCAGGATCTATGACTGTTCTCACTGCTACTTCTCAGTGAATTACGAAATCTTCTCACTTGAGACAAACGCTGTCAAATTTGTCCCATTTTTGCAGAACGGACAAGAACTGTCATACGTTTATAGTTAATATGTGGTCGAGTCACATTAGCTACACTGAATAATAGATAATAATTGTGTTCACACTAGTGCTCGAACATTCGTCAGAAAAGGGCCAGCATGTGACACATTTTGTAACGAGCTTAAAAACCTCACATTTTTGGCTCAGAATTTGTCTTCACTTCCAGAACTCTAGTCACATGGTCAAGCCACAGCCAGCTATAGATATACTAAGGCCTGCGGACAGAAAGTTAAACTGAAAACCCACGAATTAGTGTGACGTGTTTCAAATATAGGAGATATAGCAGACTGATCTCACTCTACCCACAATCACCCCTGCTAGCAAATCTGAAAGAGTCAAGCTAGTTGGACGTTTCATAGGAATTCCCTTTCAGCCCGCATGTCTAAGTAAATCTATAGTTGGCTGTGGTCAGAATGAATCTATTCCGGGACACAACTTGGAGAGAGTAATGAAGTAAAGGCATCAAGATGCATAGAGTTGCGTAGAGTTCCGTAGAGTTGCGTAGAGTTGCATCGAGTTGCATCGAGTTGCATCGAGTTGCATAGAGTTGTATAGAGTTGCATAGAGTTGCATAGAGTTACATAGAGTTGCATAGAGTTACGTAGAGTTGCGTAGAGTTGCGTAGAGTTACATACAGTTGCATAGAGTTACATAAAGTTGCATAGATTTGCATAGAGTTACATAGAAGTGCATAGATTTGCATAGAGTTGCATAGAATTGCATGGAGTTGCGTAGAGTTACATATAGAGTCGCGTAGCTGCTGTGAAGCTGATAATAATTTTTGTTAAAAAGGGAGAGAAAAGTAGTCTGGTAACAGCTTTACGTAGGGGAGAAGCAAAACAAAAGTCGAATGACGTTTCGGCCAAGTAGGCCTTCAACTGGAACAATAAACAAAAACATAAAAAGATATATAAGGATATACACAGAAATCTACTGGGAGACGTTAGATCTCTGGTTTGCAGATCCAGACACAAGCAAATTAATGATACTATGAAGCTGTAACAGCACATATGCGTCTCAGGGTTTACGTGTATGTTATATGTATGTGCGCCTACACCACGACTGGTTACTTAAACCTTAAAAAGCTGAGTTCTGCCTTTAATAGTCGATATCTTGCAGCATTTAAGGTTTGAAGTCGTCAGGAATAGTATACATTCCGATAAGTGCTCAAGTTGATACTTTGTGGGAATGTTCCCCAATGTGAGACACCATCAAATAAAACGCATTCACTATCTTAATTTGTTAAATGTGTGTAATATTCCAGTAGATGAATGTTTCCGAGCTGAGCATTCAACGAGTTTTACAAATAACACTTTGCTGTGTGAAATGTTCATATCTCCTCCACAACTGTTGATAAGAAAAATTAACTATCAAGTTTTTTAATCAACTTAAATGTGGTATCAAGGCAACTAATTATTGGTAACAATCTGTTGTATAAATCAGAAATGAGGTTAATAGGAAAAGAGTTGGAGTAAACAACTGTTCTGAATCATATAAGGAAACAGATGGTTTGGACGCGTAACACGATCATCACCAGACAGCATCTACCAGAGAGTCTTAGCAATCAGACCAAATGAAAGAGGGAAAAGGTAGACCTAGAAGACGATGGATTAATAAAATAGCAGACATCACGAAGAGCATTATACAGGAGACATTCTACAGTACATTGACTCAAACACTTCGTTTTCCCTCGACTCTTGTAAGGCAACAGAGGCGGGCGGAAGTTAAGTAAAAGTAACAGCTGTTATGAATGAATTAGTTTCTTTTCTGTTAAAGACAATCTAAGTCATGGACCATAACTCTCCAAGTGTAACGATTCACCTCTGGGTTGTGTTTTGTTCTTAATCTCACATCTGAGTCCTGTTTATTAAAAATCTTCTTAAAGTTTCATTTGGCCATCCTCGTTCTCTTTTACAACCTGTGTTCACATGAAACCCCACCGATGGACACTTCTTTCGTCCAATCTGAGCATTTTACCGATGTGTATCAAGCGTCCTCAATACTTCTTTACGTATTCTTGTTTGGTTTAAAATGTTAGAAATTAAAGTGAAAATAAGCAAAATGAAAGGACTCAGCCCGAATAGAAAAAGACAAGTAATTGTAGCAACAAAGAAAAAGACAAGTAATTGTAGCAACAAAGAAAAAGACATCACTGGAATGCATAATAAAGATAAGTGGAACAATATTAAGTCACGTAAAAGTATTTAAATATCTGGGAACACAATGTTGACCTCAGATGGTAGATGTACAAAAGAAACAGAGGTGAGATGCAGAATAGCTCAGGCAAAAGCAGTTTTCCAAAAAATGATGAAAATACTGTGCAATATTTTTTTGACAATAGAAAAAAAGAGTTCTTAAATGTTATGTAGAGCCAGTCTTAACATATGGATATGAATCATGGACAATAGGACAACGGACAAGAAAATCACTCAAGGCTGTAGAAATGTTTTTTACAGACGAATGTTGAGAATATCATGGACAGCTAAGAAGAGTAATGAAAACGTCATGGAAGAGGCCGAAGCAAAGAGAGAGCTAATTTCCAATATTATGATGAAACAATCATCATTTTTTGGCTGTGCAATCAAAATGGAACAGCTGGAAAATATTGTGACAACTGGGAAAATTGAGGGATGAAGAGATAGAGGAAGCAAAGAGAAAAGATACCGTACAGCTTAAGATCTTTGCAGAAGGTCAACAACAGAAATGATAAATAACTGTCGAAATTGAGAGTTGTGGAGAGACATGATCACCTACGCCAGTAAGTATGGACTTGATGATGTTTGGTTTCTTCTCTTAAAGTTTCTTTTTGTGTAAAGTCCCTCCAATTTATGTTTAAGAAAGAGCTGTGAATGTCATTATTCCATTTGTTTCTCTGTCCCTGGTGTTTTCCTTAAGAGGTACCTCTGATGTGGTTTACCATAGAAAGTAGTTCCCGGTTCACAAAAAAAGTACAAATTCCCTCCACACCTTCTAGGCGTGTGAGGAATTTGGTCTAATGATTATATCCTTCTTTGACCACGGCACATTTTTCGGTGGTATGGTCGGTATCACGCCAGGCCACCGTTATACTTCACATAAACATATCTGGTACCCATTTTTTGAGGCTGGGTGAACCCCGGAATCTTGTCAGTCCGAATGAAAAAAAAACCATCACTTTTGAGGATCAAACCCAACTAATCAGGAAGCGAACACACTAACCGTTCAGCAACCGAGGCAACCCGTTTTATTTACAATAATGTTATTATCTGTGTCCCTGGCGTAGAGTGGGGCAACTGTAAAACAAAGATTAGCTTATTTGTCTATAGAGGACATAAGATTGGATTTGTTCCTTATAGACGGATCCCTTTAGGATCATCCAACTGGATCCCAGATATTTTAACGGGAAAGAGAGACGGCAGTAGCATAAAGTTGAACACTGTTGTCAGGAAACTGCCAAGGTAACAAGAAAGGACACTTATACAATATCGCCGTCTTCGAGGTGTGCTAGTAGCTTTAGATAAAGGACCTGGTAGCTTTAGATAAAGGACCTGGTAGCTTTAGATAAAGGACCTGGTAGCTTTAGATAAAGGACCTGGTAGCTTTAGATAAAGGACCTCGTAGCTTTAGATAAAGGACCTGGTAACTTTAGATAAAGGACCTAGTAGCTTTAGATAAAGGACCTAGTAGCTTTAGATAAAGGACCTGGTAACTTTAGATAAAGGACCTAGTAGCTTTAGATAAAGGACCTAGTAGCTTTAGATAAAGGACTTAGTAGCTTTAGATAAAGGACCTAGTAGCTTTAGATAAAGGACCTAGTAGCTTTAGATAAAGGACCTGGTAGCTTTAGATAAAGGACCTAGTAGCTTTAGATAAAGGACCTAGTAGCTTTAGATAAAGGACCTAGTAGCTTTAGATAAAGGACTTAGTAGCTTTAGATAAAGGACCTAGTAGCTTTAAATAAAGGACCTAAACATATGGGAGAGTGATAATGAACAGGTGATCCCGAGTTTTACTAGAGCACATAAAAGAATCATTCCAACCTTCTACCCACCCTTCGGCAGTTGAGAATCTGAAAGAATAAGGTTATATGTCGCTGCCAGGGCAACTTTAAAAAAATTCAAACCATGTCCATGTGATGAAATGTTTTGTTAAAATTACGCAATGGGGTCCTATTTGTGCCACGGCACTGACGCACTTTGCTGCGATAAATAATCCTGTATTATCAGGACTCAAGCATACTACCAACCATTACGTATGCATGAGAGAGCTGATAAATAACAAAGAGGCGTAGAAACACAGTTGAACGCATTTAAAAATTAAATGTCTAAGGAAAATACATGGATAGCGTGGTGAAACAAATTCAAAACAAATGAGGAAATTAGAGAAATCGCCAATTAACCACTGTGCTCAAGATTACCATCAGTGATCAAGAAGAGACGATGGACATATGTTGGACATGTGATGAGAAGAGATAACAACCGAATAGCAAAGAAAGCCCTCTTGTGGGAAATAACAGGCAGGAGGAAAAGAGGCCGACCCAGAGAGACACTGAGAAGAACATTGATGAGAGAGACAAATGCAGCAGGAAATGGCTGCCGCAATGAGTTTGAAATGGTTGCAAAGAACAGGGACAAATGGCGGGATTTGATAAATGTTTTTTGCAAGGATTGAGACTGCTAGAAAGAAAACTTAGAAAATGAGAATGAGTATCTATGTCTATGCCGTGTGGGCCGGCCACGGCTCGGGACGTCAATAGATAGATAGATAGTTTATCAAAAATGAGATTAGAACAAAAAGTAATTGGCAAAAAGTAATTTTAATGCCATGAAGAACATACTAACATCAAAACAAACAACACCAGGGCTAAAACTAAGAATAGCAAAATGTTACATCTTCTCAATATTCCTATATGGTGCAGAAACATGGACATTAGACAATTAAACAGAACAGAGAATAGAAGCCTTTGGAAAGTGGATATATAGAAGAATAGGTAGAATTGGATGGAAGGAAAAGAAAACAAAACGATGAAGTCTTAAAACAACTAAAAATGAAAAGAAAACTACTAAACACAATTCAAACAAGACAAATGCGATTTTTGGGCCATGTTAAAAGACACAACAGCCTACTAAATGTAATCCTGGAGGGGAAAATACAAGATAAAAGAGGCAGATGCAGACCAATACTAACATGGACGAGTAACATCAAAAGATGGACAAATCAGTCTATGACAACCTGCACCATCAAAGCAAGAGACAGAGCAGAATGGCGCTCCATGGTAGCCAACCTTCATTGCGAAGAAGGCCCTTGATGATAATGCTGATGATGATGATGATGATGATGATGATGATGAGATTAGAACGATCAACGATTTTGTCCCTGAGTTTAGCGATGATGGTCATAGATCAAAGTCAAATAATCTACTTACCAAACGGTATTGCTTCATCAGTTACTTATGTTCCGCAGAATTCTCTCACTGGAAAAACAAAAGCACGGTCGTCACAGGAGGGATTTATCTCACACATTGAAGCGACATAACACAAGTTATGAACATTGTTTATTTATTGTTTATCAACCATAGAATAGTGAGCGAATGTTCAGGGTCAGCATCGTGACGTAGACGAGGAAAAAGAACGTCCAATTTGGACGGTATTTGATTAATGCTCGTGGAAAAGCGTTGCTGGGCGTGCTCTGTTATCCTGCCAGATAAGAAATAAGTATGGAATACCGCGTGAGTTAAAAATAGGAATAATATTAGTGTTAAGAGGATGTGATAAAGTACTTTAAATATAAAAATGTCAATTATTTAAGTTATTTAAGCGAGTTATTTTCATCATCATTATTAATGAATGTCGTCTCCTTCATGGAAATGTAGCTACCATGGAGCTCCGCTCTGTCTCTTGCGTTGATAGTGAAGGTTGTCAAAGATTGATTTGTCCATCTTTGATGTTACTCCACCACGTTAGTCATGGTCTGACTCTTTTACTATGCATATTCCCCTTCCAAGGTTACTTTTAGTAGCCTGCTATGTCTTTTAACATTCTCCAAAAATCTCATTTGTCTAGTTTGAATTGTGTTTAGTAGTTCTCGTTTCATGTTTAGTTGTTTTAAAACTTCAATTTAATATGCTTGCTTGCGTTCGCCCGATGTCTAAATTATTCTAGAGTATTCGTAGACTGTAGAATTCCGCTTCATCATCCGCCCTTAAAAGGACGTTAAGTGGGTGGGGTGTGTCTGCGATGTGTTGTGGTTTGTAGTATAACTGTGATATTTGCGTCTTTCGGCCCAACACATCCGATTTCAGCGTGACATTTTTGAGTACCGGGTTGTATTCCCTCTTCGATCCCTGCTCTCTTTGCCAGGCAAGACAGGTTAGTCTGTTACTGGAGGCACCACGGAGAGGTGGAGCAGGGTCTGGATGGTTTTGGTTCACCGATCCTGGCGCAAGCCATCTGCTGTGGATCGCTGACAACTTCCAGCTCTGGTGCTGCGAGGCGCGCCTTCGCCTCCTAATTTAATATAACATGATAACACTATGGACTGTAAATTATATAAAGTGTTATTGCTTCTGCTAACATTATCGATTGCTATGGCAACCGAGATAAACAGCTGTCATAATGAAAACGTAAGAAACAATTTCTTGTTTGTATTAACTTATGTGTTCAGTGATAGTTTATAGTGCAAACACTAACATTTGGGATTAGTAAGGCTATATAACTGTTCTCTTTTTCTGCGGAATAATATGTCCTCCAGGGGACCCAGCGGAGCCGTGATAGTTCAGTGGTTAGTGAACTGGACTACAAAGGACCAGAGGTAGGTTCTTTCATCCCAACCGATGGCTTTCGGGGTCACCCAGCCTTTAATGGGTACCGGATTTTTTTCTGGGAAAGTAAAGCGACACGGGCGTAATACCGACCACATTAACCCAAAAATCATGTGCCGAAGGTCTGTAAAATGTATGGTCACTAACACCATATTCCCTATACGCCACTTGGCGTGAGGGGGGTGCTTTACTTTTTTTACAGTGGACCCAGCTTAAAGAAATGGTCATCTACTCTGTGGTCAAATGATTAATGACTGTCTATTCATAATTTGTTAATATATTTTAATACGTGTCTTGTTTTGTCCTATCCATGTACGCCATGAAGCACAATCGAGAGCTGCAGTTCTCTCAACGAGCAGATGTGAAACACAGAACCGTAAGACCCTCCTGCCGAAGGATTTCTGTGATGTTATCAGATTATCTGAATGGCACTTCCTCGTTCTTTTAAAGCCAGATTGTCGTTTGTGTAAACTGATTATTTGGTAAATGACGCGAATATCTTCTTAGGGCACGATAAAACTGAGTGACTTTTTTATATGTGAATTTGATATCGACATCATTTAGTTTTCATCATAAATTTAGTTTAGATCATCTTAATTACGCATTTCACACAACTTCATAGTCCAGTTCACCAACCACTGAGCTATCGCGGCTCCAGATTTTCATTATAACTAATGGACAATTCACTTAGGCATGCCTTGTGGACCTATTTGCACCCAGGTTCTGGTTAAGCTAGACCTTCCATTTGTCACTTCCCCATACAATATTTGCTTCGGAACAATGTTGCTACCCGCCCTAAGAAAGTGTCCCAGCCCTATAAATCAGTGGTCGCGAGATAGTGAATAGAACTCAACAATAAAGATAAATTGATGACACATTTGGAACACCATACAAGTGATGATAATTATCGTCTTGTATTTGTAATCCACAGTAGTGTTTCCGGAACCGGACAAGAGTTGGTGGTATGGAAGTCCTCATAGGCGATAATATCTCTAAAACTAGTTTACTATTTAACACGCATCAGTGATGTGTCAGATAAAACAACAATCAATACAAAAAACGACCCAGTATTGAAGTGTCTTTTATCTTACCTGGGAAATAAAAATAAAAAAATGTGATATTTATTTCTTCTCCATTCCGACTGAAAATGGTTTTTTTTGGTTTTAGTTTTTTGTTTTTTGTTTTTTGTTTTTGTTTTTTGTTTTTTTTTTTACAATTTGCAGCGAATCAGGGATGTTTTAACCTTTCTTTATTCAAGTTTGTCTTTAGGGATGGGGTTTTGCAAACAGTTTGGTAGGAAAGGCTTCCCTCCACGTTGGGGAATATTGTTACAGTGCCCATATTTCTTAACAGCCAGCGAACATTTTCTAATCGGATGTGATCTATATCACGACAGACCGCCCTATTTTCCCATAATAATATCTACGGTATCAGTTCTCACAGGCTAGTTTAGCCAGTTTGACCAGAAATCCCCGCTCCTGGGAGTCGAATCAAAAAAACTTCTCTTCAGTGGCGAGAGCGCTAATCCCTGAACAATTGATTCTTTTGTTAAAACACGATTTACCTTAAAATGCGAATTCTTACTCGCTCGGCTGTTTGTTGTTACATAAAAGTAGCATTTTAGATCTATCTGTTTGTGTGTAAATGAAGGTGTGCCGAGTGTGATGCAATCCTCTGATTATGTAAATGAAGGTGTGCCGAATGTGATGCAATCCTCTGATTATGTAAATGAAGGTGTGCCGACTGTGATGCAATCCTCTGATTATTGTAACGAGTATTTTTATGCTCCACTGGATCCTCGCTTAGAAATGGTGTATATATTGTTTTGGTCAACTTCAACCCCTAGTCTTGACAACAACAGTCAGCTATCAGTCTCTGACTTCTTTCTGCTTTTGCTCTGTTCATCTAAAGTCTTAAACTTTGAACAAAAATGTTGTAAAAAACCATGCCTTTATAATGTTCTACGACTAAAGTAACAAACGTGAGTAGCTTCACTTGTCAATCAAGGAGGATTTCCTTCAGTCAATTTTTTCAATGAATTGTAAACATAAAACACAGTTAATAAATGAATATTAAACTACCAGAATGATTTTAGAGGCAATTATTCAATGCTGGAAGTCGCGATAAATCAGTGGTTATATGAATCAATATACTGTCGACAAGAGGTTAGGTTCATTACACCGACCTATCGAATTCTAGGAGCCAGTAGTGAGGGGTAACATACGTGCTACAAGGTATGGTGACAGCTTTATAAGAAGGTACACAACAAAATACTGACGCTTCGGCCTACACGGCCTCCCCTTAAAGGCCGCATGCATCAGACATATAACACATTAGAAGTAAGACAGGTACTTGATGATGATGATGTAGCAATAGTGACAATTATAGTTGTCTTACACTAGTTAAATCATTATATTCTACAGGGGAGTATACAGACACTACATTATTTACAAGGAAATGCTGAATAACCGGTTAAATCCAGAACGAACCGGTGAGGATTGTGACTACTACCTTTTCTGCAAGATGGAACACATCCCGCTGTCGGCAAATTCCTTCTGGAGCACCTACCATACAAATGAAACGGCCGCGATGGGCAAAATGGCCAGGCTTATCCAAGTGGCCCCAGAGATCATCTAACATCTTCGTGGCTGTTTCCTTAGGGATGGATCGTGAGTCAGTGGCGTATACTGGTTTTGGGATCTGGGCTACCGCTGACATAATAAATAAAAACATACATTATATTCTGTAGGCTAACATGTAGTAATATTTTCTAATGACATCACTGCATTTTAAATTACTTACTTATTTATGTTAATTATATCCGTTTTGTTTTGGACGAAAATGTCCTGATGACTTTGTCATTGAAAGTACTGTTGACTTGGTTTCTAAGTTTCTGAAGGAATGATTTCTCAATGAACATTAATGCCAAACCAGATAAGCGTTCTTGTGTCTGAGTTGAGCGACAATAAGAAATGATTCTCTTGCGATCAGAAAAATTTCTTTCTACAGATGCTGATGCGCATAACGTAGGTATAAATAGGTTAGGAAGCTCCGGTAATCAGAAATAGTTTCACTTTCACTTTCTGACGATTCTGATTGGCTAGAGCTAAAAATAACACATGAAACCGCATTCCTCTATCTCACTCTCTCTGTATTCGATCGCGTCGGATATTCTGTAGACGGCCGTAAACCCGAACTAGATTATCGCTTCGATAATTGCCGAGTTGAGAATACCATGGACAGCTAAGAAGAGAATTGAAAACGTTCTGAAAGAGACCAAAGCAAAAAGACAATTAATTTCCCATATTAGGAAGAAACAATCATCATATTTTTGGGCCATGTAATGAGAAGAGAGCAACTTGAATATGTTGTAACAACTGGGAAAATTGAGGGACGAAGAAATAGAGGAAAGCAAAGAGAAAAAAATACCAGACAGCTTAAGAGAATGGCTTGGCAGAAGGTCAACAACAGAAATGATAAATATCTGTCGTGATCGAAAGTTGTGGAGAGACATGATCACCTACGCCAGCAGGCTTGGTACTTGATAATGATGATTTGCCCAGTAATAAGTGGAGAAAAGAAGGGGTGTGGGGGTGGGTGTCGAGAGTGTGTGATACCAACCGATACCAAATTAAACTCTCTGAATTGAGGCAGCTTTACCCACCGATGTGTACAAATATTCCAATAAAGTTACATTCTATATCGGTTGGAAATCAAGGGATAATTTTGTGTTCACTATGTCTCTGAAATCTGTCTCTGAAATCTGTCACCGAAAAACTATTTCTTCTTCTTCTTTCCTTCATTATTTGCTATTCAGCGTCGAGGAAAGATATAATTTGCGGTCTTTTGCTTTTCTGTTCGACCCTGCTGCTGTTATGTTTCCTAGTGCATCTAATATTTCGTCGATCCATCGTATTCATGGTCGTCCCTTGGGCCTGGTGTTCGCACGACGTTTATTGAGGGCTCGTTGTGTTGTGTTTTGATCTCTCGGCCTTGTCACGTGGTGAAATAATTGTATCTGTTGTTTCTTTATATACTCTATGGCGGGGGTTATTCCTAGCTTCTTTCTCAGTTCATTTCTGATCTTATCTCTCAGACTGTTTCCTGTCATTCGTCTAACACATATCATCTCGGTAGAGATTTTTTCTTATTGTTCTTGCATCTAGGGTCCAGGACTGGCATTGGTAGCACAACGTTGGGATGAAGATGAAAAACTATTGCATCATTTAAATCCACTGGGATGATCTCTATAAGATCGTGGCTTAAGATGAATCAATAGAAATAAATACAGAATTGTGTCTCTCAGTGATTCAGTAAAGGAGTAGAGAAGACCACGAGTTAGACAGGTAGTCAATGTTTTATAATTTCCTGTAGCGGGTAAGTTTAAAAATGGTGTGCTCACACAATGTCAAGGATAGAAAACTACAGCGCCCCACTTCGCTTCACTCTATACGTGGATGTGATAAATAAATGTAGAAAAGTAGAGAGAATAAATCAACAAAAGTACATCATCATTATCATCTTCATCATCGATCCAGTAACCTTAGCGGTCGTTGGCATACACAACTACCGACGTATTCACAATGTCCATCCAACCTCCACGATTAGAGCTGAATTATAAGATGTGAGTTTACATTAGGAGTAAAATGTATAGATTAGAAGCAAACGTATAGATTAGACAATAATCCCATCAACTTATTTTATATAAATAAAAGAATCAAAATGTTTGAATATGAGGCCAGATTTAAACTGAACAGACGAACAGCAAGTGTATATACACTACGTGGAAATGCCAGGTCTCAATGACAACCAAAGAAAGGTTCACGCTCACAACCAGTGATGTCCATAAAATAAAACTTATCTCCTCTGTGTACTGACTTTAGCTGCATGTAGTGAGAAAGAGAGAGAGAGAGAGAGAGAGAGAGAGAGAGAGAGAGAGAGAGAGAGAGAGAGAAGAAAGAAATAAACATAGACAGAGAGATAAAAAAAGAAAAAACCAGAGAGAGAGTGAGAGAAAGAAAGAGAGAGAGAGAGAGCGAGAACGAGAAGGAAATAAATAAATAAAGAAAACAAGAAAGAGAGGGAAAGAAAAAGAAGGAAATAAAAAGAAAGAGAGAGAGAGAGAGAGAGAAAGGAAGGAAGGAAGGAGGATAGAATGAAAGAAAGAAAAGGAAAACTAAGAAAGAAAGAGAGAGAGAAACATAGAAAAGCAAGAAATAAAGAAATAAGAAAGAGAAAAAAGAAAAGAAAGAAAGATGAAAATAAGAAAGACAAAGAAAGAAAGAATGAAAAGAGAGAAAGAGAAAGAAAGAAAGAAGAAGAGAAAGAGAGAAAGAATGAGAGGGAAAGAAAGAAAGAAAGAGAGAGAGAAAGAACGAGAGGGAGAGAAAGAAAGAAAGAGTTAAAAAAAGAAACTAAGATAGAGGAAGAGAAAGAAAGAAAGAGAGAGAGAGAGAGAGAGAGAGAGAGTCTACTCACATTGTATCTGTGTTTTCTTTGTGGCTTTACACTTCCCCGATCTCTGGGCATTGTTGTCTGGTATCTAACCCTCTCAGATAACGGCAAACACCAGCACTTTAAACAACACTTGACAGTTGATAATCGTTAAGCGCAGGCTTGAAGGTGGTCTCTCTCGGATGTAATAGGGTAGGGAGTGCCTACACATACAGCCCAATTAGAAGTCATTGAAGCGCGGCAATTGTTTGCCCTTCCGAGGTCTTTGAGCCTGAAGATTAATCCGCTGGAGTTTATAGAAGATAACTTGAACTGACCAATCAGTGTCACGTTCAGCTTAGCGGCTACCAATGGAACAATATAAATAAAATAGTCCCGGACTGGGGAGAATTTTGAAAAGGTAGAAGAGAGAGGAGACGGATACTCTAGGACGGGCAGTCGACCTGGCAAGTCGATATGTATGACGAGACTTTTAAACACTGCTAGAGACTCACAGTATAGTTCTATTAGAACCTGGTCGGGATCACTAGTTTAGAACAAAATTAATAGACGGCCACTTGACCAGACTGAGCGATTCATATTAAAGTTGTTTTTATTCGATAATGAGAAAATTTTGTTTTACTTTGCCCACGTATCTGCTGTTCGAAAGATTGAAGCTGTGTCTCTCCAGGCGAACCAGTCGGAGGTACGAAAGATGCTGGTCAGTTTTGGACGTCTCTTCCTATGATGTGTTTGCTGATAAATGAATGTATAGGGACTATCACTGCCACATATCTCATTAAATGGTGTCCGTGATTCCAGGATTCTGAAGACGTGACGATGTTCAGACTGAGAAGTCATCCCCTTCTGTTATGTGAGTGAACTGCAAAATATTAATTTCAGGTCCGTGTATCTTACGATCCCGAAGAACTAACTAGAAATTGCCAGCCCCGTCGAACAGGTGTTGACACGAGATAGCTATACTAGGACTAGCCCTGAAACATCCTTTGAAGGGCCGAGCCGAGCGAAATAAGGGGAAATTATTGTGTCGGCAGGCGCTTTGAAGTCCAGATAGACAGTCTGAGGTGAAAGAATTCTGACGAGAAATCGCCGCATGCTGTCAAAGGGCCAATTAAAGTTTTAGTTGTTAGGGAACGAAGCTTAGGAAGATTGACAGGTGCCGACAGGACTCCTAAAGCAATAAGACTATGGACATAATTAAAAGAGCTAAAGAAATAGTGACTGGAGGCGGACGAAGGATAAGCCATGTATAGATAAGATTCCCCTGATCCTTAGCCATGGGAGAGTAGCTAAGATAAACACAAAAAGACCCTGAGAAGACTTATCGGGAGGGAGAATCTAGACTCGGCACTTAGAAGAGAGATGATACACTAGGCACTCAAGAAGCGGAAGGGTACACATCAGTCAGGATGTAGAGGAAGTGACTAGATATATGCCTCAAGGAAGATGATAGTATTAAGAGTTAGAAAACTTAGATCTTAGCTTAAAGTACACTTAGACTTAGACTCGAGACTCAGCACTTACAGACGGTTAACCTTTTTCGCCCACGAAGCCAGAGGAGGGCAGATACTAGACAGAAATAGTAGACGAGAGAAAAGGAGATTAGATACCTGCCTCAATGCAGAAGGTAGGATTAAGAGTCAGGCAGATTGAAACGGTTGTCTTTGTGCTTCTCCTTCCACCCAGGCAGCTCGCGGGTGGAAACCAGTCAGATGAACAGGAAAGAGTAGTGAACCTGCCTGAAGTTACAGTAAGGAAATCAGGAGTTTGACTAACAGAGTTTGTGCAGAGATTTTTTGTGGTTTAGGTTTAGAAGTAAAACATCAAGGTCTATAAGAACGAGAGTTAACTTGTATACGATCACTAGTGTTACTTGTCAATATAAATCGCCGATAGGCTCGACACAGTAACAATAAAGGAACATTTAGATTATAAGAGGAGAGTTTCTATCTGCTACCTATTTAGCTCCCAGTGGAGCATAGGTCTTCAACAAACACTTTCCAAGTCAATCTGTTTTTTGCCATTCTTTTAAGATCAGTCCATGTCTTCCTCATCATCTTCATCTCTGCTTCTAACTGTCTTCTCCAAGAATTTCTAGCTTGCGTCATACGTCTCTTAGACAGAGAGCCCTTATCTTTCTTGGATGGCGGATTTACTTTTTTCTCTCTTTGACTTTTCCATGTTTGTGAAGTTTTTTTCGGGTGTTTTTTACAGTATGAGATAGCCAGTCCCATGCCCAACCCTCCTTTCTCGCCTCTTTCGAAAATGTCTAGTAGGGTACAGCGTCGCTATTCTTTACACCCCTTTCGGGTCCCGGCAGCGCACGGACGATAAGAGGACAGTATAGTTTGTTAATTGTACGGAACCAGTTGTTAAAAGTTTTGAAGTGGATGTCAACAACAAAGACTATATTATATTTGTTCAAAAGCTATGATGACGAGTTATGTGTGTCTCTATCATATATGATATGGAAGCAGCAAGATAAAAGTATAGAAGACAGATCATAAGAATAACAAAACATCAGAAGCCTGCAACACGGGGACAAATTGACAGAAAAAACAATCTACCCAAGAGCGTCAAAACTCTCCACGATAAAAAAAAAATGAAAATGCCTCTGAACTCTGAGAATATCTGCCTGTATTGCGAGGGATACCTAAGCACATGGATGTCGGTGTGAAACGAGGGGGGGGGGGATATATTTACACATTTGTTTCAGTTCCATTTGACTTTCTAGAAATATAAAGATGGCGTACGTAAACAAAAGGACAGAAAGAAAGAGAGAGAACTGATATAACTGCAATTTACCGTGTCCTCTCTTTATACTATCCTGATATTGGACATTTGTCGTTATCATCAGAAAATGAAAATTGAGCTTAAACAAACCCACACAATCAGGCAAAGAAAACAATGCCTTTCTGTAAAACTATGTCATAACAAATTACCCTCCTCGACTGTTTCGATCTGTTTATGTTATTGAAACAAAGTTTACATAACTCTGTTATAACAACATATGCCCGTTATTGTGGCCAGCCTTCCACTCACAGTGGATCAATGTGATTATAAAAGAGCCAAACTCAACATGTCTTTCAAATAAAATAGCCAAACCCGATATGTCTTCTAAAAAAGGATAGCACAAGTAATTGTGTTTATCTTTAATGAGGATAAACATGAAAACCAAGTCGGGTTGTGGCAAAGTTGTATTTGTTGAAATAAAGACAATAATAGCGATGCTACATAATTGCGAATAAGTCAAGACTGAACAGGTAACCAACGTTTAGAACAAAAGTTCTTTACTGGGACATATCGTACTTAGACTAGTTCGTAGATGGAAGTAACATGATCAAAGTAGACCCGTGTCGAGCAAGTGTTTAGGTCATTTAACTTCTTGGGGAGGAGGGCCCGCCTGGGTAATGACTCCCAGGCGTTGACCTCCTGCTGCATTGAACATGAAAGCTCACACTATATTTGGCATGTGCTAACTAAACATATTCTTTCCAACTTTTCTGATCGAATCTAATGCCTATTCGCCCCAGTCGCACTGTCTTACCTCTAATTCGGGGGCCTCGGTAGCCCAGTTGGGAAAACCACCCGACTGGACTACCGACGTTCGGACAACCTGTGTTCGATTCCCGCTGGGAGCAGTGTGAATTGTACTCGTGGTTGGAAAAAAAAAAAATGGCCGCACAGTCGACCCAGCCGTTGGCAGAAATGGGTACCAGGGTATAACCCTGGGAAGGGGAGGAATGTCGCCTCGCATCTGATTTTCGATGCTTCAGGCGACACTATACAGAAATTTCCGAACATTTCTGGATAGGCGGCCGAGCACATATGGGTGTAAACTCGCGTGCTAAGTCACCGGTTCAAGTCTCGTACTTGAGGGCTTTCTCTTCTTGTGTTGTGCGTTACCTTTCTCAAGCATCGCATCTCACATGTATTGATCTGTCTTAAATGTGATTTTGAAAGGGTCCATGTTTGACTTTCATAGCACAAAGTTGGTATGAAAATGCTATTTATCATTTGTTGTTTTTCTGGCTAGAAATGTTTGGATGTCTTAACAATGGTTAAAGCTGGTATGTGACAGCATTTGCTTATTGTATTCTCATGTCAATATCTCTGTCTAGTTTTCCATCTTCTGTGAACATTGTGCCCAAATACTTAAATTCCTCTACTTGTTTTATTTCTTTATCTTTGATGTTAATGTTTGATGGGTGTCTTGATTTGCTTATTCTCATAGTCTCTGTTTAAACAGTTAAGTAACTTATAAAATGTAACGAAAACTGAATAATTCCCGTGGTGGAGATACAACCGTTGCTTTTCCTCGCTGTTATTACCTTGTCTGCACCAGTGACCTATCTATCTATCTATCTATCTATCTATCTATCTATCTATCTATCTATCTATCTATCTATCTATCTATCTATCTATCTATCTATCTATCTATCTATCTATCTATCTATCTATCTATCTATCTATCTATCTATCTATCTATCTATCTATCTATCTATCTATCTATCTATCTATCTATCTATCTATCTATCTATCTATCTATCTATCTATCTATCTATCTATCTATCTATCTATCTATCTATCTATCTATCTATCTATCTATCTATCTATCTATCTATCTATCTATCTATCTATCTATCTATCTATCTATCTATCTATCTATCTATCTATCTATCTATCTATCTATCTATCTATCTATCTATCTATCTATCTATCTATCTATCTATCTATCTATCTATCTATCTATCTATCTATCTATCTATCTATCTATCTATCTATCTATCTATCTATCTATCTATCTATCTATCTATCTATCTATCTATCTATCTATCTATCTATCTATCTATCTATCTATCTGTCTGTCTGTATGTCTGTCTGTCTGTCTGTCTATCTATCTATCTATTGACCTTTCGTGTCGTAGCCGGCCCATAGGGCATAGACCCAGATACTCTTTCTCTTATCTACATTTTTATTCTTGCAGTTTTCAATCCGTGTAAAGACCTTTTATGAAATCTCGCCATTTGTCTCTGTTCTGTGCAAGCAACTCTATCTCATTGAGGGAGCCGATTCCTGCTGCTCTTGCCTTTCTGATCAATGTTCTTCTCAGTGTCTCTCTGCGTCGGGCTCTTTTCCTCTTACCAGTTGTTTCCCACATGAGGGCTTGCTTAGTTATTCGGCTACCAGTGACCTAAACACTCAATATTCAGCTTTGTCCACTAATGAACGCTATTCTGAAATTGATCCAACGGTCATTTTATCACTTAACCCTTCGAGCTAGTCACTTTTCTGCTAATACTCAAAAACGTGGTAAAAGTAGGGAAACATTGTCAGTACGGGGCGATATGGAGGCAAGTTTAACAATGTTGGTTATTAGTAGAACTTCGAATTGAATACACTTTTACATATGTTGAAAGCAAATACCGTGCACTTGTACATATGTTGAATGCAAATACCGAGCACTTTTACATGTGTTGAATGCAGATACCGAGCACTTGTACATATGTTGAATGCAAATACCGAGCACTTTTACATATGTTGAAAGCAGATACCGAGCACTTTTACATATGTTGAAATCAAATACCGAGCACTTTTACATATGTTGAAAGCAGATACCGAGCACTTTTACATATGTTGAAATCAAATACCGAGCACTTTTACATATGTTGAAATCAAATACCGAGCACTTTTACATATGTTGAAAGCAGATACCGAGCACTTTTACATATGTTGAAAGCAAATATCCAGCACTTTTCCATATGTTGAAATCAAATACCGAGCACTTTTACATATGTTGAAAGCAGATACCGAGCACTTTTACATATGTTGAAATCAAATACCGAACACTTTTACATATGTTGAAATCAAATACCGAAAACTTTTACATAAATTAAAAACAAATACCCCTCATTTTTACGACTGCCTAGTTTTGTAACAATAATACCAAGTTTTCACCAAGAGTCCACAAACACAGATATTTTTGTTCCATGCACGGTTAGTTTACAAACCTATGATATCATAATTTAATTACTAATCCCGAGCGAGATTAGAAATATTTTATACACCCCGGTGTTCTCATAAAAAATCAGTTTTGATTCTCGCAATCGTGCATGTGTTTATTTTCCCCCTTGAAAGCTTTATTGTTGATACATCATGTTATTTGTTTCCATAAAATTTTCCCTTATTTCTGTTCCTTAACTCCAACCAGCATTACGTCAGCTCCCCATGAGTATAAAATTATACGTCTTTTAGAATACTCGACCCTGCGAACTCGGCAAGCCTAAATATTTATCTACATCAGACAAACACAATGGTCTAATTGAAGATCTGATTAAGACAGGGATGCATCCCGTTAGAAAGCTTGTTGAATCTATATCCTGAGTAAATTTTTAAAAAACATCACAGAGATGCCAAGTATAAACATTAATGGAAAGATAAACAAAAACTTAAGATATGCTGATGATATTGAATTACTAGTAAACATTCCTAAACATTTACAATTACTTAATGAAATAAACATGACAGGCAAAAAATATGGATTAGACAAGGATACCAAAAAGACTAAAACTATGATCATAAACAAAGAGAATACCCAAAACCTACAAGTGGATATCAAAATTGAAGGAATAGACCTGGAGACAGTTCAGAGCTTCAACTACTTTAGACATACTGTAAACCAGTGATGGAAAATGTACAACTGAAATAAACAAAAGAGTAGGAATGGCAAAACACCAGGGCGGAAACTAAGAATAGCAAAGTGTTTTATTTTCTCAACATTCCTGTATAGTTTAAAAACATGGACATTAGAAAAGAAAGCTTAACAGATCAGAAAGTTGAAACCTTTGAAATGTTGATTTATAGAAGAGTAGGAAGAATTGGATGGAAAGAAAAGAAAACAAATGATGTTTTAAAACAACTAAAAATGAAAAAAAGAACTACTAAATACAATTCAAACAAGACAAATGAGACTTTTGGGGCATGTTATAAGACACAGCAGCATACTAAAAATAATCTTGGAGGGGAAACAACAAGATAATAGAGGAAGAGGCAGACCAAGACTAACATGGACGAGTAAAAAAGTAAAGTAAAGTACCCCCGTCACGCCAAGTGGCGTGTAGGGAAATATGGTGTTATTGACCCTATATTTTACAGACCTTCAGCACATGATTTTTGGGGTAATGTGGTCAGTATTACGACCGTGCTGCTTTACTTTCCAAGAAAAAAATCCGGTACCCATTTAAGGCTGGGTGAACCCGGAAGCCGTCGGTTGGGATCGAACCCTGACCTTGTCCATGGTAGTCCAGTTCACTAACCACTGAGCTATCGCGGCTCAACATGGACGAGTAACATTAAAAAATCTGCAATTCACTCTATGACAACCTGCACCATGAAAGCAAATGACAGAGCGGAATTGAGATCTATGGTAACCAACCTTGGATACGGAGACGGCACTCAATGATGATGAAGTTTTTAAACAATCTCTTGAGTTTCATTTGATTTTCCAAAAAAGTTCAATCCAATTTAACGCTCAACTTCAACAAATCTCTGCTGATAATAACGATAACAGCATTGATAATTTTGGGAAAGCACTGGTCTCCTCATTTACAAATTATGTGCACTACTGAGGTATATATATATATATATATATATATATATATATATATATATATATATATATATGTATCACATCTGTTTCTTTCATATGATAGTGGCATTTTAGTTCTAATCTCGGAAACTTAGCAGTGGATGAAGATGGTGAGCGAAGTAAATTCTACTCATTCTTAAAACTGATATTTGATGGAAGTGGATTTAACTTGTGGCGGCCAGTAACAAATGTGTATCCACGGCCAATATGTATGTGTCAATGGTATTTTAGGTTTTAATGCTGGTAATAAAAAAAGATCAAAGACTGACAAATTTGACTTTCGGAAGATAAAACATTCACTATTTAATTACAACAGTTCTAGAATGTCAAAATACAGCTTCTTCTAATCACTTTAAATGGATAAGAAAATAAAAACGTGCATATTATCTTAACAGACATTATAGAAATGCGAGAAAAAGAGAGATAAACAAACAATAATGACAAATAGCGGAAATAGACATTAATAATACATTAAAGGAATGAGAGAAAGAGTTTATGTGAGAGAGAGAGAGAGAGAGAGAGAGAGAGAGAGAGAGAGACAGAGAGACAGACAGACAGAGCGATAGCGAGAAACAAAGTGCAAGGAGTATGGATTATCGATAAAACATGAGCGAGACGGAAACTGAACGATATTAGTAATATTTGGACTGTTCACTTTCCAACAACTTTTAGGATTTGTCAACATTTTTTTGCCTGTTTTTATATCCTGTCGAGTACATTTGGTGACGAAACGTAGATTTGTTCTGTCCTATCTTATTCACAAAGATGAAAATGCGTTTTTTAAAATTATTTCTTCATTGTTATTGTGTACGATAGTAAGAATCCGAGTCTCCCATCATTGTGTGTTAATTATTGTCTACATACCATATCAATGGAAACTAAACAACATATAACAAGACATTATGTTATCGTTATGTACTCTATGTATCTCCCGAGCGCTGCCGGGGCCCGAAAGAAGGAGTAAAGAATAGTTGCGCTGTTCCCAACCAGGCATGTACTTAAGTGGCTACTAAGGAGGGTTAGGCATGAACTGTCTATCATGTACTGCAAAAAATAAGCTGAAAAAACTTCACGAACATGGACAAGTCAAAGAAAAGAATAAAAGTAAATTCGCCATCTTGGAAAAATAAAGGCTCTCTGTCTAAGAAAAGACAGATAGAAGCAGAGATTAAGATGATGGGGAAGACATGGAACGATCTTAAAAGAATGGCAAGAAACAGAACGGCTTGGAAAGTGTTTGTTGAAGACCTATGCTACATATGGAGCTGAAAGGTAGAAGAAGAAGACTCTATGTATAGAAGACTACCTTTTTTCTCCTCGTTCACCTGTTATATGGGCTTGGATGCGTTATTTTGTTGGTTTATGGCAATGCCGCGATATCTGCAACTTTCAGCTCGAAAAATATGTCTTCGGCATGAGTATATTTTCGGTTGGCTTACCACGGCAACAGCCGGGGTTCGTAATCCTGGCGAGGACACCTGGGTTTTACTAATTCCCTAAAAATTAGTAGGAGCCGCGATAGCTCAGTGGTTAGTGAACTGCACTACTACGGACAAGGGGTAGGGTTCGATCCCAACCGACGGCTCCGGGTTCACCCAGCCTTAAATGGGTACCGGATTTTTTCTGGGAAAGTAAAAGCAGCACGGGCGTAATACCGACCACATTACCCCAAAATCATGTGCTGAAGGTCTGTAAAATATAGGGTCACTAACACCATATTTCCCTATACGCCACTTGGCGTGACGGGGGGTACTTTACTTTTTTATGAGTATATTTTGCTACTGAGTTAAGTGCTCTGTGCACACCGTGAGCTGTGTGTCTCATCCGTTTTGATCCTGCTTCGATATCCCGCTTGTTTACGATGAATGATGATATCGTATGACGGGGAACAGTTGGCTGTGTTCACTTTCTGCGCGGTTTCGCCTTATGTCTTTTGGCGTGTGCTGAGACTGCTACGATGGGGACTACAGTTACCTTTCTTTGTTTGGGAGATGAATTAGTAATTCGGATGATTCCACTGGCACGGGCGGTTGAGCAATTATGGATTTTAATTCGTTTGCTGTGAAACCGAGGCCTTCTATAACCAATAACCAATAACCAATATTTTGCTTAACAATTGTTGCCAGAGCAGAGGCCATTTTGTGGTCTACTATTGTCAACTTGTAACTGGGTTCTTTAACGTGCTCGAGTGCGAACGGAAATTGTTACCTGAGACAACTAGACATCCCTAGCGAGAGCCAGAGACGAGGGGAGGGTAAAGAGTGCACAGATTCGAAGTAAAAATTCCAACAGCCTTTAGCGGGATTCAAACCTAGGGCTTTGATGTCTAGAGATCGGTGTCTTACCTCTAGACCACCCAGACGGGATTGAAATGCCAGCTCAGGCAGACAGTTTTTGTTAACTAAAAGGTCCCATCTTTGGGCACACAAGGACACCCGATATTCTCTGGGAAGAAAAAACAGTGAAGATGACGACGGGTCACCCAATGCAATGAACTCAGTAACACTTCGTTACACAAAAACTATTGCTATGGGACTTCCTTTAACTCCGTATATCATCAACTTAAAGGGCACGATCTGAATGTCTGCCCGAAGCAGAATAATAAGATATTCCAAATAATATTTGTGATTATAAATTATTTCTTGGACTTGACTGATATTCAAGCTGCAGCGGTTCCGTATTAGTGTGCATGAATGATTAGTCAATAAAGCGATTTTTGTTTCCAAGTAAGGAACTGGCATATTTAGTTGAGGCACTGGTCGAGAAGCAGAGCGCTGTTTAGCATGAAGCTGGTTCGATCCCACACGGACAGTCAATTAAGTTTCTGTGCTTCCTGTTGTGTGAATGAGTTATTTGTGAATTGTCATTATTGCACTGCGAACATGTCTATAAGTTCTCATATCACCTTCGCAGCATATTCCGTAGCGGCCAGAGAATGATGACCCCAGTTCTGTGTTGGTTGATAAGTCTTCGTATGCGTCCATTAAGTATCTCATTTTTGGCCGTGCCAATCTTTCATGTCTTCAGTATGTGAATTATTATACATCTCCGTACTGGGCCACAACACTTGACAATGATGGCACCAGTGCGTGTTCTTCGTGTTATTTATCTTCTATAATTAATGGAGTTTCCTCACCGATCACAAACCATCAAGGGCGTTCTTCTCGAGAATGCATGGAAAAAGATCAAGAGGAAAACCTAGAAGAAGATGGATAGATGCAGTGACAGAGACATGTAACAACAAAGGGAAATCACTAATTCAGACAGTTCGAGCAGCTCAAGAACGACAAATGATATAAACACGACACCTTTTAAGTATCAGTAAGAAAGAGAATTCCCGCGTGTTATCGGGGCCTCATTATGAAGGAAGTAAAGAATAGTGACACTGTCACCTTCCAGGCATGTCGCAAGAGGCGACTAAGGAGGTTGATCGATGGCTTGACAAGCTGTCATTGTAAAAAGTATTGTTATGGAAACAGGGCCATAGGTTTTTAAAGCACTGATCTCCGCAATATGTGCCACTTTGGCACGCAAGGTTTCTGTTTTTGAGATTATGGCTGTGGTCCCTATGTGCCGTCTTCGGCTCGAAAGGACAGATATAAAAATATTATATTCTATAGATAGGTAGAAGAAAGAGAAAAGAAGAAGAAAGAATTAATTAAGTTAGATATTGATTTCCTTCCAGCTAGATCGACTCACAAGCTTGTTTCGAACGTAGTTCCAGTGTATCGCCAAGCCAGCGGTCTTCACAACGTTAATACTGTGCTCTCTCTCTCTCTCTCTCTCTCTCTCTCTCGCGCTCTCCTCTCTCTTTCTCTCTCTTTCTCTCTCTCTTTCTCTGTCTTTTTCCTTCCTATATTTTTGTTTAGTGGATATGTTAGAAAGATAAAGACTTTTGTTAATCGTTGTCTGCGAAAATTAAGAGAAGAGCTATGGGTGTGTCAAAATTGCAGTCATGGAACTGTAAAAGAGTAGCAAGTAAATATATGTGGTTAAAGAGGTCATGAGAAAGACAACGTAACTGGATGGGACAGACACATGCTGCTGAAGTCAACTAAGAGTAGAGGTAAAGGTAAAGGTAAAGGTAAAGGTAAAGGTAAAGGTAAAGTACGAAGCTTGCATCGGCGTCTTAGCACGCGAGTTTCCACCCATATGTGCTCGGCTGCCTATCCAGAAGTGTTCGGAGACTTCTGGTTAGTGTCGCTTCAAGTATCGAAACTCACGATGCGAGGCGGCATTCCTCATCGTCCCAGAGTAATACCCTGGTACCCATTTCTGCCAGCGGCTGGGTCGAGCTCGCGGCGATATTTTTTTTCCCAACCACGACTACAACTCACACTGCTTTCAGTGGGAATCGAACACGGGTTGTCCGAATATCGGTAGTCCAGTCGGGTGGTTTTCCCAACGAGGATACCGAGGCCCCCTAGAGGCCCCAACTAAGAATATTACACGACAAGCTATTTTGAGGAATTCACAGAAGAGAATACAAAAAGGAAGGTAAACAATAATTTGGCAATGAAGTTGAAATATATTGGGGAGACATAGAGTGATCGTAAGAAAATGACACAAAACAAGACAGTTTGGAAAGTGCTCGCTGAAGATCCGTGTTCTACAAGGAATTAAAAGTAGAATGAAGAATGGAAAAAAATTAAAGCAACAAGAAAAATGGAAAAGTTGAAAGCAACAAGAAAAATGGAAAAGTTGAAAGCAACAAGAAAAATGGAAAAGTTGAAAGCAACAAGAAAAATGGAAAAGTTGAAAACAACAAGAAAAATGGAAAAGTTGAAAGCAACAAGACGTGTACAGTTGATCGTAACAAGAAGAAAAAGAGTAAAGCTGAAAATAACAAGAAGAAAACTGAAACTAACAGCAGGAATGGAAAAGTTGAAAGTAATAGGAAGAAGGGAACATTTGAAAGTAACAAAGACGATGAAGGGGAACGTTGAAAGTAACAAGAAGAAAAGAAAAGCTGAAAGTTACAAGAAGAAAAGAAAAGCTGAAAGTAACAACACGAAAAATTGAACATATTAAAGTAAGAAAGGAAAAGCTGAAAGTAGAGAGAAAAAAAGGGAAATGTTGAAAGTAACAAACATAATTAAAAAATTGAACGTAACAGGAAAGTAAGGGGACAAGTTGAAAGTATCACGAAACATAAGGGAGAAAATAAACAGACAACAGATAATCCTTACAGCCCTTGTCGTATATATGTGTTCTGCTAATATTTCTGTTTCCATGCCCATCAAGGCATTTATAATATCACGTCAGGCAATCCAAACGATATATATAGCGTTTGTATATAAATATAAACGATATAGATATAGATAGATAGATAGATAGACAGACAGACAGACAGACAGACAGACAGACAGACAGACAGACAGACATATAGATAGATAGATAGATAGACAGACAGATATATAGATAGATAGATAGATAGATAGATAGATAGATAGATAGATAGATAGATAGATAGATAGATAGATAGATAGATAGATAGATAGATAGATAGATAGATAGATAGATAGATAGATAGATAGATAGATAGATAGATAGATAGATAGATAGATAGATAGATAGAGACCCATTTTTCATCGGCTAGATGAACATCAAAGCCTTGTTAATCGTACACAAAAAATGATCGCATCATTTAGAACTTAGATGTTTGGCCAGTAGACGGGGACATAACCGTCATCTTTCAGAGCTCCGTCCTCAGCCATTGGCGTGTCTGTGTTGGTTTATTGTTGTTTTATATTCTAGAAATTTCCCTGCATCAGCATCATCAAGTGCCATGCCTGCTGGCGTAGGTGATTATATCTGTCCACAACTTTCGATCTCTGCAGCCATTTATCATTTCTGTTGTTGACCTTCTGCCAAGCCATTCTCTTAAACTGTCTGGTATCTTTTCTTTTTGCTTCCCTCTATCACTTTTCGTCCCTCAACCTTTCCAGGTGTCACACTATTTTTGACCTGTTTCCATCTCATTACAAAAGAATTATGATTGTTTCTTGCTAATATTGGAAATTTGCTCTTTCTTTGCTTCAGCCTCCTTCAGAATTCATTTCTCTTCTTAGCTGTCAATGATACTCTCAATATTCTTTGTAAAACCACATTTCTACCGCCTCCAGTGATTTCCCAGCACATACGAGTATATTTTTTATTATATTAATCAATATGTCTAACAAAATAAACTTTATAGAAATTAGAAGGTTTCAATAATTTGCCATTATAATCAGTCAAGTTGTGTTTCTGCATTGAAAGTTGCATGCATGAAATATTTAATATTATTTATCTTTTGTTTCGCAGATAACTATTCCTGTGTTATAACATTAACCTTTTCTTGTGGGATCATCATCATGTGCCGTACCTGTTGGCGTTGGCGATCATGTCCTCCCACAGTCTTCTATCCACAGTGCATCGTATCAGTTCTGTTGTTGACTGTTTTCCATGCCATGACACCAAGCTATACAGTATTTCCTCTCTTTGTCATCCGCGATCTCTCTTTCCTTTTATTTTGCCAGTTGTAACCAAGTATTCCAACTTTCCTCTTCTCATGATGTTCCCAAAAAATGTTGATTGCTTCTTTCTGATGTTTTTTAAGAGCTCCCTTTTTGTGTTGGCCTCTTTGAGAACTTTCTCATTGGTCTTTTTATCTGTCCAGGGAACTTTCAACATTCTCCTGAGAAATCCCATCTCTGTGGCCTCTAATCGTCTTTTCATTTGTTTGTCTACTGTCCATGATTCGCTTCTATACGCCAGAATTGGTTCTATATAGCACCGATGAACTCTCTTTCTAATTTTTATTGACATAGATTTCTTGCATAAGATAATTTTCATTTTCTTAAATGCTATTTTGGCCTGAGCTATTCTGCTTTTTATTTCTGTGGTGCATCTCCCATCTGATGTTATTATTGTGCCCAAGTATTTGAAACGTTGCACTTGTTTCAGATTTGTCCTGTTTATTTTTATGCTGCATGATGGTGAAGATTGTTTCTTCGATTTAACAATTACTTCTGTTTTCTTACTTTTCAGACTGACACCTTTCTTGTTGCTTTCTTTTACTATTATATCTATCATTTCTTGTAGCTCATTCTCGGTCTCTGCTATTAAGACTGTGTCATCCGCATATCGCAAATTATTTATGTTGTGACCGTTGACTTCAATTCCTTTTTTGTCTACTATATGAAAACTTTCCCATTTCTATTTAAGAAATGGTCCTAATGAAGCACTTAACACCTGACGGATAGGGGTTTCAAACGCCATGTGAAATGTTAAATACATCATTTTTTTCTCCTTTCCTTCCTCCTTGCCTTTTTTGTCAGAGTCAATGGGAGATATAGTTTGCCACCTTTCGCTCTTCTGTTTTCTTCTCCTGCCATATATACCCTATGGTTTGGCGTTCTCGCAACGTTTATTAAAGTCTCGTTGTGTTGTATTTTGATCTTTCTGTCGTATCACGTGGTCAAACCATTTTGTCTTTTGTTTCTATATGTGTTCAATACTAGAAAATGTTCCAAGCTTTTGTCTCACTTCTTCATTCCTATTCTCTCTCAGGTTATTTCCTGCCATTAAAAAAAAGTAAAGTACCCCTGTAACGCCAAGTGGCGTATAGGGAAATATGGTGTTAGTGACCCTATATTTTACAAACCTTCAGCACATGATTTTTGGGGTGATGTGGTCGGTATTACGCCCGTGCTGCTTTACTTTCCCACAAAAAAATCCGGTACCCATTTAAGGCTGGGTGAACCCGGAAGCCGTCGGTTGGGATCGAACCCTACCCCTTGTCCTTTGTAGTCCAGTTCACTAACCACTGAGCTATCGCGGCTCCATTTCCTGCCATGCATCTAACATATTTCAGTTTATTAGTGGTTATTTTTTCTTATTTTTCCTGAGTCTATTTTCCAGGTCTGGCATTGGTAGCACAACGTTGGAGTGAAGATTGTTTGTAGAATTCCCGTTTTGCATCTAGAGTTATTTCCTTGTTGGACAATAATGGTGATAGCTGCCCATTGATTTGACAAGCTTTGTTGCATCTTGATTCTATTTTTGCTGCTTTTTATGAATTGCTTCTCACTAGACTTCCTGGATATTTGCATTCCTTCTCTTGTTTTAGTTGTCTGCTGCCTATCGTTATGTTGATATTCTGTTTTCTTTCGCAATGTTTATGACATGTTTTGTTGATGCTGATTTTCATGTTGTATTGAGTACCTGTGCTGGTAAGTCTATATGAATTTTCTTGCAGATTTTCTATTTTTCCATGTATTTGTGTCGCAGACGATCAATCAGTAATACAAATTCAATACATGGCTGTAGCCGTCCATGATCTTTTCTACAAAATACATGATAATATATAATATGAGAACGTAATTAAAGACATGAAGATGTGAATAAAACATTGCTGAGAACACCAGCAACACAGGAATAAATGAAGGAAGAGGATGGGTGTATACAGTGAGAGACTTATGAGTCTCGATGAAGAAAAGGGTCTGGTCGATACAGAGAGCTTGGAGGGATAAGCAGATGTATCTACAATCAACACCTTACAGGAATAATCAGTCGGGAAATCCTGGAAAGACGGTGGAGCCGAGCTGGCGTTGCCCGGACTGTAAATGAAACTGGTTCCATGAATAGAAGAAACGTTATAACTCCATGTTTGTAGTCAGTGACCGTAATTTATCTCAAGTTCGGCACACTCCAGTCGACCAGATTAAAAACAAATAAAATGGTTTTCGGCTAGCTAATTTCTGTAAGGTAATAAGGTCTGGCGATTCATGATTATACACAGAAATTACGACGGTGGTTTTCTGTTGCCTTCCATCGGTTTGTTTACGGTTGACTCCGCTAGCCTTTGACTAAAAAGTCTCACCCACAAGGCAGTGGGGTTGTTTTACGTCGGGGTACTCTACCTTAGCTTTTTACTCTCCCGAGCTTACCTGCAAGGCAGCAGGGCAGCCACAGGTTGTACTGTTTACTGCATGGAAATGTGGTTTTACAGAAGAATGTTGAGAATACCATGGACAGCTAAGAAGAGTAATGAAGAGGTTCTGAGAAAGGTCAAAGCAAAAAGAGAGCTAATTTCCAATGTTAGGAAGAGACAATCATCTTTTTTTGGCCATGTAATGAGAAGAGAACAACTTGAATATATTGTAAAAACTGGAAAAATTGAGGGACGAAGAGATAGAGGGAAGCAAAGAGAAAAAATAACAGACAGCTTAAGAGAATGGCTTGTCAGAATGTCAACAACAGAAATGATAAATAGCTGCCGAAATCGAATGTTGTGGAGAGACATGATCACCTACGCCACTAGGCCCGGTACTTGATGATGATGAATAAGGTCTGGTCTCCTCATTTTCAAATGCTGTGAGTTATCATGATGAAGTTATCCATACTCTACTGCGCTAATATCATTACATGCTTCGAGACATCATCTTTCATTTCAACATGATCAAGATTATATATATATACCTATAAGCTTCAACTTAGTATAGTCTTACGCTGAAATATTATATCATCATTGAGAACTATACATGTTGACTTAGGTGAGCATGTCATTTCACTACTCTAGTCTCTGCGGCTTTTCAATTAGCTATTGTCTTAGAAACGTAAGCTAATCTATTTAAATCTCTTGTATACTTTATCTGTTTCTCTCTTCTTTTTGTCAATTCTCACATTTTAAAGCTGTCATATTGTCACTGTATGATCACCGATGATAACTGTTTTTCCCTGATGAGAGTGGTGATCTTCTTGTCTTGGTCCTTCCTTTATTAATACATTATCACTCTTAACGAACAACACTCTCAACACTCTTCATTCCAAAAAATGCAAAGTAAATAATGAAAACAACATTTAAATTGTCCAGTGATTATATTAGACAGACATTAAATTATTACAATGATAGATTTTAACATGGAAAAGCAAGACGGGAAAACAGAGAACAGATATAACAGAGGGACATGTTGTGGTTGATGTGGTTAAGTACTACGCCATGCCAACATACCTTCTACGCCACGCCAACATACCTTCTACACCACGTCAACATACCTTCTACACCACGCCAACATACCTTCTACGCCACGCCAACATACCTTCTACGCCACGCCAACATACCTTCTACACCACGCCAACATACCTTCTACGCCACGCCAACATACCTTCTACACCACGCCAACATACCTTCTACACCACGCCAACATACCTTCTACGCCACGCCAACATACCTTCTACGCCACGCCAACATACCTTCTTCGCCACGCCAACATACCTTCTACATCACGCCAACATACCTTCTACGCCACGCCAACATACCTTCTACGCCACGCCAACATACCTTCTACGCCACGCCAACATACCTTCTACGCCACGCCAACATACCTTCTACGCCACGCCAACATACCTTCTACGCCACGCCAACATACCTTCTACGCCACGCCAACATACCTTCTACGCCACGCCAACATACCTTCTACACCACGCCAACATACCTTCTACGCCACGCCAACATACCTTCTACGCCACGCCAACATACCTTCTACACCACGCCAACATACCTTCTACGCCACGCCAACATACCTTCTACGCCACGCCAACATACCTTCTACGCCATGCCAACATACCTTCTACGCCATGCCAACATATATTCCTAGAAGGGGCCTCGGTGGAAATGGCTGCTGTCCGGGTAAAAAAAAATGATTAAGCAAATCTATCCACCCATGGGGGCCGGTGTAGCCTAGTTGGGAAAACCACCCGACTGGACTACCGACGTTCGGACAACCCGTGCTCGATTCCTGCCGGAAGCAGTGTGAATTGTACTCGTGGTTGGAAAAAAAACCTCCGCGGTCGACCCAGCCGCTGGCAGAAATGGGTACCAGGGTAGTACTCTGGGAAGGTGAGGAATGCAGCCTCGTATCGTGAGTTTCGATGCGTGAAGCGACACTATACAGAAGTCTCAGAACACTTCTGAATAAGCGGCCGAGCACATATGGGTGATAACTCGCGTGCTAAATCACCGGTTCAAGTTTCATACCTTTTCCTTCCTAGAAAAATCCGGTTCGCGTTTGAAGCTTTGTGAACCCAGGAGGGATCGAACCTGACCCCTTGTCCATGGCAACCCAGCTCAATAACTATTGATCTACCGCGGACTCCAATGTAAAATAGGAGTACATAACACCACTGATAGACATTACGTAAAAAAAAAAAAACACGAATTCAAACGCCTTCGCAGAAAAATGACAAAAGATAGGTACATGAGTCATATAAAACATTAAGACAATATATATATATATATATATATATATATATATATATATATATATATATATATATATATATATATATATATATACACATATATATATATATATATACATATATATATATATATATATATATAGAGAGAGAGAGAGAGAGAGAGAGTATTATATACGTATATTACAGGCTCTAACTGTATAATAAAAACCATGCACCGGTCAAAATAGGGAATCTAGATTTAGCAACAAGACAAAATATCATATCTGTAAATATCTGTCAAGTACTGCAGCAATAAATGAGGGAGATAGTGAGGATATATAGAAAGGGATTATGAAAACGTGAACAGCTTTTGAAATTCTAAACAAACGCTTGGATATTCTTTCAGTTCAAGGAAAGCTTTGATCCTGAACGTGGAGGGAGGTTAAGAACGTTAATAGAAAGGAGGATTGTCGTCATGTCACACAGCCTGTCTGAAGATAATTATCACAGTATGTATGACGTAACAAAACGGTGGCAGTATTGATGACGTAACAAACTGGTGGCAGTATTGATGACGTAACAAGCTGGTGGCAGTATTGATGACGTAACAAGCTGGTGGCAGTATTGATGACGTAACAAACTGGTGGCAGTATTGATGATGTAACAAACTGGTGGCAGTTTTGATGATGTAACAAACTGGTGGCGGTATTGATGACGTAACAAACTGGTGGCAGTATTGATGACGTAACAAACTGGTGGCAGTATTGATGATGTAACAAACTGGTGGCAGTATTGATGACGTAACAAACTGGTGGCAGTATTGATGATGTAACAAACTGGTGGCAGTATTGATGACGTAACAAACTGGTGGCAGTATTGATGACGTAACAAACTGGTGGCAGTATTGATGACGTAACAAACTGGTGGCAGTATTTATGAGGAAA
Source organism: Megaustenia siamemsis (assembly GCA_032433765.1). NCBI lineage: Eukaryota > Metazoa > Mollusca > Gastropoda > Stylommatophora > Ariophantidae > Megaustenia > Megaustenia siamemsis. Next base: position 40,092,131 of record JAVIAB010000008.1, on the reverse strand, counting down.
CAAAATCAGAAACACGAACTACTCACCAAGATCAAGGAACAGGAAATGTAGACATAGATAACAGCCAGACGCTTTTTCTGGAAAAAAAAGTGTTGCATCATCCAAGTCGATAATGTTAATAATATACAAGATACCTAATGTATTGGTGCGCCTCAAATCTGACTATGCTCCACCTCTCCGCGGTGCCTCTAGTAACAGACTAACCTGTCTAGTCTGGCCAAGCGAGTAGGGATCGATGAGGGAAGACGACCCAGTACTCAAAAATGTCGTGCTGAAGTCGGATGGTGTTGGGCCGAAAGGCGCAAATATCACAGTTATACTGCAAACCACAACACAACGTAGACACGTCCACTTAGCGTCCTTTTAAGAGCGGATAATGAAGAGGAATTCTGTAGTCTACTAGAATACTTTAGTCATCGGGCGAACGCAAGCAAGCAAATGTGATAACATTAGATGGCACTCACCCTACAGCCACTATCTGGCGCCATGAGACTTCTTCCAATTCCCGAAGCTGAAGAAACACCCCCACCCTCCCACCCCTTTTCTTACCCCGCCCCCAGTTCTCTTCCGACGAGGAGATGCAAGTCTGGTGCTGGGAGAAGTCTTATAATGACTTCCTGGACGGGATGCAACAACTAGTCCAATGTTGGAAGTTGTGTGCGCATCTTGATGGTGACTGTGTTGAAGAATAACGACATCTCCACATCAAGAATATTCCAATCTTTCATCAAATGTGCAGTTCGTGTGTGTATCTTGATGGTGACTGTGTTGAAGAATAACGACATCTCCACATCAAGAATACTCCAATCTTTCATCAAATGTGCAGTTCGTGTGTGTATCTTGAACATCATCGCCTGGGAGACACCATTTATCAAACTGCCCTCGTATTAGAGGAATATCTATCTATTGTCCTTTCGAGCCGAAGACGGCACATAGGGCAGAACCACAATCTCAAAAACAGAAACCTTGCGTGCCAAAATGGTGCATATTGCAGAGATCACTGCTTCTAAAATCTATGGCTCTGTTTCCATAACAATAGTTTTTACAATGACGGCTTGTCAAGCCATCGATCTTCTCCTTAGTCGCCTCTTACGACATGCCTGGAAGGTCACAGTGTCACTATTATTAGAGGTATAATAAGAATACAATTGAAAGATGAGAATATTTATCCCAAATGAGCAATATTGTTTGATCAGTGTTTAGCTCGGATAGTGTGTGGAACATGAGTATAGTTGAGATGCAGAGAACATAGGTCAGAAGAGAATATTAGCAACAACAGAAATTAGATATTTGGAGAAGGCATTGGGAGAGACTTGACGATCAAAAATAGACATGATATTCTGTGTCACAGAACCTGCACATAACACAAATTGAACTCTGTACTGAGATGATATATCGTTTTGTAGTTTCTTTATTTAGAGAACACGATTTCATACCTTACAGGCGTTTAAGTAAATTGAAAGGGGCACAGAAACTGCGACAGAGGCAACATAAGAGGGCTGGTAACATGAATGCAACTCTACAACAGCATTTAATGATGAATTTGTCTGTAAATTGAGAGATAGAATTGTGCATCTCCATTAACACCCAATGAAACGTACAATTTAAAAAAAAAGAAATAGCATACCTATTGAAAACTTTATTTCTGAGTTAGAAACTAACAATGAAATAAATAACATTTAAGACATCTAGATTTTTGCATCTCCCTCGACACCCAATGAAACGAAAGATGAAAAGAAAGAAATATGAAAATACTACCTATTCAAAACTTTAACTCTGAGCTAATAACTAACCATGAAATAAAAAAAATACATTTAAGACATCTAGATTTTTGCATCTCCCTCGACACCTAATGAAACGAAAGATGAAAAGAAAGAAATATGAACATACATATTCAAAACTTTATTTCTGAGCTAATAACTAACAATGAAATAAAACAAAAAACATTTAAGATATCTATATTAGCGTGCAAGGTGATATCATCAGTATATTGTCTTAACAGCCTGAACATAGACGCCAAGCAGTTTTTGTAGTCATCTACGGGTCATTATAAAAGGCAATCTCTTCTTGAATGTCCAGATAAGCCTTCGGAAACAGGATCTCCCGATCGCAGGCGATGTAGTTGAAATGGACAACACTGGGGGAGTATATCGCAGTCACTTGGACGGTCAGTGCTCGTGGCGTCACTTTCTGGACGGTGATATTGAAGAATGTTCCAAATACCCAGCTGAAGCCAGAGTTGAGGATGGACACTGTTGGTCTGGTTGCAAAAACCGAGTCGAAGTAAATCTGGCAACACAAAAATAGGTATTAAGACAAAAAAATATCGTTTTTGTGTGTGAGTAGGTGTGAGAGCCTGTGTGAGAGTTTATTTGAGAGCGCGTGATAGTTGATGAGAGGGTTTATATTTCTACGAAAGTTTGTGAGAGGGTTTATATTTGTGTGAAAGTTGGTGAGAGAGTTTCTATTTGTGTGAAAATTTGTGTGAGAGTCTATATTTGTGTGAAAGATTATGAGAGAGCTCATAGTTGTGTGAAAGTTTGTGAGGGAGTTTATGTTTGTGTGAAAGTTTGTGAGAGAGTTTATATTTGTGTGAAAGTTTGTGAGAGAGTTTATATTTGTGTGAAAGTTTATGAGATAGCTCATATTTGTGTGAAAGTTTGTGAGAGAGTTTATATTTGTGTGAAAGTTTGTGAGAGAGTCTATATTTGTGTGAAAGTTTATGAGAGAGCTCATATTTGTGTGAAAATTTGTGAGAGAGTCTATATTTGTGTGAAAGATTGTGAGAGAGTTTATATTTGTGTGAAAGTTTGTGAGAGAGTTTATATTTGTGTGAAAGTTCGTGAGAGAGTTTATATTTGTGTGAAAGTTTATGAGAGAGCTCATATTTGTGTGAAAGTTTATGAGAGAGCTCATATTTGTGTGAAAGTTTATGAGAGAGCTCATATTTGTGTGAAAGTTTATGAGAGAGCTCATATTTGTGTGAAAGTTTATGAGAGAGCTCATATTTGTGTGAGAGTTTATGAGAGAACTCATATTTGTATGAAAGTTTCTGCAAACGTCTCTAAAATGTACACTTATATTGTGGTATTATAAAACTGTTGACCTTGGATAATAATTGTCTGTGGTCATTTGAAGTAGAGATTCATGGGAGAGTGAGAGTCCGAGTGAGAGAAAGAGACATAAGGAGAAGGAATGAGAGAGAAAAATAAAAGAAAAGGAAAAGAAAGAGGGGAGAGTAATGGAAGAAGATAGCGAGCCGAAAGAAAGACTAAATAAGAGAGTTTGAGGTTGCAAAACAGTCAATGAAACTGTAGAAAAAAAGATAAAAAAAAAAGATAAGGAGAGAAATATGCAAGGAGAAAGTAGGAAGAAGAGAGATTTGTAAGAGTGACAAAATTCAGAGTGAAAACAAAAAAACAAAGACAGCGATAAATAAAGAGTCCCATATTATATCAACATAGGCTGAATCTATTTCGGACACAATTTTTAATCTCACCTTTACTTATCGTGTCCACAAAAGTAGAATCTGATTTAGATTTGTGGTCCAGTTCCTGACTAGTTCTACCTCCATGTATTTATTCTTTACTGATCCACTTCGACTCTACTAAATGACCAAGCCACCTGAGCTGTGAATACTTTACTCTGCTGGTGTGGTATTTTAAAGCCATTGTTAAAGATATTTCTGCAATTGAACATCACTGGTTTATTCATCTTCTCTTTCTCCTCTTACCCCTCCTCCTAATCCTCCCCTACTCCTCCTCTCCTGGTCCTCCTCCTCCTTCTAATCTCCTCCTCTTCTCCTCCTCCTCCCTAGTCCTCCTCGTCTCCATCTCCTCCCTTAGTCCTCCTCCTTGTCTCCTCCTCCACCTAGTCCACCTCATCACTTCCTCCTTCTAATCTCCTCCTCCTCCTCGCCTCCACCTCCTCCCCCTAGTCCTCCTCGTCTCCTCCTCCTCCCCATGTCTTCCTCATCTCCTCCTCCTCGTCTCCTCCTCCCCTAGTCCTCCTCGTCTCCATCTCCTCCCTTAGTCATCCTCCTTGTCTCCTCCTCCACCTAGTCCACCTCATCACTTCCTCCTTCTAATCTCCTCCTCCTCCTCGTCTCCCCCTCCTCCCCCTAGTCCTCCTCGTCTCCACCTCCTCCCCCATGTCCTCCTCGTCTCCTCCTCCTCCCCTAGTCCTCCTCATCTCCTCCTCCTCCCTAGACCTCCTCGTCTCCTCCTCCTCCCCATGTCTTCCTCATCTCCTCCTCCTCGTCTCCTCCTCCTCCCCATGTCTTCCTCATCTCCTCCTCCTCGTCTCCTCCTCCTCCCCATGTCTTCCTCATCTCCTCCTCCTCGTCTCCTCCTCCTCCCCATGTCTTCCTCATCTCCTCCTCCTCGTCTCCTCCTCCTCCCCATGTCTTCCTCATCTCCTCCTCCTCGTCTCCTCCTCCTCCCCATGTCTTCCTCATCTCCTCCTCCTCGTCTCCTCCTCCTCCCCATGTCTTCCTCATCTCCCCCTCCTCGTCTCCTCCTTCTTCTAATCTCCTCCTCCTCCTCGTCTCCACCTCCTCCCCCTAGTCCTCATCGTCTCCTCCTCCTCCCCTAGTCCTCCTCATCTCTTCCTCCTCCCCTAAACCTCCTCGTCTCCTCCTCCTCCCCCTAGTCCTCCTCATCTCTTCCTCCTCCTCCCCCTAGTCCTCCTCGTCTCCTCCTCCCCTAGTCCGCCTCATCTCCTCCTCCTCCCCCTATTCCTCCTCATCTCATCCTCCCCCTAGTCCTCCTCATCTCCTCCTCCTCCCCCTATTCCTCCTCGTCTCCTCCTCTCCCTAGTCCTCCTCATCTCTTCCTCCTCCTCCCCCTATTCCTCCTCATCTCATCCTCCCCCTAGTCCTCCTCATCTCCTCCTCCTCCCCCTATTCCTCCTCATCTCATCCTCCCCCTAGTCCTCCTCATCTCCTCCTCCATCTTCTCCACCCTCTTATACATTATATTTCCCTATGGAGTATAGATCTTCAACAAATGCCTACGAAGCCGTCCTGTTTGGTGCCTTCTCTTAAGATCGATCAATGTACTCTTCATCTTTTTTAGCTTTTCTTCCACATGTTTTAGCCAAGTATACTTTAGTTTTCTCCTTTGCTTTCTTCGGAGATGATTCCAGAAAAAGAACGTTGTCTTGTAGAACTGTAAATTCACAGCGACAACCCCCCAAGACATGCTTCGAAATGAAGGGGATGCTTCACGGAGAGCTGACTGATCTTCTCGTATCTCTCAGACTCCGGCTCATTCGGATCTACAGCTCAGAGCATGTTGGGGTCTATGGCTTATCATCGAGTCGCTCGAAGACCCCATACAAGTGGGTACTGAGGCAGGATAAACCAGACATATTAAGGGCAATTAGGGACAACATTTTAATGGAAGGGAAAATGGTATGAAAGAATAGCGTGCATGTCGAGTGAAAGAAAGAGACCTGACCCATGAAGTGACAAGCACGCTACGACAAGCGAAGAACTAACAAGAAGCACATAGAAGGCGGTGGGGATATCTGAAATCAAGCAAGAAGAATGCACAAATATATTTTTCTCTTTTTCTTCCTCGTCTCAACGATTCCTCTTAGTCTCCATCCTCAAAAAGGAGTTAAAAATAGCCTATTGTATTATGTCGTTTTATATGACAAACATTACTAAGGAAATGTACATCCTTGGCAGCAATACACAGTTGATAATCTTTGAAAATCTCGCAAAAAGTAAGGAAGAAAATAGATTAATTCGAAACAAAATGCTGCTGAAAAATCATTAAGACGCCTTGGATAATGAAAAAAAAGCAATGAAAACCTATTGCAAGATTTAAACAGTAAAAAGAACTGGCTTATAAGTACCATTCTACAGAATAAATTAAAATACTATGGGCCCGTCAAAAGACAAAGACGTATGGTAAGAACAATAATGGAAGGCGTGGTTCTTGGGCGACGCATTAGCGGCAGACCATGATGAAAGTGTTTTCAAGACTTCCAGGAGACTTTAAACATTACAACACAAGAAGTGGGGGATATGGCTAGAGATTCTTTCAGTCAGGCTATAGTGAATGCAACGTTCTGTGAGTGATCTGGATAGGGACAAAAATTCTTTCAGTCAGGCTATAGTGAATGCAACGTTCTGTGAGTGATCTGGATAGAGACAAAGATTCTTTCAGACGGGCTATAGTGAATGCAACGTTCTGTGAGTGATCTGGATAGAGACAAAGATTCTTTCAGACGGGCTATAGTGAATGCAACATTCTGTAAAGGACATGCGATCTGATGGCGATGATAATCTGTGTACTCCACCTGTTGATTCAACAGGACCTCAGTACATCATTTAAAAAAAAAAAACATTGTTGCCATCTTTCAGTCTTTATCCCTTTAACTCCATAGGCCAGGTTTACGTGTTTCTAGAGCCATCAATTAATCCAGGCACGAGCTATCAACTATGAGTCTTTGACCACCTTTGGTACATGCGTAGTCTGTACATGTGTATATATCAAGTGATCCATGCTCTGTCCGTACAGGTGTATATATCAAGTGATCCATGCTCTGTCCGTACAGGTGTATATATCAAGTGATCCATGCTCTGTCCGTACAGGTGTATATATCAAGTGATCCATGCTCTGTCCGTACAGGTGTATATATCAAGTGATCCATGCGTTTTCCGTACAGGTGTATATGTCAAGTGATCTATGCGTTGTCCGTACAGGTGTATATGTCAAGTGATCTATGCGTTGTCCGTACAGGTGTATATGTCAAGTGATCTATGCGTTGTCCATACAGGTGTATATGTCAAGTGATCTATACGTTGTCCGTACAGGTGTATATGTCAAGTGATCTATGCGTTGTCCGTACAAGTGTATATATCAAGTAACTCATGCGTTGTCCATGCATATATCGCCATTCCACATATTTATGTTTTAGAAAATTCAATCAACACTGAGATCATCATCACATAAAAAAATCATTCAAAAACATCACTTGGGATTCAAAATGCATTTTAACCTGAGGCGAGTACTGCTGTCTCAATGTTGCATATACATGAATATAAGTAACAAGTAAAGTGCCCCGTCAAGCCAAGTGGCGTATAGGGAATATGGTGTTAGTGACCATACATTTTACAGATCATCGGCACATAATTTTTGGGATAATGTGGTCGGTATTACGCCCGTGCCGCTTTACTTTCCCAGAAAAAAAATCCGGTACCCATTAAAGGCTGGGTGAACCGGCAGCCGGCGGTTGGGATCGAACCCTACCTCTTGTCTTTGTAGTCCAGTTCACTAACCACTGAGCTATCGCGGCTCCCGTATATATATCAATTTGATAACGTTTAATTCTTATAGCTTTTCACTTAAAAGACGTATCTCTTCCTGAACCCCGTTTCAAGAAACGTTTTCGACTTTTGATTACTATAGGATTCCAAGATAGCAATCAACGCTGCTGGAGACAAGAGGTTTATTTCTCTATTTAGAAATAGGCGATCAGCCATGTTATGTATAAGGAGGTGATGTTTTGTCTTTTGTATGATTACTCATATAGAACAATAGTGGAAGGCATGGTTCCAGGGAGACGAGAGAGGGGCGGGCAAAGGAGAAGGTGGTTTCAGGACAATTAAGAGAACACTAAATTGACAACAGGAGAAGTTGAAGTTCTGGCAAGAAACAGGGATTCTTTTCAACAGGATTTGATGAGTGTAACGTTCAGTAGGGGATCTGGCTAGAAGAAGGTTCTTTCCGACGAGTTATGATGAATCCAACGTTCTGTGGGGGATCTGGCTAGAGCAAGGTTCCTTCCAATGAGTTCTGATGAATCCAACGTTCTGTGGGGGATCTGGCTAGAGGAAGGTTCTTTCCGACCAGTTTTGATGAATCCAACATTCTGTGGGGGATCTGGCTAGAGGAAGGTTCCTTCCAATGAGTTCTGATGAATCCAACGTTCTGTGGGGGATCTGGCTAGAGGAAGGTTCCTTCCAATGACTTCTGATGAATCCAAAGTTTTGTGAGGGATCTGGCTAGAGGAAGGTTCCTTCCAATGAGTTCTGATGAACCCAACGTTCTGTGGGAGATCTGGCTAGAGGAAGGTTCCTTCCAATGAGTTCTGATGAACCCAACGTTCTGTGGGAGATCTGGCTAGAGGAAGGTTCCTTCCAATGAGTTCTGATGAACCCAACGTTCTGTGGGAGATCTGGCTAGAGGAAGGTTCCTTACAATGAGTTCTGATTAATCCAACGTTCTGTGGGGGATATCGCTAGAGGAAGGTTCCTTCCAATGAGTTCTGATTAATCCAACGTTCTGTGGGGGATATCGCTAGAGGAAGGTTCCTTCCAATGAGTTCTGATTAATCCAACGTTCTGTGGGGGATATCGCTAGAGGAAGGTTCCTTCCAATGAGTTCTGATTAACCCAACGTTCTGTGGGGGATCTGGCTAGAGGAAGGTTCCTTCCAATGAGTTCTGATTAATACAACGTTCTGTGGGGGATATCGCTAGAGAAAGGTTCCTTCCAATGAGTTCTGATTAATCCAACGTTCTGTGGGGGATCTGGCTAGAGGAAGGTTCCTTCCAATGAGTTCTGATTAATCCAACGTTCTGTGGGGGATCTGGCTAGAGGAAGGTTCCTTCCAATGAGTTCTGATTAATCCAACGTTCTGTGGGGGATCTGGCTAGAGGAAGGTTCCTTCCGATGAGTTCTGATTAATCCAACGTTCTGTAGGGGATCTGGCTAGAGGAAGGTTCCTTCTGATGAGTTCTGATTAATCCAACGTTCTGTGGGGGATCTGGCTAGAGGAAGGTTCCTTCTGATGAGTTCTGATTAATCCAACGTTCTGTGGGGGATCTGGCTAGAGGAAGGTTCCTTCTGATGAGTTCTGATGAGTCCAACATTCTGCAAAGAACAAACTACCTGATGAAAAACAAGTATCGTGTTATTGTTTTTGTTCTGCCTATTATTATTTTTGTTTCACTTACCACCACATTCTTGGTCTCTCCGCCGTTCAGAAGACTTGATGCCAGGCATTTGAATGTCTCAACATAAGAGATATTGCTTGTGAATGGACAGAATTGGACAAAGGCTCTTCCAGTCTGACCTGAAATTAGCCGTGGTAAACGAATAAGCGTAAATTAGCAGTTCTGTGAGTGCATGCTCTTGTTGTTAGTCTGTCTATTTGTTTCTATATCGTTATTCATGAGCCCAGTTGTTACAACCTATTAATGTGTTATATTTGTCCATCTTAATGTTTTGATCATTTCTTTCTGTATGTTTTTTTTCAGTAATTTTCCCCTTTTCTTAATTTTTCATTGCCTATATGTAATTTCCTCTCAAGCTGTCTCTTTCCCGTATTATTTGTCCAAAAATATGCATATTTTTCCCCATTTCTGAGTGTATTGTCAATTTGTATTAGTCAAGATCTGTATCTATATTTCCATCTTTTTCGTTCGTCTCATTATTTTTTTAGTCCTGTCGTTGTGTGTTTCTAATTGCTTGACTTAACTTCTGCCTCCTTGCCACACTCTCTTAATCTCCTTCTATCTTTGTTTGTCTGTTAGTTTTCACATGTTTTCAAACTTTTTCTCTTGATGTAGATTCATATCACTCTATTCGCCTGTTTCTATCTGTCAGTCAGTTTTTCAACCTGTCTTGACCTGTCTTTGTATGTCTCTTTATCATGTGATGGAAAGACACTGTCTACAAATTTTTGTACCATATTTCTATAGGTCTATCTTTCATTCTCTCTTTCTGTCTTTGATTCTTTTCTCTATCTCTTTGACTCACTTTGGCTGTCCTCACGAGGTATCTGTCATTTTCTCCAATATTCCTTCTTATCCTAAATTTAACTCTAATCCTAGATTGAACTCTAATCCCAAACATAACTCTAACCTTAACCTTAAAAATAACTCTAACCTTGAGTTAAATCTAAATTGGAAAAAAACCTTAACCCTAATTGTTATATTAAACCCACCACGAAGGCTAAATGTAGCCTCAACCATTAATCGAACCCCATCCTATCTTTAACCCTGCCCATCCCTTCCACAGAATATAAATTGACCCTACCCAAAAATTAATCAACAAAGCGAGAATAACAATCTCACTCTGAGACTACAGGTCCCACAATAACAATGCCACATGGAGACTACAGTTCCCACAATAACAATGCCACACTGAGACTACAGTTCCTACAATAACAATGCCACATGGAGACTACAGGTCCCACAATAACAATGCCACATGGAGACTACAGGTCCCACAATAACAATGCCACATGGAGACTACAGTTCCCACAATAACAATGCCACATGGAGACTACAGGTCCCACAATAATAATGCCACACTGAGACTACAGTTCCTACAATAACAATGCCACATGGAGACTACAGGTCCCACAATAACAATGCCACACTGAGACTACAGTTCCTACAATAACTATGCCCCATGGAGACTACAGGTCCCACAATAACAATGCCACATGGAGACTACAGGTCCCACAATAATAATGCCACACTGAGACAACAGTTCCTACAATAACAATGCCACATGGAGACTACAGGTCCCACAATAATAATGCCACACTGAGACTACAGTTCCTACAATAACTATGCCCCATGGAGACTACAGGTCCCACAATAACAATGCCACATGGAGACTACAGGTCCCACAATAACAATGCTACACGGAGACTACAGTTCCTACAATAACAATGCCACGCTGAGACTACAGGTCCCACAATAACAATGCCACACGGAGACTACAGTTCCTACAATAACAAATGCCACGCTGAGACTACAGGTCCCACAATAACAATGCCACATGGAGACTACAGTTCCTACAATAACAAATGCCACGCTGAGACTACAGTTCCCACAATAACAATGCCACATTGAGATTACAGTTCCTACAATAACAATGCCACGCTGAGACTACAGGTCCCACAATAATAATGCCACACGGAGACTACAGTTCCTACAATATCAATGCCACGTTGAGACTACAGGTCCCACAATAACAATGCCGCACGGAAATTACAGTTCCTACAATAACAATGCCACGCTGAGACTACAGGTCCCACAATAACAATGCCACACTGAGACTACAGGTCCCACAATAACAATGCCACGCTGAGACTACAGGTCCCACAATAATGCCACGCTGAGACTACAGGTCCCACAATAACAATGCCACACGGAGATTACAGTTCCTACAATAACAATGCCACGCTGAGACTACAGTTCCATAATAACAATGCCACGCTGAGACTAAAGGTCCCACAATAACAATGCCACACGGAGATTACAGTTCCTACAATAACAATGCCACGCTGAGACTACAGTTCCTACAATAACAATGCCACGTTGAGACTACAGGTCCCACAATAACAATGTCACGCTGAGACTACATTTTCCACAATAACAATTCCACTCCACGACTGCAGTTCCCACACCACAATTCAACTAAACTATAAAGATTCTAATGAATAACACAACAAAACGTACTCACAGTTCTTTTTGGATAATTCTGAAATAAGAAGAAAGTATAATTCAAACACCTGTTATTTTATCTAAAAGAACAACAACAAAAAAGCATATAAGGAAGTGGCACTATGAAAACAGTAATCACGAAAGCGCACTGAAATTAATAGATTTGTACTACTTTTTCTTTTCCTTTTTGTTTATTTTTCTCTAGCTATGGCACGGCAGCGTTGCGGTTAGGGCACTCACGTGCCGACCTAAATGTTCGGGGTTCTCTCTGCGTTCAAGACACAATCAGAGTAGGATTTCAGACTCATGAAGTCAGCTGTCTGTTTAAGCGAATCGATTGCCCCATATAGTTTTTCTTCCAGGGAGGTGGGCGTGGACCATATTGCTCTTCTCAGGTCTGTGTACTGGGGGCAATCCTGTAGAACATGTTTTGTAGTCATATTGTCCAGTGTACAGTGGCATAGGCTGGTTGTACCTATTTTGAATTTGGTGAACATGTGATTTCTCATTCTATTGTGGCCAGTGCGTAGGCGAAGTATGATGACTTGATCCCTCTTTGATAGTTGGTGGTATCCGTCACTCTCGCTAAGCTTTGGGTGTTCTCGTTTCCATTTTTCATGGAACTGACCTTTGAGGATGGATTTGGCATCATCATAACTGAGCGGATGGTTCTCTTATTGTAATCTCCCTCCCTCTTTAGTTAATTTGTCTGCGCGTTCGTTCCCGTGTATATTACAATGTGATGGTATCCACTGAATGACTACTCTCTGGAAGTTATTGCATAGTTGGTCCAGAGTTGTTCTCAAGTCATCTAGTTCATTATTCTTGGGGCATTTTAGAGCTGATAGTACTGACAGTGCATCAGTCAGAATCACCAATTTATTGTGCATGTTATTTTTGTGTTGAGTAGCCAGTGTTGCAGCATCTCTGATGGCTTCAGTTTCTGCTTTAAAGTTGTTTGAGAATTGTCCAAGTAGCTATTGACTTGGTGATCTCGTCCTGATTATTCAGCGTCAAGAACACACCTCCCCCTCCATTTCTGGTGGCATTTGTAGCCGAGCCATCTGTGTATATGTGGGACCAAGAGTGCTGTGGTTAGGTATTGTGTATGTGTTTTTCTGCTACGTGTTTCCTTTCTGTGTCTGATTAGGTGCCTTTTTCATGATTTCTGTTATATTTTCCTTAAGTTCTGGTATTTTATGTTTTCCATGAGGAGACATATCAGATGGGCCCAAGGGTTTCGATATTGTTTGGGAAAGTACTGGGTCTCCAGCAGTTAGTTCATTGGCAATTGCAGCGAAGTTGCTTCTCTTTAGTCGTACAATTCCGGAACCAGTTATTCTTTGGTGCATGGGGTGGCTAAGGAGCCTTCTATATTTCTCCGTTTGTTGCAATACTTTAGTGTCTCGTCTGTCATCTAAGGGTTGTGAACCTGTTACTGTCTCTAGAGTCTTGATAGGTGTAGATTTCATAGCACCAGTGATGATACGGGCAGCTTGGTTCTGTGTTCTATTAATTTTTGCTAAGGTGTGATTTGGAAGCCATAGCCCAGGCTGTAACTCCATACTCTAGAACTGGTCTGACTCTTCCTACGTATAGTCTTTTCAAAACATTGCTGTCTGCGGCCCCCCCCCCCCCCCATTCCGTTCCTGCCAATTTCTTCATAATATTTGTTCGTTTTCTGGTTTTTTTTCCTTGCTATGTCTATCTGATTTTTCCAAGTCATTCTGCGATTCATGGTGATGCCAAGATATGTTGGGTTTTGGTCAATAGGGAGTGTATGGTCTTTTATCTTCAAGTTTGCAGAGAGTGTGTTTCTTGATAGGCTGAAAATTGTGTATGTAGTTTTGTTTTCGTTGATTGGTAAGAACCAGGTGTTCGTCAATTTTTCAAGTTCACCTAGGGCATCTTGCATCCTGGGTCCAGCCACCGACATAATTTCCTCGCGTGCGCATAACGCCAGATCATCTGCGTATATTGCTGAGTGTATTCTGGGTGGAATGTCCATTACGATGTCATTTATGAAAATAAAAATAGTGTTTGGGACAAGACTCCGCCATGTGGGACACCTTATTCGATAGAGACCTTCTTACTTAGTTGACCTTGAACTTGTACTCTGGCCGTTCTATCCTGAACGTTCTATCGTTCGGGGTTCAAATGTCAATTAACGGACGCATTTTTTTCCCGATCTAAATAAAATTCTCTCGGGTCACGGGGTTCATCCAGCCAGTGTAAATGTGTACCCGAGACAATCCCTGGGTAGGAAACATTGCGAAGAAGAGAACTGAACCTCATGAAGTTGTGGGTTTATACAGTGAAACCACTAATAGTTGAACACGAAAAGACAATTACAATGAGTAATTTTCCGATCATCATCATTGCACTTCGAAAATGCCCATAGGTGTTCAGATCCCCTTGTCCAGTAAGTCCCACAGTGTCCAGCGACTGACGACTCCAGTTCTGTGTTGGATGGTAAGTCTTCATATGAATGACAATGATATTACTTCACCGTTAATCCTTTCACACTTGCTTTCCAATACTGTGGGATAACATAGCGACCGTGTGAATCTACTACTCTGTAGTGCTGAGTACATGAAAATCATCTGAGGGTGTTGTCTTATATTTCATCTGAGTGCATGAAAATCATCTGAGGGTGTTGTCTTATATTTCATCTGAGTGCATGAAAATCATCTGAGGGTGTTGTCTTATATTTCATCTGAGTGCATGAAAATCATCTGAGGGTGTTGTCTTATATTTCGTTATTGTTTCATCGTCTTCTGGTTCTAGCTTTCCATCATTTCCCCGTTGAATCGAAAGCCTCAACATCTTTTGCTCCTCTTACATTTTTCCAATCATCATTGTCAAGTACCGGGCCTGCTGGCGTAGGTGAACATGTCTCTCCAAAATTTTTGATCTCGACAGTTATTTATCATTTCTGTTGTGAACCTTCTGCAAGCCATTCTCTTAAGCTGTCTGGTATTTTATCTCTTTGCTTTTCTCTATCTCTTCGTCCCTCAATTTTCCCAGTTGTTACAATATATTCCAGTCATAGACTGGCCTCTTTCAGAACATTTTCATTACTCTTCTTAGCTGCCCATGGTATTCTCGACAATTTTCCCAATAGATGATATCATTCTTCCTAAGCATGTGAAACTTGTCATTTGCCTTGATCTATATTTTATTTCCCAAAAATTAAATGCTTGCCTTTGTCCATATTAGAAAATCATCTGATAAACAAAATGTAATGTTACAAATTGAACCCTAGACGCAAAAACAACAAGAAAAATAATCTCTACTGAGATTAAATGTGTCAGACGAATGATAGGAAGCAGCCTGAGAAATAGGATCAGAAATAAAGAACTGAGAAAAAAGCTAGGAATAACCCACGCCACAAAATATATAAAGAAACAACAGCTGAAATGGTTTGGCCACGCGACAAGGCAGAAAGATCAAAACACAACGAACGAGCCTTCAATAAACATTGCGAGAACACCAGACCCAAAGGCTGACCTCGAAAAATATGGATGGACGGAATACTGGAAACAAAGGAAATAAAAGCAGCAGAGGTGAACAGGAGAGCAAAAAACCGCAAATTATATCTCCCCTCGACGCTGAAAGGTAGCGGAGGAAGGAAAGAGGAAGAAGAGGAAGATGTTACACATAGGTAAAGATAGCTGTTTGTACTGCTCATTTCTTATTAACATCCTCTAACTATATCGCTGTCCATACGTGGCCGAATTTATACATCATCATCACCACATCATTATCATCATCAACATCACCACCACATCATTATCATCGTCATTATCATCACCATGAGTCATGCCTTGGTTAGGGTAGACAATCATTTGCCTTCAATTTTCTTGCTCTATTTTTGTTAATTCTATTGTTGACTTCTCGCACAGTCATTCCTGTCATTATATTACCTTATATTTTTTTCGATCTAATTACTTTCTTAACTACCTTTAATGGAAAGATAATCAATAATCTAAGTTATGATGATGGAACTGTATTACTAACAGAAATCCTGAAGATCGACAACAAATAGTTAATGAAATAAACATGACAAGCAAAAAATATGGATTAGATATGATTATCAAAAAGAATAAAACTATGATCATAAACTAAGAAAATACTCAAAACCTACAAGTGGATATCAAAATTGAAGGAATAGACCTAGAGACATTTCAGAGCTACAGTCACCTTGGAAATACTATAATCAGTGATGGAAAATGTAAAACTGAAATAAACAGAAGAATAGGAATGGCAAAAAGTAATTTTAATAACATAACAAATATACTGACATCAAAGCAAATTAAATCAGGGCTGAACCTAAGAATAACAAAGTGTTATATCTTCTCACATTCATGTATTGTGCAGGAAGCTGGACATTATACAATACAAGGAAACAAAAAGTTGAAGCCTTTGAAATGTGTTTTTATAGAAGTAGAGGAAGAATTGGATGGAAAGAAAAGATAACAAATGATGTATTCAAACAACTTAAAATGAAAATAGATGGACAAGTCAGCCTATGACAATCTGCACTTTCAAAGCAAGCGACAGAGCGGATTGGCGCTTCAAGATATACAATCGTCGATGGGGAGACGGCACTCTCATGATGATGTATATGTTTGTCTTTTTCCAAATACTTCGTTGTCATAATGCACTCCAGCGGTTCTCGTCTCATTGCATGTCCAAAAATGTCTATCACGATTAGTTCTTCTATTCTGTTGTTAGTAACAAGCTTGCTTTCTGTTTTGATCTCCTTTGTCGTCATTGTTCTATTTATCTGGCCACTATTATTCTGTAAAACCACATTTCTGTGGCCTGGAATGATTTTCTTGTCCTTAGTTCGCTTGTGCAGGTTTCACTCCAGTATTTCAAGGCTCTCTGTAATGATAATGGGGAAATCTTTTCTGCAATCTGTTGTAAAAGAATCAATCAATCAATCAATCAATCAATCAATCTATCTGTTTGCCGTTCTATCTATCTATCTATCTATCTATCTATCTATCTATCTATCTATCTATCTATCTATCTATCTATCTATCTATCTATCTATCTATCTATCTATCTATCTATCTATCTATCTATCTATCTATCTATCTATCTATCTATCTATCTATCTATCTATCTATCTATCTATCTATCTATCTATCTATCTATCTATCTATCTATATCTATCTATCTATCTATCTATCTATCTATCTATCTATCTATCTATCTATCTATCTATCTATCTATCTATCTATCTATCTATCTATCTATCTATCTATCTATCTATCTATCTATCTATCTATCTATCTATCTATCTATCTATCTGCCTGCCTACTTGCTTGTCTGCCTGTCTGTCCGTCTGTCTATTTTTCTGTCTGTCTGTTGGTGTTTCTGTATCTCTGCCTGCCTAACTACCTTTCTTTCTGTATCCCTGTCTGCCTATCTACCTTTCTTTCTGTATCCCTGCCTGCCTATGTGCCTGTCTAGTTTCATGAACGGACAAGACGATCAGAGCTGAAAATCTCAAACGTAAAATAGACACGCATACAACATGACAATAACACTTACGGACAAGACGGTCATCGGCTGTTCGCAGAAGTCCGTGGATCTTCGACAGATCAGCATAAACATCTGTGCCACCGCTTACTAAAGTCAAAGTAGCCATAAGAGCCGTCGCAAAAAGCAGAAACGCTGTAGCAAGCTTCATTATTTCTGACTTAAAATAGAAATTGTGCACCGAGACATGAAAAAAAAACTCATTAGAATATTGGCTGCTTTAACTACTGTAATTCGCAATTATTTTATATCAATAAAAGTGCATTGGGATTAGTCAATTGTTAATATGTAAATAAATCAATTAAATCAGTTGCTACAACCTATTTATTAATATATCAACATCATTATCGTCTTTTATAGTGCCGTCTGATGTCACGCTGTTTACGATGTCCCTTTCCATGTCTCCGTCTGTGTGGCTACTTGATCTTAGTAAATAAGTCGGTGCTTGCTGTTCTTGCCTCGCTTATCTGTCTCTTTAGGTCGTTCATTTTTTCTTTTTCCACTTGTTTTACATTTGAGGGCTTGCTTTAAGATCTGTTGGCTATTTCTTCTCATCGTGACACATTTGATATCTGTTAGTCAATAAAATCCCTTTACACAGTTGTTTGGAACAGACAACAGACAAGGTTTTCACATTCTTGGGCATCTCCTGTGACAACAGACACGGTTTCTACAATATTGGACATCTCCTGTGACAATAGACAAGGTTTCTACATTCCTGGATATCTCCTGTGACAACAGACAAGGTTTCTACATTCTTGGACATCTCCTGTGACAACAGACAAGGTTTCTACATTCTTGGACATCTGTGACAACAGACACGGTTTCTATATTCTTGGACATCTCCTGTGACAACAGACAAGGTTCT
>JAVIAB010000008.1:39846735-40069235 GCA_032433765.1 Megaustenia siamemsis | reverse complement strand
TTTGAGTTATTTTCATAATCCAATCTATGGCCAGTAGAAAGAGAAATGGAGACAGAAGGCATCCCTGCCTTACTCCCGTTCTTATTTCAAATGCTTCTGTAATCTGTCCTTCATGCACCACACTACATTTCGTTCCTTCATACATTGTTTTATCAGGTTAATAAACTTTATGGGGATTCCGTAATGACTCAGCAACTTCCAAAGCATTCATCTGTCTAAACTATCAAATGCCTTTTCGTAATTTATGAATCCAATATAAAGTGGGGATTTTAGGTTAAATATATATTTAACAAATCATTTCCAATTTTAGGTCAGTCCCGTTATATGTACGCAAAACGTGGAGAACAACAAAAATGACAATCATAGGACACAGGCCTTCATTAATGGATGCTTGGCAGAATAAAAGGTACTGAAATGGCAGGACCATATCATTAAAATATAGTTATGGAATAGTCCCAGTCAAATACCAGTGGATAAAAAGTTACAGGAAAGATGATGGCGCTGGATAGGACACACACTGCGGAAGTCAACTCAGACACTGAGGCACAACAGGCTCTTTTCTAGAATTCCCCAAAGATAAAAGACAACGAGATAGACCAAAATGTTCTTGGAGAAGACGGATGCAAGCAGAGATGAAGATGATGGAGAAAACATGGAATGATCTTAGAAGAATCAATATAAACAGAACGGATTGGAAAGTGTTTGTTGAAGGCCTATGCTCTTCATATGAAAGGTAGGATATATATATATATATATAATTTTTTTGTCTTCCTACTATTTCCCTGGCTGCTGCTATTTTGCCTGCTCTTTAAGATTTTCATGCCCAAGGGTTCTTTAACGTGCACAGACTGCACATATGACCTCTTATTTGTTTGCTGTTTTATGGGAGGGCTAAACATCTTAATAACCGAATAGCAATGCAAGCCCTCATGTGGGAAACAACAGGTAAGAGGAAAAGTGGAAGCCCCAGAGAGACACTAAGAAGAACACTGATGAGAGAGGTTAAGAGCAGCAGGAATCGGCTCCTTCAATGAGATAGAAATGCTTGCACAGAACAGAGACAAATGGCGAGATTTGATAAAATATCTTTAGAAGGATTGAAAACTGCAAGAATAAAAATTTAGATAAGAGAAGGAGTATCTTGGTCTACGCCCCATGGGCAGGCTACGGCTCGAAAGGTCAATAGATAAATATATAAACATCTTGGTGTTTAATCGTGGAAGAAAGAAAAACGTCACTCTTACCTGAAATTTTCCCCTAAAAATAGCTCAACAATTTGCAACAACCTCTTGCCAGCGCAATAAAGAGCAATATTAAGTTGAGAACCCGACGTTAGTGAATTAAATGTGTTCACACCAGTCAATAACATCACATAGCTTGTGGTTTGTATCCAATGGTTCGCAGTTTTATAATTAACTTCTGTCACGTGACAATACAAGAACGTTTTATGGGACGTCCCTTTAGCCCTATACCCAAATCCAACATAAGCCCAACCCATACTATTTAAATGTCACGAAAAAACAACATTCAAATTAGTGATCTAGGTTTAACCGAATTGTAGTTAAAACGCGTTTAAGTTATGATAATTTAATCACATTCTTTTTATCCACACTTCTTATAGTAATAGCTATGTATGCAAGTCCTTTATACAAATCATTACTTGCTACACACATATCCGCTCCTAAATCCATTTGTTTTTTTTAAATTAACCGACACTTTGACAAATACTCGACATAATATATCTAAATTATCTTCTATAATAACGTAATTAGACGCTGCGTGTTCCCTGTCAGCTGTAGAGCTGTAGACAATTTCATATAAAGAAAAAAAATATTTGTAAGGGAATTATTATTTGTCCGGTGAAAAGAAGATAGTATTAGTGTAAACAAATATTCTTTTGCTGTTTATTTTAATGTGATTCCATGATTTAGATTAAAAGATTAAAAGAAGGGAGGCTTCATTACGCTGGTATGAGGTTAATAAACCTGTAATGTGGAGCTTTTCTTTCAGGGGAGGAGATAGTGGGCGGTCGATGAGGGAGGCGTAAGGGAACATTAATAAACAACTACATAGCGTTTACTTGCTGAAAGTAAGAACAGAAGATGACGGCCTTTTTATCTTCTTGCTCTGTCTTGTATTTTTCGTTGGGTCTTCTTTCTTTCTTTTTTTTTCTTTCTTTCTTTTTATTTCCGTCTTCCTTTTCTTTCTTTATGTTTTTGCATTTCTTTCTTTCTGTCTTCATTTCTTTCTTTCTTTTCATTTCTTTCTTTTGTTCTTTCCTTCTTTCTTGTCTTTTATCATTTTTTTCTTTTTTTCTTTCATTTTTCTTTCTTTTTTTCTTTCCCTCCTTCCTTCCATCATATATATAAATATGGCTCATCACTGCACTCATCATCATCATGTGCCATATCGGTTGGCGTAGGCGATTATGTCCTTCCACAACCTTCTATCTACAGTGTATCGAATCAATTCCGTTGTTGACTGCTTTCCATGCCATGACACCAATCTATCCAGTATTTTCTTTCTTTGTCGTCCACGATCTCTCTTTCCCTTCCTTTTTTGCCAGTTTTACCAAGTATTCCAGCTTTCCTCTTCTCATGGTGTGCCCGAAAAATGTTGATTGTTTCTTTCTAATGTTTTTTAGAAGCTCTCTTTTTGTGTTGGCCTCTTTGAGAATGTCCGCATTGGTCTTTATAGCTGTCTATTAAACATTCTTCTGAGAAATCCCATCTCCGTAACCTCTAATCGTCTTTTTATTTGTTTGTTTACTATCCATGGTTCCATATATCATAATTGGCTCTATATAGCACAGATGGACTCTCTTTCTCACTTCTATTGACATAGATTTGTTGCTTATGCCGTTTATCACTTTCTGAAATACTCTTTTGGCCTGATCTATCCTGCTTTTTATTTCCGTCATGTATCTTCCATTTGATATTATTGTGTTCAAGTTTTTGATCCGTTGCACTTGTTTTGATTTGACCTGTTTATTTTGATGC
Organism: Megaustenia siamemsis; assembly: GCA_032433765.1. Classification (NCBI taxonomy): domain Eukaryota; kingdom Metazoa; phylum Mollusca; class Gastropoda; order Stylommatophora; family Ariophantidae; genus Megaustenia; species Megaustenia siamemsis. The sequence continues at coordinate 40,066,236 of JAVIAB010000008.1, read as the reverse complement.
TGTATGATAGAGATGACTGTTTCTTTGATATGACCATTGCTTCTGTTTTCTTACTATTCAGACTGAGACCCTTCTTGTTGCACTCAGACACTGTGAAAGATAACTACGACCTATCGGTTTTTCACAGGAATACCCGAACTCTGTACTCGAGCTCCGTCAATCGGGTGATCGGTATTACGCCCGAGCCGCTTTACTTTACCAGAAAAAAATCCGGTACCCATTATAAGGCTGGGTGAACCCGGAAGCCGTCGATTGGGATCGAACACTGCCTCTTGTCCTTTGTAGTCCAGTTCACTAACCACTGAGCTATCGCGGCTTCCTCTCTCCAAAAGGCGGTAGTAATATTGTTCTCTTCCAACCTGTGTTTTCTTGTCCTTATCTTGGCTTAAACCTCCTCTAGTGATGAGATCAGATGTCATGGGCTCTCCTATAACGGTGGCTAAAAAAAAAAAAAAAAAAAATTGAAAATGCCGTGTGCACTTTGCGCACATTAAAAGCCCCTGGCAGTTAAACATAAAAAAAAAACAAGCAGGCCAAAATGGATGTTGTCATATAAACTGTTAAACATCAAGCTATGCCAAAATAAGGGTGTGCCGATTCGAAATGCGCAGGTGTCGTAGTTTGATGTAAATTTGGAACAAAACGCAACTACGCCTGCATAAATTGAGTGAACGCTGAAAAGTAAATAATGTATCCATCAGAGTATAATAGCATCAGATGGAATATCTCTCTCTGCGATCAGGACTCAATCAGAGTAGGATTCCAGACTCTCACATGAAGTCAGCTGTCAGGTTAAGTGTGTTGATCGCCCCCACAGTCAGAACATCACAATTAGAGTCTGCCAGATCTACTCTGATTGAGCACCCGTTAAAACGTTGCGCTGTCTTCTGCGCCAGTAGCCCAGTGCATCCGATTTCATCCAGCATTTTATTCAGGTTTGCAATATGAACCACATAAATAAAAAGCAGAATAGCTCAGGCCAAAATAGCATTTCAGAAAATGAAAAATATCTTATGCAACAAATCTATGTCAATAGAAGTGAGAAAGAGAGTTCATCGGTGCTATATAGAACCAGTTCTGACCAATGGAAGCGAATCATGGACAGTAGACAAACAAATGAATAGACGATTAGAGGCCACAGAGATGGGATTTTTCAGAAAAATGTTGAAAGTTCCCTGGACAGCTAAAAAGACCAATGAGGAAATTCTCAAAGAGGCCAATACAAAAAGGGAGCTCCTAAAAAACATCAGAAAGAAACAATCAACATTTTTCGGCACATCATGAGAAGAGGAAAGTTGGAATACTTGGTTGCAACTGGTAAAATAAAAGGAAAGAGATATTAAACGAAATAAAAAATAAATAAAAGGAAAGAGAGAACAAAGAGAGAAAATACTGGATAGCTTGGTGGCATGGCATGGAAAACAGTCAACAGCAGAACTGATATGATGCACTGTAGATAGAAGATTGTGGAAGGACATGATCGCCTACGCCAACCGGTATGGCACACGATGATGATCCATCAGTGTTACATGATCATTTTGCGCTTGAGTTTTGTTTGTGTTTACACTGTTCTCAGTGAGGTCTTCATACAACTACTAAATAAATATTTTCCTGATTTCATTCCGCTAATCCCTCATTTCCGCTCCTTCTAATTTTATTGCATTCATTTTAATATCCGTTATTAATAAGAGCTCAAATCGTCTTTATCTCAGTGATTTGTTTAAAACAAAAAAAAACCCTAAGCTTGAAACACTACAGTTGCAATTTCATTCTGAATCTTCATTAGATAATTGCGAAATCTTCTTTCTTATTTCTAACTTAATTCCTATCTTCATACTAATCATTCCGCGAAGATTTACAACAAATTTGAGGCAACAATATCACGTTCATAAAACCAGATACAATCATTTTGAAGCAGATCTCGTTAATTATCGACATAAAGGTGATGATTAACAAAGATTATTATAGCAGGCAAGTTCAAAGACACGTTGAGAATAAATGTAATCCTTTTGACTGTAGAGTCACGCTTAAAACGCGCGTACATCCTGGTGTTATCTCTTATTCTTCATAGTTCAAAGACTGATTTACATTTTATATTGCCATAAGTGTCCAATTTACTATCTTTTTATTCGTAACAAAATCGGAGGGAAAAGTACAAATAATACATTTTCTTACACAAAGAAAGCATTCAACGAAATTATAAACATCAGTTTTGTTCTAGGAATGTAATAAGATCGACTGATTTCCTTAACGAACACAAATTTAAAAAGTACAATTACTCGTTTTTGATCATCGCTTGAACCATTAAAAAAAAAACACGTTAAAAGTTTTAGAATGGATGCATTTTAAATATCTGAAAAACAAATGTTTTAATTTTTTTTTTTCAAATATCTTTTTTTTTTTTACTTAACGTATTGTTATTTGTTTAAATAATTTTAGAATTGTTAACAATTGTATCCAATTATCTACAATTAATGTCATAATATCTTCATTTGATACTTTGTTTAATTATCCCTGGATTAATTTAGATTAGTTTCATAATTTGTCTGCTTCTTGGATTATATATATCTCAATGAAGTGAACTTTCTTTATTTTAATGGAACTTCTGCAGCATTACTTACTTTTAGGTTCAGGATGTTTCGTTTGTATTGATCTTGTTTTTAATCCTTCTGAATTTTATTGTAATTTTTTTCCAAACTATTCTACATTGCCTAAAAGATCCACAGTATTTTCTCTCCTGTTAAAATTGGAAGCAGATTTTCTTCATCAGAGCGTGCCTGTTTATCTTATTCTTTATTATCTTTGCTCTTTGCCGTTAATGTAACCCAGGAGTACGGTAGCTTACGAACCGACTCAGGCCTCAATGAAGATATCGTACACAGTGTGTGGGGACTGGTTGGTCTCGAGGCTAGACGCCGGCCTCGAGGCAGAGAGGTTGTGGGTTCAAATCCCGGCTGCACCAGTTGAGATTTTTATTTATGATTTCTCTCTGTGGCAACCACCACTGGTCTCAGCAGCGAAGCCAGGCTTGAAACGTCAATTACTCATCGACGGAAAAAAATGAGTACCTCCGAAGACTGAGTTATCTGCCAGTGCGGCGAGGGATCCCTGTGCACACGGCTGTCAGGGAATAATGGATTAACACGCAAAATTCAGTTCTTAGTCTCTAGGGACTTCGTCAGAGGTCAAAGCTGGCGAACGAAAAAAAAATACTGTATGAGTCAGTAGTGAGAGTTTCCTGCTGATATCTACAAAAGTGGTAACAAGTTTACTGCTGAGTGTTGTCTGTTGAACGTAGAACTTTGAGCAGGCAAAGGATAAAAAGAAGAGAAGAGAATAAATTAGTTTGAAATTACAATAATAGGATAGGGACTAAAGACGATAATATATATATATATATAATATATAACATAACTTGTTGATTAAAGACGGGAAGAAGAGAATTAATTAATTAAAGACAACTATAACAATATGTTGATTAAAGACAAGAACAGAACTAATTAATTAAAGACGACAATAATACACGTTGTTTAATAACAACAACAACACGACTTATTGATTAAAGACGACAATAACATGACTTATTGATTAAAGGCGACAATAACATGACTTATTGATTAAAGACGACAATAACATGACTTATTGATTAAAGGCGACAATAACATGACATATTGATTAAAGACAACAATAACATGGCTTATTGATTAAAGGCGACAATAACATGACTTATTGATTAAAGGCGACAATAACATGACTTATTGATTAAAGGCGACAATAACATGACTTATTGATTAAAGGCGACAATAACATGACTTATTGATTAAAGGCGACAATAACATGACTTATTGATTAAAGACGACAATAACATGACTTATTGATTAAAGACGACAATAACATGACTTATTGATTAAAGGCGACAATAACATGACTTATTGATTAAAGGCGACAATAACATGACTTATTGATTAAAGGCGACAATAACATGACTTATTGATTAAAGGCGACAATAACATGACTTATTGATTAAAGGCGACAATAACATGACTTATTGATTAAAGGCGACAATAACATGGCTTATTGATTAAAGGCGAAAATAACATGACTTATTGATTAAAGACGACAATAACATGATTATTGATTAAAGGCGACAATAACATGACTTATTGATTAAAGACAACAATAACATGATTATTGATTAAAGACAACAATAACATGACATATTGATTAAAGACAACAATAACATGATTATTGATTAAAGGCGACAATAACATGACATATTGATTAAAGACAACAATAACATGATTATTGATTAAAGACAACAATAACATGACATATTGATTAAAGACAACAATAACATGATTATTGATTAAAGGCGACAATAACATGACTTATTGATTAAAGACAACAATAACATGACATATTGATTAAAGACAACAATAACATGATTATTGATTAAAGACGACAATAACATGACTTATTGATTAAAGGCGACAATAACATGACTTATTGATTAAAGACGACAATAACATGACTTATTGATTAAAGACGACAATAACTGAATTTGTTTATTAGATAATAATAGAACCCTGATTCTCGCAATAACAATAAAACTGAACATCTTGTTAATTTAAGATAATATAGCTAACAAAGTAGAGCTGAAAGGTTTCTTTTGCCGATATACTATCATAATATATATTCCATTCTTAACATCGTTTAGATAATTAACTTATATTTTACTCTCATAATTATTCTTTCATCAATTGATATGCAGTGCAAAACAGGACGGAAATGAAAACGTTCAACAAGATAATGCAAACAAAGTGAAAGAATAAAAAAAGGCAAGGAAATGAAAACCATAATTATTACTAGATAAAGGTAAATTAAAGTACATTACAAAGAGGACAGGATCTGTCGATGGATTAATGGACTATATGTTAAATGGACTAGACGATCGCTATCTGCATTTTAATGCAGAAAATGTATACCGAAGATTAACATGAAAAGCTAATTACAAACAACGATACCACAGTGTCGTAAACACAGGGGAGGGGCTATGTTTGATTTTTGTCAAATTTGTGGGAGGAGCTTGATTTATCGTCAAATATTAGAGGAAAGATTGCTGTGTCTTACTAATTTGATACCAATTTTGTTCTTAGAGCATGTTCTTTGAAACAGAAGAGAGTAACATCTCTGTAGACTAATTCTGAGTGAAAACTTCAAGACAACTACGACATTATATTCTTTACTGCAGGTTTGTATTTGTTCTGTTTTAGTGTGGCTTGGTTACTTTATCTTGATTAGATCTAAGCCAACAAGAAATAAACATCTATCTGAGAACTGCTAAAAGGGTTTCACCTATCGAACGTGTACGCAGTGACAGCTAGCAAACAAGGTTCCTGGATAAGTTCTGTGTTTATAAGAGGTCTAGAAACAAGCACATATAAAACACATATAATTTATGTGTTTATAAGAGGTCTAGAAACACATATGTAAAACACATATAATTTATGTGTTTATAAGAGGTCTAGAAACACACATATAAAACACATATAATTTATGTGTTATAAGAGGTCTAGAAACACACATATAAAACACATATAATTTATGTGTTATAAGAGGTCTAGAAACATATATAAAACACATATAATTTATGTGTTATAAGAGGTCTAGAAACACATATATAAAACACATATAATTTATGTTTTTATAAGAGGTCTAGAAACACATATATAAAACACATATAATTTATGTGTTATAAAAGGTCTAGAAACACACATATAAGTTCTGTGTTTAAAAGTGATCCAGGAACAATCACATATTAATCATGTATTTAGAAAAGCAATGCAGAAGCAATGATATGAATTCCCATACAGCGGGAGCCGCGATAGCTCAGTGCTACACTGACTACAAAGGACAAGAGATAGGGTTCGATCCCAACCGACGGCTTTCGAGTTCACCCAGCCTTAAATGGGTACGGGATTTTTTTCTGGGAAAGTAAAGCAGCACGGGCGTAATACCGACCACATCACCCCAAAAATCATGTGCCGAAGGTCTGTAAAAAATTATGGTCACTAACACCATATTCCCTATACGCCACTTGGCGTGACGGGGGTACATTACTTACTTTTTTATACAGCGGGCCTCAGATATAGGTAAATATTATCTGCCCTGGCGAGAAAGTGTGAGAAATAGTGTGAACAAAATATTGGGCACACAGAGGGTGATGACTATGTACCATGCAAAGTGAAAATAAAACTTCCGCAGTCCCACATAATGCTATACACGCTCAGACCAGAAACAACTTTGCGTGTGTGTACTAACAGAAGAAAGGAAAGTATTCCTCTAAATGATTACACAACAGTTTGTTGTGAACAGAGCGGGGGATATTCATTCTTGGAAAAAACAAACATCAAGATCGACAGCCATTTAAGATCTTCTGCGATCATGGCTCATTCAGAGTAGGATTCCGGACTTTCTTATGAAGTCTGTTTAAGTGATTCGGTTGCCCCGTATAGTTTCTCTTCCAGGGAGGTGGGTGTGGACTATATTGTCCTTCTAAGGTCTGTGTACTGGGGGCAATCCTGTAGAACATGATTTGTTGTCATGTTGTCCAGTGTACAGTGGTATTGGCTGGTAGTACCTATTTTGAGTTTGCTGAACATGTGGTTTCTCATTCTGTTGTGGCCAGTGCGTAGGCGAAATATGATGACTTGATCCCTCCTTGATAGTTGGTGGTATCCGTCCCTCTCGTTATGCTTTGGGTGTTCTCGTTTCCATTTTGTGTGATACTGGCCTTTGATGGTGGATTTGACTTCGTCGTAGCTGACCAGATGGTTCTCTTGTGGTAATCTCCTTCCCTCTTTAGCTAATTTGTCTGCTGCGCGTTCGTTTCCTTGTATATTACAGTGTGATGGTATCCACTGGATGACCACTCATTGAAAGTTATTGCACAGTTGGTCTAGGGTTGTTCTCAAGTCATCCAGCTCACTGTTCCTGTTTTTTTTTTTTTAGAGCTGTTGGGACTGACAGTGCATCAGTCAGTATCACCAGTTTCTTGTGCATGTTATTTTTGTGATGGATAGTCAGAACAATCTTTGAGGGCTTCAGTTTCTGCTTTATAGTTGTTTGTGAATTTCCCAGTAGCTATTGATTTTGTGATCTCATTCTCGTTTTTCAGTCTCAGGAACACACCGTCTCCTCCATTTCAGGTGGCATTTGTAGCGGAGCCATCTGTGTATATGTGTGACCAAGAGTCCTGTGGGTAGTTGCTATTTGTGTGTTTTTCTGCTATGTGCTTTCTCTCTGTCTGTTTGTGTGCCTTTTTTCATGATTCCTATTATGTCTTCCTTAAGTTCTGGTATTTTGTGTTTCGCATGAGGACTCATATCAGATTGGCATAACGGTTTCGGTAGTGCTTGGGACAGTACTGGGTCACTAGTTATGGCCAGTTCTTTGGAGATTGCAACGATGTTGCTCCTCTTTAGTCTTACTTTTCCGAAACCAGTTATTCTTTGATGCTAGGGGTGGCTAAGGAGCCTTTTGTATTTCTCCGCTTGTTGCATTACCTAAGTTTTCCGTCTCTCTTCTAAGGGTTGTAAACCTGTTACTGTTTCTAGAGTCACGATAGGTGTAGATTTCATAGCGCCAGTGATGATACTGGCAGGAGACAAATAATAATAAATTAATATTATTATAGAGGGAAACTTCCGAGGCGATAATCAGCGAATCAATTCAGAGGAAGAGGTATGTTTACAGCACTCGGAAAAATTGACAAATAATCAACAACAGAAAAAAATATAGACCAAAGTAGGATCGAACTCGTACTCAGTGGCACAGCGCCTTGCCACGAAGAGCTAAACGCTAGGGAACACTGCCTCTCAGCTAGCTAAAAATTAGCTATCGTGGACAATGTCTTTTCGCGCAGGTTTTCTCATGACTATAGCATAAGGCTGCGATCACAGCGAGCTGTGATTTTGATCCAACTTTATCAACAGATATGGATTAGAGATAATATTCATTCAGTTCATATTTTAATAACTGGAGTAGATAGTATGAGTACACACTCAAGTCATTTTATAATAGTTAATCTATCTCATAGCGAGCATTCTGACAGTCACAAACCACTGAACTTCTTCCTGAACCCATCCCCCCCCCTTTTTTAATGAGAAAGTATAAATGTAGGATCAGCTATGGAAACGAACATCGTTAAAATAATGATTGCGTTTCTCATTTGTGCTTTAGAACGTGCTCGGAGGTATTGATCAGTCTCTCTCTCTCTCTCCCTCTCTTTCTCCCTCTCTCTCTCTCTCTCTCTCTCTCGTGAATAAACTTGTATACATTATCTAACAAATTCGTCTTATTTCCTCCCGCATCTATCTTTCAGTATCATGGGGACATATAGTCTCCGGTGTTTTGCTCTTTTGTTGTCCGTTCCTACTGTTATTTCCTAGTGTTTCTAATGTTCCGTCAATCCATCTTTTTCGTGATCGGCCCTAAGGTCTGGTGTTCTCGCAGCGTTTAATGAAGGCTCCTTGTGTTATGTTGTGTTATGTTGTGTTATGTTGTGTTATGTTGTGTTATGTTGTGTTATGTTGTGTTATGTTGTGTTATGTTGTGTTATGTTGTGTTCTTTCTGTCGTATCACGTGGCCAAGGACCTAACAACTAATCATATTGATCAAGTGTTTGTGTACTACTGTAATTGTAAACATTAACAGATTCGTCTATCTTGAATTATCTATAGAAAGTTAACCCAATGTCTATAATTGTCACTTATTAACTTAGCCCACATTTCTTTTACTATCTATTTGTATTTATGAATTGTTCACAATGTACAGGAGATTTGAATTTAATGTGGGGTGTGGGGTCTTTTTGTACGGGGTGGCTTTTTGAGTGTCTATATTGTTTTGTCTTCAATCTGAATTGCCACCCAGAGTTTGGTTTGTTTTAGAAGATCCCAGCAGTCAATGCGACTGGACCCAGGATGATATGACAACCAAATACATCCTTCAAGAATGCCCCCCCGCCCCCACATAGGTCTGAAGAGGTCAATGTGGCTCACGCCCACCACTCTAGAAGAGAAACTCTTCCAGGCACCCGAATCGCTGAAACAGACAGCTGCCTTTATAATAGGAGTCCAGAAGTCTGAATGAGCCAAGATTGCAGTAGAAGAAGATGGAAGATCCACTTAACTGATATAATACATACTATAAAATAATATATATGTATACGAGAACATATTAAAACTATACATTGACACATTTATAAAGAGATGGGTCAGCAAAAGATATGATCTCAGTCGGTGAAGGAAAAATTGCGGTACTTTGCAGAGAAGAAATAGAATGTCTCATAACAAGTGGAAACACCACACATGAGAAATATCAGAAATTAAAATCCTAAGGCAAAAAAAAACTACCAACTTGGCCAAACGCCAAAACGCCACTTGGCGTAATGAGGTTCTTTACTTTATATATATATATATATATATATATATATATATATATATATATATATATATATATATATATATATTGATGTGAGTTACGTATCATTCAATTTTTACATTTGAAATAAAATGATAGAGACTACTGGTGAAATATTCTCGAGAAGAGAATATGATTTCTCTGATTCCTTTATAGTTAATACATCACAGATAATGTTTCTTCTGAACGGATTCGTTTCATTATCAATGTTATTTGAATAATTGTATAATATTAATGACATAAGCATTTCTATTTGAATTGTCAAATTTGTGTTTATTTCTGCTCTACTCTTCGATTTGCAAATATTACTTTAAAACTTGTTGTTCACATGATTGGTTTTCTGTTAAATGAAAACAAATGAATGTTGCACTTCCTTTTCTGTTCTGTGCACTTATTTGTAGTTCTTTCTGAACATAGACAATGTTTGTATGTTACAGAGGTTGTCTCTCTCGCTTTCGAACGCACCATTTGCTCTATAACTTTAATACCGATGTATATTTTGCAATGAAATTTGAACACGAGTACATTCATTGCGTGGGGAATGACAGGAAATGTGTGTGTAGTGTGTGTGTCGCGTTTAATTGTTGTGCCACTATTACCTGACGTGCCTCTCTGCTTATGTCTGTTCTTTTTCTGAGGGTATCTACACAATAATATTAAAACAGATCCATGAATTTAAATATTTGGGAATTTTGTTAACCTCAGACGGAAGATGTACAACAAGAGGTGAGATGGTAGATGTACAACAAGAGGTGAGATGGTAGATGTACAACAAGAGGTGAGATGGTAGATGTACAACAAGAGGTGAGATGGTAGATGTACAACAAGAGGTGAGATGGTAGATGTACAACAAGAGGTGAGATGCAGAATGGCTCAGGCAAAGGCAGCTTTCCAAAAATGAGGAAGATACTTTGCAATCCATTTTTGACAGTAGAAACAAGAAAAAGAATTCTTAAACGTTATGTAGAGCCAGTCTTATCATATGGATGTGAATCATGGACAATATGACAACAGTCAAGAAAATCACTGGAGTCTGTAGAAATGTATTTTTACAGAAGAATGTTAAGAATACCAAGGACAGCTAAGAAGAGTAATGAAAACGTTCTGAAAGAGGTCAAAGCAAAAAAAGAGCTAATTTCCAATATTGGGAAGAAACAATCATTATTTTTGGCCATGTAATGAGAAGAGAACAGCTGGAATATATTGTAACAACTGGGAAAATTGAGCGACGAAGAGATACAGGGAATCAAAGAGAAAAGATACCAGACAGCTTACGAGAATGGCTTGGCAGATGTCAACAACAGAAACTGTCGTGATCGAATGTTGTGGAGAGAGAGACAAGTTCACCTATGCCAGCAGGCTTGGTACTTGATGATGATGATGATCTTCACAATACGGTTGTAATTCGTGAGAATTAGTGTAGAGTACGTGTGAGGTCAAACAGCATAGCCGGAAAATGTGGTTGATGTTCTCTGGAATAGAGCGAGTAGTTCATTAACAAAACCATTAAAGAAAGGCGCACTCGATAGCAAGAGAGGCAACTATATAATGGGACACGCACTGTTCATATGCGTTAGTGATTAAAATGTAGGACTTGAAACTTAACTTTATAACATATATATCTATCTGAGACAGCTAAAAAGACCAATGAGGAAGTTCTCAAAGCGACCAACACAAAAAGGTAGATCCTAAAAAACATCAGAAAGAAACAATCAACATTTTTCGGGAACATCATGAGAAGAGGAAAGTTGGAATACTTGGTTACAACTGGCAAAATAAAAGGAAAAAGAGATCGCGGACGACAACGAGAGAAAATACTGGATAGCTTGGTGTCATGGCATGGAAAACAGTCAGCAACAGAACTGATATGATGAACTGTAGATAGAAGGTTGTGGAAGGACATGATCGCCCACGCCAACCGGTATAGCACATGATGATGATGATGATCTATCTGAGGGGCCGAAGTTAGGCTGGGCGAATTGTTCTTCTCTCTGTCATCTTTTATGTCAAACTGTTACATACAATTGCATGTTTATTTATTTCACAAAATAGTTCTCACTTTCAACAAATTCATATACAGGCGGCAAGAACTCTCTCCAACGATGACAAAAGAGTGCTTTCTGGCCTGCTTTCTTATCGGATTGATTGCGGACTTTGTGCAAGGGCAGCAACCCTTGTCATCATCACAGCCTCAGCGATATATTATTCCTCCTGGAAGAACCATCAATGAATACAAGAGACAGCTGGAAGATGACATCTACGCAGTGGAGAGGAAAGCTGAATGTAAGTTCAGGTCAAGGTCAAAGCTGTCTTGTAGTTGAAGGCCGCCAGTAGAAACTGACCTACAGAAATAAGTCAGGTATAGTTAAGTTAGCAATCATCATTTTTCGGGCACATCATGAGAAGAGGAAAGTTGGAATACTTGGTTACAACTGGCAAAATAAAAGGAAAGAGAGATCGCGGACGACAAAGAGAGAAAATACTGGATAGCTTGGTGTCATGGCATGGAAAACAGTCAACAACAGAACTGATACGATGCACTGTAGATAGAAGATTGTGGAGGGACATGATCACCTACGCCAACCGGTATAGCACATGATGATGATGATGATAGTTAAGTAATATTTAGGACAAGTAATCAACGATTTACGAATGGACAACTCGTTGGGCTCCACATTAGGAGAACGCCGATTCGAAACCCGGTAGGGGCAACGTTTTTTTTTTTTTTTCTGTCGGAGGTGAAATTAAAAACTCTGACCTGAAAAATCGCTCGTCACATTCTGGCGCCTTCATCAGTGCATGAATGGCACACCACGACACAGAGGCATACCAGACTTTCAGAGCACAGGCTGGGCATGGCACAAATCTGATGAGAGCAGAGGTAAGGCCCTGCTTGCCCGCTACATTGAGCAGACGGACCAAAGAAATGAGGCTGTAAGAATGAGGATACGGGGATCGCTGTCAAAATTGTGTAAGGATGTAGGGCTGGAACAAAGATCCCACAATCACAACCGATACCATTCGCATGACACTTAAAAGGTCACACAACACTGCTCCTGGTCCAGATGGTGTTCGGTACGATGACATAGGCAATTTAGCTGACGACGACTTGACAAAACTGGCCAATGAGTTTAATGCCAGTATTCGGAGTGGCCAGATTAAGGAGGAGTGGCTACACAGCTACTTACAACCGCTACCGAAGCCAAACAAGGACCATTCTCAGATAGTGCCTACAGAATCATCACAATGCAGAACACTGCGGGCAAGTTGCTGGAGAAAATAGTTGCCAGTGTCCTCACCTGTCACCTTGAACAGAAACGTGTATTCCCACCCACACTCGGAGGTTACAGATATAACAAAGAGACATGGCTCAATGCGGCAGTATTTGCCTATGACGTCTTCGAAGGCTTCCACAGACGAGAGGAGACATGTGCTGCTGCTATAGATCTGGAGGATGCATACAACAGGGTACCATTTGAATATCTAATGCATATGCTCCTCAAACTCGCGGTGCACTCCTTCCTTATTAGATGGATCGCCGCGGCACTGTTTCAGAGAAAGGTGATACTCAGATGTGGAAGTTGGTCTTCTGAACCAACATCCATTTGCCCAGGGCTGCCACAAGGCTCACCATTGTCACCAGTTCTATTTAACGTGTACACAATAACGATCACGGCCCAACAGCTGGATGGGAGGGGAAGAACTATGACTTTTGCTGATGATATTCTGGTATATCGACAGGGAAGAGACAGACGGGGAATCGCCTCCACAATGCAAGACGAACTCGATCGCATTTCTTCCTGGTGTGGGGTATCAGGTGCCGTGATTAATCCTAATAAAGCATCAGTTTCATGGTTCTCCCATAACAATCATATCGTTCATACGACCACACCGGTAGTACGAATGGGAGCTGATGAGGTGAACAGGGACAAGTTGATGACATACCTTGGAGTTAAGTTTGATCGCAGCCTGTGTTTTCGGGACCTCGTCGACCATGTGATAATAAAAACCCGCAAAGGATTAGCCGCCTTGAAGGTCATGGCAGCTACCAACATCGAGCAGAGGCTACTTACTCTTCTGTTCCAGGGATTAGTCCTCGCACCTATCGAATATGCCCTGGCAATTCTTACTGTCAGTACGACTCTAATTGGCAGGCTGGAGAAAATACAAAATGAAGCCATGCGCATTATCCTGGGATGTACGAGGGACACTCCCTGTGTAGCAATGAGGTTTCTTCTTGACTTTCCAACCATGGATGACAGAATCAAGATCTGGACGAGCATACCTAAAGATTAGTACAGATACAGAGCATCCATTGCACCACGTGCTCAACACAGAGAAATGTGACATGCTAAAAAGAGGCAAATCATGGGTGGGCCGAGCAGAAGATGTCATCAAACAGGTCTGTGGGCTTACCAATATCAGAGTTGGTGAGGAATGGATACCGGTGCCTACGTCATTCTCGTGTATTGTCACACTCGACAGGAAAAGTAGGGAACAGAACCCGGTCGTGGTTAATGCTGAGGTCAACGGTCTCATCTGCGATAACACCGATGAGAAAGATGCAGTCATCTATACAGACGGATCTGTAAGACGACACCAAAGAAGTGCATGGGCATTTACAGCACGCTCGGCAGGCAGAATAGTCTACGAAGACAGTGATGCATACGTCATGACCACGAGTAGCATGACAATGGAGGTGATGGCAGTGACCAAGGCATTCAAATTGTTAGAGTCACAAGACTACACCCACCCATGTATACTGAGTGATTCGATGAGCATGATAAAAAAAGTGGAGGCGGGCACTGTACACATGCAATGGGTAGAGTCGTTGCAGAAATCCAGAATACGTAAGGTCACCTTTGTCTATGTCTCTAGACATGCGGGAGTATGGGCAAATGAAAGAGCGGACAGGTTGGCTAGCTGCGCTGTCGTTGAGGACGGGCAACCAATTGATCGGGCGGACATCATCAATGCCCTCCGAGATGTGGGAAGAGCACATGACTTCGACAAACACAGATCCACGTCACTTCTCCGGATGAAAGAGATGGGAGTTAAGATGGGCACAGCCAGAAATGAGAAACTTAGTGGCCGTGTAAGAAGACTTATCAACCAACATAGAACTGGAGTCGTCAGTCGCTGGACACTGAGGGAATTGCTGAGGAGGGGATCTGAGCACCTATGGACATGTTCGGAGTGCAATTATGATGACCCGCAAATAACTCAATAACAATAACAAGTTAAACATGTAGACAACGGACATTCAGTTAAACATGTAGACAACGGACATTCAGTTAAACATGTAGACAACGGACTTTCAGTTAAACATGTAGACAACGGACATTCAGTTAAACATGTAGGCGAAGGATATGGTTATGTAGGTAGTTGTTGGACACATAAACGAAAGAATAATTATGATTAAAACAGCTGGTCATGTAGGCAAGGCTTAGACATGTAAGCAGTAATTTAAAATGTATGGATGAGTTAGATATATTGGCAAGAACTTGATATCTAATCAAAATTGGACATGTAAGTACTAGACATGCATATAGGCAACATTTATGTACGTAACAAGTGGATATGTAGACAAAAGTTAGACACGGAGGTTATCGCCCTTTTCGTCTTGTCAGACGGTCTAGTGGAGGCTATTGTGTATTTGTTGTTTGTTTTTGAGGTTTTGTCGTTGTCGAACAGATTCTCTCGTGGCTAGTTCTAGCAATGTTTGACAAACACACGCGGCATGCTTTAATAAGTCCAGGCAGGACACATGCTCCCTACGTTCCATGTGCCAAGTTTAAACATTGGTGCGTTCTTCCTCATTTCACTTTACCTACTCTGCCTGGGCATGGAATATGGAGACAGTGCTTTACCCAGTCGCACTATCCCCCCTCTCGACTTCGTTTCAAGAATTTTCGAAGGGGGTACGTGGTCCATACGTTCAGAATATTAGATGTTAGACACGGAGGGATTAGTTTTTAAATGTAGGAAGAATTGAACCATGTAATGGAGAATTAGTCAGGATCGTTGTTGTCAAGTACCAAGCGTACTAAGTGATCATGTCTCTACACAACTTTATATCCCGACAATTATCTATCTATCTATCTATCTATCTATCTATCTATCTATCTATCTATCTATCTATCTATCTATCTATCTATCTATCTATCTATCTATCTATCTATCTATCTATCTATCTATCTATCTATCTATCTATCTATCTATCTATCTATCTATCTATCTATCTATCTATCTATCTATCTATCTATCTATCTATCTATCTATCTATCTATCTATCTATCTATCTATCTATCTATCTATCTATCTATCTATCTATCTATCTATCTATCTATCTATCTATCTATCTATCTATCTATCTATCTATCTATCTATCTATCTATCTATCTATCTATCTATCTATCTATCTATCTATCTATCTATCTATCTGTCTGTCTGTCTGTCTGTCTGTCTGTCTGTCTGTCTGTCTGTCTGTCTATCTATCTATCTATCTGCTGCATGCCTGTCTGGTTGTCTGTCTGTCTGTCTGTTACACAGGGCAGAAAATCTAGACTCTTTATGTCCGACGATCTATGCATCCGACCTTGCAAGGACCCGAGTTCTATTTCTCCACACGTCCCTGTTCTGGACAAGTTGTTCAGTCTCAGTGAGGAAGCTGATGCTTGCTGATGTTGCCTCTCACCTCAGTGTTTGTTTTAGTGTTTCTCTAGGTCGTGCTGTTTTTATTTTACTCTTTGTTTCACTTTGAGAGCTTGCTTTAAGATTCTCTTGTTGTCTCTTCTCATCACATGACCAACCGATGACCACCTTCTTCTCTTGATAATAAATGATAATGTTGGATGCTTTGTCATTTATCTTATTTGTTGCACTAGTCTATTCATTCTATGATCTACAAAGTATTTTTTTCTGCGGCTATTTGTTTTTAAATGCATCCAGTTTATTTTCTATTTCTTTATTTCTTTTCCAGCTCTATCATGCTTAAGTAAAAGTGGATAATTCATCTGATTTGACAATCCTGAGCTTCGATTTTTTTGCTTAGTATATTTTGGTCTCCATATTTTATCAATATCTTCTGTATTATCATCATCAAGTACCCTGCCTGCTGGCGTAGGTGATCATGTCTCTCCACAACTTTTAATCTCGACAATTATTTATTACTTCTGTTGTTGACCTTCTGCCAAGCCATTCTCTTAAACTGTCAGGTATCTTTTCTCCTTGCTTCCCTCTATCTCCTCATCCCTCAATTTTCCCACTTGTTACAGTATATTCCGGCTGTTCCCTTTTCATGATATGGTCAAAAAATGATATTTTAGCAAGGTTTCTGAAAGTCATTGCTGCTTTCGCTATTCTGATTCTAATTTCTGTTTTCTCATTGTTGCTGCTAGATCTTGGTTGGAGTTCGTCATTGGCATCTCAGAGTCGTATTTCTGCTTCAGTAAAAATGGATGTTTCATGATGACGTCTTATTAGGTCACCGATCAACCGTTCTTAGCATAATAAAGAAAACCTCAGTATACTTCTCGTTACAGCATAAACTATAATTATTGTTTACTCCTGATGTTGATAAGAAGGATTTATTTGTGCATTGGTCTCAACAACAGTCTACCTGCCAACAATGTTATCTAAAACCTTACATTTTAGTGAGTATATGTTCATGAAATAATACATTTATTTGTCAATTAATATCCTATAAATGTTCATTTTCTTTTCAATTTTACAGTGGTATCCCAGAGGGAATGTGAGTAATCATCATGATTATTATCATCATCAACTTCATCATCATAATCGTCATCATCATTATGTGCTATAACTTATGTTGATGATGTTTCATTTCCTTTATAATTGAGGTGCGCGTGGCCGTGCGGCTAAAATCACTGTTCCGCGGGCTGAAAAGCTGACGTACGGTGTTCGAAGCCCGCGGTAGACAGAAAAGATTTTTTCTATCGGGGGTGAAATAAAAATCCTGAGTCACACACGTCGTGGCGACTGCTTAACCAAGCGGCCTCTATCCCTCTGGTTCTATCGTTGTCCCCCGACACACACCAGCAATGGTACTATGTGTCGTAAAGATAGTTTTTTTAAAATTGTCCATTATTTAGCTGATTTATTCTCTTTAAAATTTCTCTTCTCTTCTTTATATATTTTCACCATCTTCGATTGTCTTGTATCTTTCTACTTGTTACTAAATTGTTCAGGCTTTATTTCCCAAATATATTGCCATTGATTACACCTTTATTGTGTTATAATTTGTTTTTAATTTACTCGGATGTCGCAACTGCATTGAGGTTCGATTTTTCGCCTCACGTTCAGAACGTACACGGTTCGAAATTTATAGAATAGGTATTCATGTCAGCAAGCTTGACCTTCAGATGAAATCATGTACCTAATCCTGTCAGATATGGACTTTAAACCATTGGCTCAATGTTCAAAACTCAGAGCTTAAAAAAACATAAACATTGACAGATGGAAAAATATTTTTGGTCAGGCTATATACGTCACTGTCTGCGATAGCTCAGTGGTTAGTGAACTGGACTACAAAGACAAGAGGTAGTGTTCCATCCCAATCGACGGCTTTCGGTTCACCCAGCCTTTAAATGGTACCAGATTTATTTCTGGGAAAGTAAAGCGGCACGGGCGTAATACCGACCACATTACCCCATAAATCATGTGCCGAAGGTATGTAAAATGTATGGTCACTAACACCATATTCCCTATACGTCACTTGGCGTGACCGGGATACTTTACTTTACTTTTTTAAAATATACGTCACTGCCTGGGCTAATTTAAAAGAAGAATAAAAGGGTCAAATTCCTGGATGTGGAGACCAGCTTTCTGACTCGCTCATGAGACCCTGGCCAATGTCATGAAGGTCATTCATTCTCTGCATCAAGTTTCTAAATTGTGATCGGGTAGAAGGCTGAAGAGAGCTGAATCGATAAATTACCGAACTCCAAACCAGGAGAAGGCAGGTTAATGAGAAATCACGTTAATGAGAAACCACGTTAATGAGAAATCACGTTAATGAGAAATCACGTTAATGAGAAATAACTTAATGAGAAACCACGTTAATGAGAAATCACGTTAATGAGAAATCACGTTAATAAGAAATAACTTAATGAGAAATCAACGTTAATGAGAAATCACGTTAATGAGAAACGTCTTTTTTTATAGGGTGTGATATAAAAATTCAGATCCTAGTTATGAGAACCTGGAACATCTCACAGCGACTGTACTTGACGAGCTGTCTTTATTTTCCGGTTGTGCGTGTCCTACTGGCAGACCTGAAAAATGGGATAACGCTGTAAATTTCGGAAAATTTATGGGGCGTGTGGTCATAATAACGCCAGGTCGCCCTGCCTATGCATATAA
This sequence comes from Megaustenia siamemsis, assembly GCA_032433765.1. Classification (NCBI taxonomy): domain Eukaryota; kingdom Metazoa; phylum Mollusca; class Gastropoda; order Stylommatophora; family Ariophantidae; genus Megaustenia; species Megaustenia siamemsis. Next base: position 40,047,371 of record JAVIAB010000008.1, on the reverse strand, counting down.
AATCTGGTATACTCATTCTAAGCTGGAGGGTGAGTCCGTGAAGGTCCGAAAAAAGATTCGTTGGGGTCAAGGAGTTCGGCAGAAGGATCAAAACACAACGAGTCTTTAATAAACACTGCGAGAACACCAGAGCCAAGAGCCAATCACGAAAATCGATGGATTGACGGAGTATAAGAAGCACTAGGAAACATAAGAACAGGAGATGCAAACAGAAAAGCAAAACACCACAAATTATATCTCCCATCACCGCTGAAAGGCAAATGAAGAATAAGGAGGAAAGAAGAATAAAGAGTTAAACTCTCATTCACATGAATATGACTAACCATTTCGCTACAGTAGTTTACTATTCTTTCTAATAAAAGCACAACCTTATAAATTTAATTCAATTTATCTTTATGACATTATATGATAATACTGAACCCAGATAAATCAGATGGTAGATGTACAACAGAGGTGAGATGCAGAATGGCTCAGGCAAAAGCAGCTATTCAAAACATGAAGACGATACTGTGTAATCCATGTTTTGACAATGTAAACAAGAAAAATAGTTCTTAAACGTTACGTAGAGTCAGTCTTAACATATGGATGTGAATCATGAGCAAATGGACAACAGACAAGAAAATCACGGGAGGCTGTAGAAATGTGGTTTTACAGAAGAATGTTGAGAATACCATGGACAGCTAAGAAGAGTAATAAAAACGTTATGAAAGAGGCCAAAGCAAAAATAGAGCTAATATCAAGTATTAGGTAGAAACAATCATCATTTGTTTGCTAATGTAATGAGAAGGGAACAACCAGAATATATTGTAACAACTGGGAAAATTGAGGGGCGAAGAAATAGAGGAAAGCAAAGAGAAAAGATACCAGACAGCTTAAGAGAATGACTTGGCAGTAGGTCAACAATATAAATGATAAACAGCTGTCGTGATCGAAAGTTGTGGAGCGACATGATCACATACGTCAGCAGGCATGGCACTTGATGATGATGATGATGATGATATGATAATACATTTCTCAATAATACAGACACATTTTTATTTTGTGTGTTTAATTTCCACCTCATTAATAGTTGAATACACACACGAACATATGAGAACTTCAATATATAAAAACAATTTGACTCCAAGTGAAATGTTTGAGTTTTCCCATTGTTTACATGGCTTGGACGCAGGAAGCGTCCATCTTGGTGCGTCCCATGACGTCATATCCATAGTTGAATACACACACGAACATATGAGAAGTTCAATAAATAAAAACAATTTGACTCCAAGTGAAATGTTTGAGTTTTCCCATTGTTTACATGGCTTGGACGCAGGAAGCGTCCATCTTGGTGCGTCCCATGACGTCATATCCATAGTTGAATACCCACACGAACACATGAGAAGTTCAATAAATAAAAACAATTTGACTCCAAGTGAAATGTTTGAGTTTTCCCATTGTTTACATGGCTTGGACGCAGGAAGCGTCCATCTTGGTGCGTCCCATGACGTCATAACCATAGTTGAATACCCACACGAACACATGAGAAGTTCAATAAATAAAACCAATTTGACTCCAAGTGAAATGTTTGAGTTTTCCCATTGTTTAGGTATTGCTGGCAAGGAACACTTCTATTTCTGCTCCCTGGAACTGAACATTATCGATTTCGTGGTTTGCATCTTCAACCCTGCTACTATTGCCGGTTCTGATGCCCTGATCAGAGGTGTTAAATTCCCGTCCAGCGCCTTCGGGTACACGCCCAGTGTAGCAGTTGGCATCGGAGGAATAGGCACGGTGGTATTTGGTGACGTCAAGGTAAATATTTTTTTTCTATTTCTTTCCATCCTTATTTGGGTTTCAGCGTCGAGAGATTAAATTAATTCTGCACAAAGCAAATAGTGAAATTATATGATCGCTTTAGAGAACTCAAGAACAAGATAGGAAATAAAAAACACTATTGAAATTAAATGTCGTAGACGCATGACAGGAAGCAGTATAATAGATAAGATCAGAGATGAAGAACGTAGAAAATGTCTAGGGATAATTCTCGCCATATAATACACAAAGAAATAATAAATAATATAGTTGGTCACCTGATAAGACAGAAAGATCAAAACACAACACAACGAGCGCTACATAAACGCTATATATATACATGCATAAACATTAGGTGCGCGTGGCCGTACGAGTAAAACCACTGTTCCACTGGCTGAAAAGGTGACGTACGGTGTTCGAAGACACGCGGTAGACAGAAAGGATTTTTTCTATCGGGGGTGAAATAAAAATCATGAGTCGTGGCGACTGCTTGACCAAGGGCCCTCTGGTTCTATCGTTGTCCACCGACATACACCAGCAATGGTACTATGTGTCGTAAAGATAGTTTTTTTTTTTTTTCTTATGAACATTAGACTCAAGGGCAGATCACGAAAAGAGTGGATTGATGGTGAACTAGGAAAACTAGGAAAAGTAACAGGAGGAGAAGCCAAAAGAAGAGAAAAAGACAGCAGACTGTCTTCTCTAGACGGTAAATGAGAAAGAAACGAAGAAGATGAAACTTTTTAGAAACATTTTTTTTTTGTTCATAAGGCATTTACTGGAGTTTAAATTAAATACATGAGTTCAACGGGAGCTGCGATAGCTCAGTGGTTAGTGAACTGGACTGCAAAGGACAAGGGGTAGGGTTCGATCGCAACCGACGGCTTCCGGGTTCACCCAGGCTTAAATGGGTACCGGATTATTTTCTGTGAAAATAGAGCAGCACGGAAAGTCGGCGTAATACCGACCACATTACCCCAAAAATCATTTGCCGAAGGTCTGTAAAATTTATGGTCACTAACACCATATTCCCTATACGCCACTTGGCGTGACAGGGGCTATTTACTTACTACTTACATGAGTTCAACTGTTCTTCAAAATCTGAAACAAATTTTACTGAACAGCTTAAGCTGTAGTGACCTTAATCAAGCAAATACAGAACCGAAATTATAACGTTAACAATATTCACTAGTATATTATACTGATATGTTCCAATGTTATAGTCGTAGACTAAGGTGGCTGGGTCATGTAAGAGGTATGGTAAAACAATCGTATTCTCAAACAAAAATTGTATGACGAACTTAAGGACGGAATGAGAGCAAGAGCAGACCAGTGCTGAGATATAAGGATGTTTATAGGGTTTCCTTGAGGGAGTTCTCTGTCAGTGGAGGAAACTAGGACAATCTGGCAGCAGATCGTAGCACACGGAGCAGAGAAATAACATAAAATGGCACATCAATCTTTGAAGAAGAGCTGATATCAAATTCAGAAGACAAAAGTCGTAGGAGAAAGGAGATGAGGTCAGGCCCAACGAATACATCTTGTTCTTTCTGTGGATAAATCTGTCTGTCCAATATTGGGAGATATAGCCACGAGAGAATCTGATCAGCAAAGCAGCACCCAGTATGAGACACTAATGCTTTACCAAACTACTGGCTTATCATGATTGCTTGCTACCAACCGTCTGTCTAGAAGACAAGTGCCAAATATATATTTAAATTTTACCATACACTCGCTAGACGTGGATCCAAGTAACATATAACAGAGAAAATGACAAGCTATCGTGACCTGGTTTAGAACCTGCCCTCCTCCTACCTGGACAATGTTGTAAATGAGGAGATTCAAAGCTGAATCAGACAACAAAGAGTGTACATAGAAGAGCTTCTAACATCCGTGAAGACACGCAAGCTCAGGTGTTGTCTATGGTTATGTATTCAGCTCTTACGCCATTACGTGTAGTCTTATCACGTGCGGTCAAAGGTAGGTGATAACGTTGATGATAGTAGAGAAGAGTTGACGACAATAGCAAAGGAATGGATAGTTTCTTATTCTGTTAGCTCATAACTAGCAGCAAGAGGCAGACAGAAATTGAGAGAGAGAGAGAAAGACAGACAGACAGAGAGAGACTAATCTAGGACTGGTTGCATTCCCAATGACCTTGAGTGCAACATGAACGAAGCGATAAAAAAAACCGAGCATTTAGTAGATCTTTCTAGACGAATGATGAGCTTCAACACTTGCCTATGACACATCTAATAAGATTATCGAAGAAACGCTTGTCGTTTTTGTTCGCAGCAGAATTTGATTGGAGGATATCAGGAAATATTGGTAAGTATCCCACAAAAAGGAAAAATGCTAACAGACAATAAGGATATATAGATAGATTGCAGGAATATATAACAGAACTAATTCAGGATCAAAGGGACAAGAAACCAGTTATAAAATGTACATCAGGCTATAAAATCTTAAAATCAGAGGTGGAAAAAGCTATATAAACAATGAAAAAGGGAAAAGCAGCAGGACCTGACAGCATACAGATAGAGATGATACAGGCACTAGAAGATTTTGGCATTTAAGTGATTACAGACATATGCAACGACATATACCATACAAGATACATACCAAATGAACTAAAAACATCAACTTTCATTGCATTGCCTAAAAAGAATGGTGCAGTTGAATGCAGTGACTTTAGAACAATAAGCCTAATGAGCCATGTTACAAAAATCTTGCTAAAAGTTATACAAGGAAGGATTCAGAATAAAATTAATACTGAATTAGATGAGAAGCAATTTGGATTTAGGAAAAATAGCGGGACAAATGAAGTCATATTCTGCATGAGAACATTAATCGAAAAGTACACAGAATTAAACAAACTAATATATGCCTGCTTCATAGATTACACCAAAGCTTTTGATAGAATACACCACAAACAACTTATAGAATGCCTAAAAGAGATACATCTAGATGACAGGAACATACGACTAATATGTAATCTATACTGGGAGCAAACAGCAATAATAAAATATAACAAAGAGAACTCTACACCCATTGATACAAAAAGAGGAGTAAGACAGGGATGCATTCTATCACCAAGCTTGTTCAATCTATACACTGAGCAAATCTTTAAAAAAATCATAGAGATGCCAGGCCTACAAATTAATGGAAAGATAATCAATAACCTAAGATATGCAGATGATACTGTACTACTAGCAGAAAATCCTAAAGATCTACAACAATTACTTAATGAAATAAACATGACAAGCAAAAAATATGGACTAGATATGAATATCAAAAAGACTAAAACTATGATCATAAACTAAGAAAATACTCAAAACTCACAAATGGATATCAAAATTAAAGGAACAGACCTGGAGACAGTTCAGAACTACAACTACCTTGGACATAATATAACCAGTGAAGGAAAATGTACAACTGAAATAAACAAAAGAATAGGAATGGCAAAAAGTAATTTTAATGTCATGAAGAACATACTAACATCAAAACAAATAACACCTGGGATAAAACTAAGAATAGCAAAATGTTGCATCTTCTCAATATTCCTATATGGTGCAGAAACATGGACATTAGACAAGAAAACAGAACAGAGAATTGAAGCATTTGAAATGTGGATATATAGAAGAATAGGTAGAATTGGATGGAAGGAAAAGAAAACAAACGATGAAGTCTTAAAACAACTACAAATAAAAAGAGAACTACTAAATACAATTCAAACAAGACAAATGCGATTTTTGGGCCATGTTAAAAGACACAACAGCCTACTAAAAGTAATCCTGGAGGTAAAAGAGGCAGAGGCAGACCAAAACTAACATGGACGAGTAACATCAAAAGATGGACAAATCAGCCTATGACAACCTGCACCATCAAAGCAAGAGACAGAGCAGAATGGCGCTCCATGGTAGCCAACCTTCGTTGCGGAGACGGAACTCGATGATGATGATGATCCCACGAGCAATTCTTAATACTTATTGAAGATGTTGCAATGTCGATGAGCTAAAATAAGATAAGAATACATATGCTATTCTTATTAGTCTATAGCCAACTATAGTTTTACTAAGGCCTGTGGGTTTAGAGGGTTTTCCTGAGATCACCCAAAGCTTGTGACGTTTTCAGCTATGCAAGCTATAGACGGCTGACGTCACTTTACCCACAACTGCCTCTGATGACAATGCTGAAAACAACTCAAGCTTTGGGGGATCCTTTTTGTGGGCCTTTGTAAAACTATAGTTTGGCTGTAGTCCAGTATGATGACTTTTTGTGGGCCTTTGTAAAACTAAAGTTTGGCTGTAGTCCAGCATGATGACTTTTTGTGGGCCTTTGTAAAACTATAGTTTGGCTGTAGTCCAGCATGGTGACTTTTTGTGGGCCTTTGTAAAACTATAGTTTGGCTGTAGTCCAGCATGCTGACTTTTTGTGGGCCTTTGTAAAACTATAGTTTGGCTGTAGTCCAGCATGATGACTTTTTGTATTCCTTTGTAAAACTATAGTTTGGCTATAGTCCAGCATGATGACTTTTTGTATTCCTTTGTAAAACTATAGTTTGGCTGTAGTCCAGCATGATGACTTTTTGTGGGCCTTTGTAAAACTATAGTTTGGCTGTAGTCCAGCATGATGACTTTTTGTGGGCCTTTGTAAAACTATAGTTTGGCTGTAGTCCAGCATGATGACTTTTTGTATTCCTTTGTACAACTATAGTTTGGCTGTAGTCCAGCATGACGACTTTTTGTGGGCTTTTGTAAAACTATAGTTTGGCTGTAGTCCAGCATGATGACTTTTTGTATTCCTTTGTAAAACTATAGTTTGGCTGTAGTCCAGCATGATGACTTTTTGTGGGCCTTTGTAAAACTATAGTTTGGCTGTAGTCCAGCATGATGACTTTTTGTATTCCTTTGTAAAACTATAGTTTGGCTGTAGTCCAGCATGATGACTTTTTGTGGGCCTTTGTAAAACTATAGTTTGGCTGTAGTCCAGCATGGTGACTTTTTGTGGGCCTTTGTAAAACTATAGTTTGGCTGTAGTCCAGCATGCTGACTTTTTGTGGGCCTTTGTAAAACTATAGTTTGGCTGTAGTCCAGTATGATGACTTTTTGTATTCCTTTGTAAAACTATAGTTTGGCTATAGTCCAGAATGATGACTTTTTGTATTCCTTTGTAAAACTATAGTTTGGCTGTAGTCCAGCATGATGACTTTTTGTGGGCCTTTGTAAAACTATAGTTTGGCTGTAGTCCAGCATGATGACTTTTTGTGGGCTTTTGTAAAAACTATAGTTTGGCTGTAGTCCAGCATGATGACTTTTTGTATTCCTTTGTACAACTATAGATTGGCTGTAGTCCAGCATGACGACTTTTTGTGGGCTTTTGTAAAACTATAGTTTGGCTGTAGTCCAGCATGATGACTTTTTGTATTCCTTTGTAAAACTATAGTTTGGCTGTAGTCCAGCATGATGACTTTTTGTGGGCCTTTGTAAAACTATAGTTTGGCTGTAGTCCAGCATGATGACTTTTTGTATTCCTTTGTAAAACTATAGTTTGGCTGTAGTCCAGCATGATGACTTTTTGTGGGCCTTTGTAAAACTATAGTTTGGCTGTAGTCCAGCATGATGACTTTTTGTGGGCCTTTGTAAAACTATAGTTTGGCTGTAGTCCAGCATGATGACTTTTTGTGGGCCTTTGTAAAACTATAGTTTGGCTGTAGTCCGGCATGATGACAGAGATGGGCACATTTATAACAATAATGTGATGTTTATCCTGTAAATATATTTTGTACAGCATGGACTTGTTATACAAGCTGGTTGTAAACTGTAAATATATTTTGTACAGCATGGACTTGTTATACTAGCTGGTTGTAAACTGTAAATATATTTTGTACAGCATGGACTTGTTATACAAGCTGGTTGTAAACTGTAAATATATTTTGTACAGCATGGACTTGTTATACAAGCTGGTTGTAAACTGTAAATATATTTTGTACAGCATGGACTTGTTATGGGAGCCGCGATAGCTCAGTGGTTAGTGAACTGGACTACAAAGGACAAGGGGTAGGGTTCGATCCCAACCGACGGCTTCCGGGTTCACCCAGCCTTTAATGGGTACCGGATTTTTTTCTGGGAAAGTGAAGCGGCACGGGCGTATTACCGACCACATTACCCCAAAATCATGTGCCGAAGGTCTGTAAAATTTATGGACACTAACACCATATTTCCTATACGCCACTTGGCGTGACGGGGGTACTTTACTTTTTTTACTTTTATGGACTTGTTGAACAAGCTGGTTGTAAATTGTAAATATTGAATGTCATAACAAAAGAAAAGATATAGAAACACACATATCGATTTGTATTCAAGGAAAGCATGAAAGACGTTTACCTCCTCAGAGGTTTAGAACAATTTATCTGCACATTGTCCATGCTAGTCTGCTGTCTCGGGCTCTAATTGCTACATGTTAAACATCTCATTCAGTTTTCCGTACACATGTCACCCTCTATTTCATGTGCATATAGCTTTTTATCTAAAATACATGCCTGGTCCTTTGGTATCATTTGGAGATTTTGGGACGTCAACACGCGCAGATACAATCTTTATCCCAACGTTGTGCTATCAATGCCAGACCTGGACCCTAGATGCAAGAACAATAAGAAAAATAACCTCTACAGAGATGAAATGTGTTAGGCGAATGACAGGAAACAGTCTGAGAGGTAAGATCAGAAATGAAGAACTGAGAATAAAAAATAGGAATAGTTCCCCCCCCCCCCCCCCATAGAATATATAAGGAAGCAACAGATAAAGCGGTTTAGCCACGTGACAAGGCAAACAGATCAAAACACAACACAACGAGCCTTCAGCAAACGTTGTGAGAACACCAGACCCAAGGGTCGACCACGAAAAAGACGGATCGATGAAATATTAGAAGCACTAGGAAACATAACAGCAGCAGATTCGAACAGAAGAGCAAAAGACCGCAAATTATATCTCCCCTCGACGCTGAAATGCAGATGAGGAAGGAAAGTAGGAGAGGAAGAATAACAAGCGCAGATGTTGTTATTCCATTTTTCATTTGTGTGTCAATAATACCTTGACATTTTCGAATGTTTTCCCTAGATAGTCTCTATATGGCCAATCCACTTTCTCATTTGCTAACGCCGAATCCTTCAGCCTAAGACAATCATTGCTAGGCTTCATGTCTCATTACATTGCCATCTCATCAAATGTATCTGTCGTAAGGAGGGTCCGTTATATGGATCTATGCTGGTGATGATTAGACAAAACTTCCTGATTGTGATATGGCCACTGAACAGGAAAGTAATACCTCGAGAGCTGACGGCAACACATTTGCATAGCTTGTATTTTTCTTCCTTATTCTGCGTTTAAAATCTACACTAATGGCAGGCAACTATGAATATTGATATTTATAATGAATGTATCAACAAAGCAAAAAAGAGAGCTAATTTCAAATATTAGGAAGAAACAATCATCATTTTTTGGCCATGTAATGAGAAGAGAACAACTGGAATATATTGTAACAATAGGAAAAATTGAGGGACGAAGAGATAGAGGGATTCATTAAGAAAAAAATACCAGACAGCTTAAGAGAATGGCTTGGCAGAAGGTCAACAACAGAAATGATAATTAACTGTCGAGATCGAAAGTTGTGGAGAGACATGATCACCTACACCAGCAGTCCCCGTACTTGATGATGATGATGATGAATGAATGTAAAAGTAAAAGTATAAAAGTAAATGCCAACACCACGCCAAGTGGCGTATAGGGAATATTGTGTTAGTGATCATAACTTTTACAGATCTTCGGCAAATGATTTTTGTGGTAATGTGGTCGGTATTACGCCCGTGCCGATGTACTTTTCCAGAAAAAAATCCGGTATCCATTTGAGGCTGGGTGCACCCGTAAGACGTCGATAGTCCTTTGTAGTCCAGTTCACTAACTACCACGCTATCGTTGCTCCCAATGACTATATTTTTCATCAATTCAATTCTCTAAGTTCAACCACTGGGAATGTTTGAGAGTCTGACCCTGCAACGCTTTGCTCTAGCACCACCTGGTGCTGCTTTATCAGTCTCGATTGTAATTCTACTAGTTCTGATATCAACTTCATTCATTCTACCAGATTGTTCTTCTACCAGAGCAGTCAATCCCTAATACCCCGTGGATGCTTGTATCCATACCCTGATTTCTTTCGTGTCTGTATCCACTGTAAGTATCTGTGTGTATTAATGCCTTGATTATTTCATGTCTCTACCCATTGTAATTCTCTGTGTGTATCAACATTATGATGTTCTTGCTGCTGCAGATTGTCGCCAAGGACGTGTACGCCAGTGGTTTTAACATTGTGATCACCGGTGGTCTTCCGGCTTACCCGTACTCGCTGACTGTCGTCTGGGTAGCCTGCCCAGCCAATTACCCAGTTTCTCCAGCGTTAGAGGTAAGAGGCATGTTCTTATATTCCATTCTTTTCGCGCTCTATTTTAACAGCAAGTTTCATTAGATTTTGACGGTTTTAAAGGTAAAAGTGTATTTTAGATTAATTTAATTTGGAGGCAAAGGTTCGCCTCACAGCAGCAGAGCTGGAAGTAGTCAGCGCTCCACGGCTGATGGCTTGCGCCGGGATCGGTGAACCAGAACCATCTAGACCCTGTTCCACCTCTCCATGGTGCCTCTTGTAACAGACTAACTTGTCTAGTCTGGCCAAGATAGTAGGGATCAAAGAGGGAAGATAACCCGGTACTCAAAAATGTCGGATGTGTTGGGCCGAATTACGCAAATTATCAGTTATACTGCAAACCACAATATAACGCAAACACGCCCACTTAGCGTCTTTTTAAGGGCGGATGACGAAGAGTTATACTCCTTTAGTCATCAGATGAACCCAAGCAAGCAGCAAACAAATGCATTTAATTTTAGTTTTATTTTTACTGGGTTATGATCCAGAGAACCACAATGTTTAGGTCAGATGTATGATTAAGAATAATTGTTCCATTTACCAAAAGAGGTCTAGACATCGGATCTCACAACCCAGAGAGGTCTAGACATCGAATCTCATTAGCCAGAGAGGTCTAGACATCGGATCTTATTAGCCAGCGAGGTCTAGACATCGGATCTCATTAGCCAGAGAGGTCTAGACATCGGATCTCACTAGCCAGACAGGTCTAGATATCGGATCTCAGTAGCCAGAGAGGTCTAGACATCGGATCTTATTAGCCAGCGAGGTCTAGACATCGGATCTCATTAGCCAGAGAGGTCTAGACATCGGATCTCACTAGCCAGAGAGGTCTAGACATCGGATCACACTAGCCAGAGAGGTCTAGACATCGGATCTCATTAGCCAGAGAGGTCTAGACATCGAATCTCACTAGCCAGAGAGGTCTAGACATCGGATCTCACTAGCCAGAGAGGTCTAGACATCGGATCTAATTAGCCAGAGAGGTCTAGACATCGGATCTCACTAGCCAGAGAGGTCTAGACATCGGATCTCATTAGCCAGAGAGGTCTAGACATCGGATCTCACTAGCCAGAAAGGTCTAGACATCGGATCTCACTAGGTAGAGAGGTCTAGATATAGGATCTCACTAGCCAGAGAGGTCTAGACATCGGATCTCACTAGCCAGAGAGGTCTAGACGTCGGATCTCACTAGCCAGAGAGGTCTAGACATCGGGTCTTACTAGCCAGAGAGGTCTAGACATCGGATCTCAGTAGCCAGAGAGGTCTAGACATCGGATCTCACTAGCCAGAGAGGTCTAGACATCGGATCTCACTCCCCAGAGAGGTCTAGACATCGGATCTTACTAGCCAGAGAGGTCTAGACATCGGATCTTACTAGCCAGAGAGGTCTAGACATCGGATCTCACTCCCCAGAGAGGTCTAGACATCGGATCTTACTAGCCAGAGAGGTCTAGACATTGGATCTCACTAGCCAGAGAGTCTAGATATTGGATCTCACTAGCCAGTGAGGTCTAGACATCGGATCTCACTAGCCAGAGAAGTATAGATATCGGATCTGACAACCCAGAGAAGTATAGATATCGGATCTCACAACCCAGAGAGGGCTAGACATCGGATCTCACTAGCCAGATAGGGCTAGACATCGGATCTCACTAGCCAGAGAGGTCTAGATATTGGATCTCACTAGCCAGAGAGGTCTAGATATTGGATCTCACTAGCCAGAGAGGTCTAGATATCGGATCTCACTACCCAGAGAGGGCTAGATATCGGATCTCACTAGCCAGAGAGGGCTAGATATCGGATGGCACTAGCCAGAGAGGGCTAGATATCGGATCTTAGTACCCAGAGATGGCTAGACATCGGATCTCACTAGCCAGAGAGGGCTAGATATCGGATGGCACTAGCCAGAGAGGTCTAGACATCGGATCTAACTAGCCAGAGAGGTCTAGACATCGGATCTCACTAGCCAGAGAGGTCTAGACATCGGATCTCACTAGCCATAGAGGTCTAGATATTGGATCTCACTACCCGGAGAGGTCTAGACATCGGATCTTACTATCTAGCTATACATCACCAAAGAAGAGGTATTCTTTTTTAGTAGTATTGTGTATGATGTCTATTCGCTAGCGAATCCGACATGTTTTAGTAATGTTACCACTAAATATTGACTCCTCCAGAGTATAGCAACACATTTGTCAGTTATTCTGTATGAGCTCACATCTATTGTACACTAACAGTCACCAACAATAGCCGCGTTGTCTCAGCCTAGCGACAGAGATAAGAAGAAGGGCAGGCGTGTCAAACAAACACGCACCTACTACAGACACATTTCTTTTCATTTTTCCGGACAAAAAAAAAAAACTTCTGTTCAAATTTGTTGCTATATCTTCTTTGCTATTGACATTGTTGAATAAACGCCTTGTAGTGAGTGAGACATTCAGTAGTTCTTCCCTGTTGAAAAAAAAAAAGATACGCGCTGTCCCAAGCGCTAGAGGTTATGATGCATCTAATTAACCTTTTATTTACATTCTGTTTGTATTTTAATTGTCCGAACCACATGCGCCCTTGTGTAAAAGAACCACATGCGCCCTTGTGTAAAAGAACCACATGCGCCCTTGTGTAAAAGAGCAAGAAAGCTTTCAATTTGACTATTTGATTATGTTTTAGTTTTACAAAGCTGATAAGTGATGTATCTCCACCATCATTGTTAAAGGTACAACAATCTATTTACACTATTCATTTATATTTTATTTCGTTTCATATTTCCACTAATTATTTTGTAAACTGTGAGTACGGAGGTGGGCATATATCAGTAGAATATTTATTTTAAAATTCATTTTTATTTTAACTTATATACTAACAAGTTACTCGCTGTCTGTGCTGAGGTGTATGCTATGTGGATTAAAGGGTAGTAAGGTTAGTAAAATGGTACAGGAGAGGACGAGTCATAAATTAAGTAAAATGGTACAGGAGAGGACGAGTCATAAATTAAGTAAAATGGTACAGGAGAGGACGAGTCATAAATTAAGTAAAATGATAAAGGAGAGGACGAGTCATAAATTAAGTAAAATGGTAAAGGAGAGGACGAGTCATAAATTAAGTAAAATGATAAAGGAGAGGACGAGTCATAAATTAGTAAAATGGTAAAGGAGAGGACGAGTCATAAATTAAGTAAAATGGTAAGGAGAGGACGAGTCATAAATTAAGTAAAATGGTAAAGGAGAGGACGAGTCATAAATTAGTAAAATGATGAGGAGATGACGAGTCATAAATTAAGTAAAATGATAAAGGAGATGACGAGTCATAAATTAAGTAAAATGATAAAGGAGAGGACGAGTCATAAATTAAGTAAAATGATAAAGGAGAGGACGAGTCATGAATTAGTAAAATGATAAAGGAGAGGACGAGTCGTAAATTAGTAAAATGGTAAAGGAGAGGACGAGTCGTAAATTAGTAAATGATAAAGGAGAGGACGAGTCATGAATTAGTAAAATGATAAAGGAGAGGACGAGTCGTAAATTAGTAAAATGGTAAAGGAGAGGACGAGTCATAAATTAGTAAAATGAGCAGGTAATAACAACGAAATGAGCGTTAGTGTCGAAAATAGAGCATCTTATGTTCATCATCATGATGTGCCACATGGGTTGACGTAGGTGATCATGCACTTCCACAAACTTTATCTACCGTGCGTCGTATCAGTTCTGTTGTTGACTGTTTTCCGTGCCACGAAACCAAGCCATCCAGTATTTTCCCTCTTTGTCGTCCGCGACCTCCCTTTCCATGTATTTTGCCAGTTGTAACCAAGTATTCCTCTTCTCATGATGTGCCTGAAAAAATGTTGATTGTTTATTTCTGATGTTTCTTATGAGCTCCCATTTTGTGTTGGCCTGTTTGAGAATTCGATCCTTGGTCTTTTTAGCTGTCCTGGGAACTTTCAACATTCTTCTAAGGAATCCTATCTCTGTGGTCTGTAATCGTCTTTTCATTTGTTTATTTACGGTCCATGATTCGCTTCCATAGATCAGAATTGGTTCTATATAACACCGATGAACTCTCTTTCTCACTTCTTCTTCTTCTTCTTCTTTCCTTCCTCATCTGCCTTTCAGCGTCGAGGGGAGATATAATTTGCGGTCTTTTGCTCTTCTGTTCGCCTCTGCTGCTGTTATGTTTCCTAGTGCTTCTAATATTCCATCGATCCATCTTTTTCGTGGTCGACCCTTGGGTCTGTTGTTCTCACAACGTTTGTTGAAGCTCGTTGTGTTGTGTTTTGTTCTTTCTGCCTTGTCACGTGGCCGAACCATTTTATCTGTTGTTTCCTTATATATTCTATGGCTGGGGCTATTCCTAGCTTTTTTCTCAGTTCTACATTTCTGATCTTATCTCTCAGACTGTTTCCTGTCATTCGTCTAACACATTTCATCTCTGTAGAGGTTATTTTTCTTATTGTTCTTGCATCTAGAGTCCAGGTCTGGCATTGGTAGCACAACGTTGGAATGAAGATTGTATTGTATAGTGCTCGTTTTGCCTCCGAGTTATTTCCTTGTTGGACAATAGTGGTGATAACTGTCCGATGATTTGACAAGCTTTGTTGCATCTTGATTCTATCTCTGCTGTTTGGGAATTGTCGTTTGTCATTAGACTTCCTAGTATTTGAATTCCTCTACTTGTTTTAGTTGTCTGCCTTCTATAGTTATGTTGATGTTCTGTTTATTTTTGGCGACATTCATGACTTCTGTTTTGTTGATGTTGATTTTCATGTTGTATTTTGTTCCTAAGATGTTGAGTTTGTTTAAGTGTTCTTGTAGGTCTTCTATTGTTTCATGTATTAGTGCCTGGTCGTCTGCAAATAGAAGCTCGTTGATCTCCTCTGTCTCTGATGGGTTGGCTAGCTTGCATATATGGTCCATGTATGTAATAAACAGTAGGGGGGATAGTACGCACCCTGTCTTACACCTGATCTAACTTCGAAGTGGTCTGTGTAGCCTGTTGCTGTTCTGACCCTGCAGCTGCTGTTGGCGTAGAGACTTTTAATAATGTTGGTTAGATGTTGGCTTACTCCGTATGTTGTTAGTATCTCCCACAGTTGTTCTCTGTTTACTCTGTCGAATGCTTTTTCCTGGTCAATGAAGGCTATGTATAAGTTTTGGTTGTGTTCTGTCGTTTTTTCTGCAAGCTGTTTTAGTGTGAATAGTGCGTCGGTACATCCTCTGTTTTTTCGGAACCCCATTTGAGAATCGCTTAACTGTAGTTCTATTATTGGTCTCAGTCTTTTTTCCAAGATTTTGGCGTATAGCTTTCCTACATGGCTGAGCAGAGATATACCTCAATATTGATTGCAGTCTCTTTTGCTACCTTTCTTTTTCCATATTGGTATGATGATTGCCTGTTGCCAGTCTTCTGGGGCTTGTTGTTGGTGCCATGCTGCATTAAACACTTCTACTGACATAAATTTGTTACATAAGGTGTTTTTCATTTTCTGAAATTCTATTTTGGCCAGAGCTAGTCTACTTTTTTATTGATGTGGTGCATCTTCCATCTGATGTTATTATCATGTTATGTTCACTGGCTTCTTGTCTTGGTCACAGAGGGCAGCGAAATCTCTAAAGCAACCACAATGTATCTATTTTGATCTCTCCTTGATAATCCTTTGTAGGATGCCCCCTATGTGATTCAACTATTTATTACTGTGTATTACTATCTACGGTCAACACAAAAAGGGAGCTCTTAAAAAACATGAATAAAGAAACAATCAACATTTTTCGGGCATATCATGAGAAGAGGAAAGTTGGAATATTTGGTTACAACTGGCAAAATAAAAGGAAAGAGAGATCGCGGACGACAAAGAGAGAAAATACTGGATAGCTTGGTGTCATGGCATGGAAAACAGTATACAACAGAACTGATACGGTCCAGTGTAGATAGAAGATTGTGGAGGGACATGATCACCTACGCCAACGGGTATGGCACATGATGATGATTACTATCTGCACCAGGTGCTACACTTGTATCTTTTGTCCGGAGTTTGTCTCGTGGCGGTTTTGCTTATTGTTTCTGGATCGCTTCAGATTGCATGATCTATTCATCTCCATCGCTAGAATCACAGTTTTCATTTCTTCTTCGTTGTACCTTTTATGTACACAAAGTTCATCACTAAATGTTAGTGTTGTATATTAACATTGAACTTATTGTAATGACTTTAAGAATAATTGAGATTTTATTTCCTTGTTTATTCCTCACAGAATTCATCCCCAAGGCAGTACCTCCACCTCCCCCGTATTTCCCCTTAATCCCAGCAAGCGGTAGCAAAAGCCCAACTTCGAGTAACGAGAATTCGTTTTCCGGAGAAAAACAATCTACAAATGATGAGAACCAATCACTTAAAGGAGACAATGAGTCGGAATACGAGGAAAGCTCAAAATCCGTTGATGACGAGTCGTCTGTGAACCCGACACCCTACGTTCAAAAGCCAGAACGGTATGGACAAACTACACCTTTGAATGACCCACAAACAACTACTTCAACCACAGTTGACAGCCCTTAGATCTGGCCATATTTGTCCAGTCACCAAAACCTGACGCCTGAATTCATTATTCAAAAATAAAACCCTAAAATCAATATTCGATATTCTAGTTATTAACTCTTTAAGCACGAAATTAATTTTATAGCTTGACCACAAATATTTGAAATGTAACTATGAGATACACAGCGTCATCATTTTGTGTATATCGATTTCTTTATTAATTACAAAACGTCAAAGCGAAAGTAAGAATTCAAGATACGATGTTGCGCAACTTAATAGTAAATTGAATGTGGCATGTGAATATTTGAACACGATGATTTCAAATCGTCAGGACAGTTGAACATGGGTTAAAAGGTTGAAGAACTTATATTTCTTCTACTTCCTCATCTAATGCTGTTCTTTCTCTAACAAAATCAATTTCTCTAAATGTAGGCGGCCTGTGGTAGTGTTTCCTTGTCGCTATAAAGTTGTGTCACTCTAAATGTGGGCGGCCTGTGGTAGTGTTTCCTTGTCGCTATAAAGTTGTATCACTCTAAATGTGGGCGGCCTGTGGTAGTGTTTCCTTGTCGCTATAAAGTTATGTCACTCTTTATAGCGACAAGGAAACACGCTTTATAGCTATAAAGTTGTGTCACTCTAAATGTGGGCGGCCTGTGGTAGTGTTTCCTTGTCGCTATAAAGTTGTATCACTCTAAATGTGGGCGGCATGTGGTAGTGTTTCCTTGTCGCTATAAAGTTGTGTCACTCTAAGAAACCGGTGAAGTTACCTGCTAACAGCATTTATAAAGCAACCAGTCTGAGAGTAATCCGTTACTCTGTATTGAGCATGTGTTATTGTCCCCTTGATAGTCTTTTATATATCTGGTAATTGGGTTAGCAGTGATAAATACTTAGTTTGAATATCTGAGCTTGGTTTGTCCTCGATAAGAAAAAGCAAGACTCGTGTTCCATTACCTTCATGTTTGGTTTTATCATTTCCTAAACCAATCAATTTTTAATTATAGCCGTTATGTCTCCATACACTGCATTTTGTTTTTACGTGTTACTTTCTGCCGCCTTCCTCTTTTGGGAATCTCATTTCAAATTTCCAATTATAAGTAGAGAAGAGAGGGATTAATTGTACATTTATTTTGGTGGATATAATGCAGACTTTCATGAAGTCTCTCTTGACTTTCGACCATTTATATCTAACGACAGAATCGAAAATCCCATAGCACATGTTCTAACACGGGAGCCGCGATAGCTCAATGGTTAGTGAACTGGACCACAAAGGACAAGAGGTAGAGTTCGATCCCAACCGACGGCTTCCGGGTTCACCAAGCCTTTAATAGGTACTGGATTTTTTTCTGCGAAAGTAAAGCGGCATGGGCGTAATACCGACAACATTACCCAAAAAAAATCATGTGCCGAAGGTCTGTAAAATTTATGGTCACTAACACCATATTCCCTATACGCCACTTGGCGTGACGGGGCACTACTTTTTTTTAACATGCTCTAACAACATGTCTCTTAACCACATACACATTTCGCTAAAAGTTCTAAATGTATCAACCAACAATATACCCCCCCCACCCTCCCACACACACTCTTCTTCTCTTCCTACTTGTTCTTGTATTCATCACTATCATCATTACACCTGAACATTTAACAATAGCCTGGATACAATGATAGATCTCTACACTGTGCATGTACTTGGTAGCACTGTTAAATGTCTACACGCACTGTAATATTCGCAATCCTTCACAAAGTCGGCACATGCTCACCATTACAACATTAACTCTAGTTATAAGACTCCCATGGTTTAATTATACTAATTACCATTCTCTGCATTTGTTTCTCTATCAAAGGTTGTCCACTTATGTGCTGGGTTCTATATCAACACATGTATTACTATATACCACATCTAAAGATAGAACATTTAAGCGTTGCTCATCTGGAAAAGAGGTCAAACGAACCTAAATCACTTTTTAAATTATTTAATAAAAAATTAATTAAAAATTAAAAAATTTATTTGTAACATTCTTCTTTTGCCTCTTTGCTTCCTCATTTGCCTTTCAGCGTCGTGGGGATATATAATCTGCTTCTCTATTTGCCTCTGCTGCTGTTATGTGTTCTAGTGCTTCTAATACTCCGTGAATCCAATTTTTTTCTTGGCCGGCCCTTGGGTCTGGTTTTCTTGCAAAGTTTATTCACGGCTCGTTGTATTGTGTTTGATCTGTCAGCCTTGTCATGTGGCCAAACGATTTTACCTGGTGTTGCTTTATATATTCTATAAAAGTAAGTAAAAGTAAAGAGCCCCGTCACGCCACGTGACGTATATGGGAATATGGTGTTAGTGACCATAATTTTTATAGACCTTCAGCACATGATTTGGTAATGTGGTCGGTATTACGCCCATGCAGCTTTACATTCCAAGAAGAAAGTCCAGTACCCATTTAATGTTGGGTGAACCCGGAAACCGTCGATAAGGATCGAATTCGATCTCTTGTCCTTTGCAGTCCAATTCATTAACCACTGAGCTATCGCGACTCCCTTTATACATTCTATGGCGGGAATTATTCCCATCTTGTTTCTCAGATAATAATTTCTGATCTTAGCTCTCTGGCTGTTTCCTGTCATTCGACCTATGCCAGACCAAACATTTATTAAAAGAGGAGATGGAAGATGAACCCGTTGTAGGCCCAGAGTAAGATGGATTGACATCCGAGAAACGCTGCAAAAATATCTATTGACAATGACTAAAACTAGAACGGTGATATAGTTAGCTGAGTGGCAGTGTCCCCTAGCGTTTGGCTTGTCGTGGCATGGTGCTGTGCCGCTGAGTACGGGTTCGATCCTGCTTCGGTCCATATATTGTTCTTTGTTTTTTTTTCTGTTGTTTATTATTTGTCATTTTTTTCCGAGTGCTGTAAACATACCTCTTCCTCTGAATTGATTCAAGAACTAGAACATTGTCTTTCTATAAACCAGATGGGGTATAAAAGGAAGCCAACAGAGAGAGAGAGAGAGAGAGAGAGAGAGAAAGAGAGAGAGATAACATATTAATTACAGTTTCCCAAATTTGTATTGTTATTTTAATTAATTACATTTACTCTCCTATAACTCAAGAAATACTAGTTGTATTTCTCTCCTCGAAAAGTGTGTCTTTGTTCTAACAAATGCAAACAAATATAGTGTAAGATGATGATCTGACATCATAATGTGAACATTCTTCTGTTTCATAGACTAAGACTTGTCAATAATAGTGTTGAAAATAAAATATATTTGATTCGATCATATTTGTTTAAAAGAAGTACAGGTTAACGTAAATAATTTTGTGCAAAGAAATTATTGATGTTTTATATTCTACATCTGTAAACGGTTTATATAAAACAATCATTAGATTAACTGTACAGATCAATCAGCATAGGCTTCTTAAAATGTTAATATCACAAAACCAAACAAAGCTAAAACTTTATACCCACTTGTGATGTCAATAAACTTAAAATCTCCCTTTAAAATATAGTGTGCAATTAAATACAGACATACTTCACGTGGAAGTCACGTGACAAAAAAATAACCAATGAAACTCTTTGGAGCCAAACTTATTTTTATTCGTAAAATTATACGTCTTTGCACGTTGAAATGATGTAGACAATGCGTAGTTAATCTGTACAAGGTTGCTCATCCTGTAGAACATTCACTGTTAATCTGTACAAGGTTGCTCGACCCGTAGAACATTCACTGTTAATCTGTACAAGATACAACATTCACACTATGGAAAACATTCGGAAAATAAACGTTTAAAATATTTTACAGACATTAAACATTTGATCAGCATTTCTGGTTAATATAGAAATGGACTACCAATAAGGCACTGGAACTGAACCCGTTAATACTGCACTAGCATCCCGATGACATTCGGTACACACAACGAACTCGTAACGCTGGTGATGGTTTCTTGATTCATTATATTTGGTGTTATTTATTTACATGTTGTAGAAGGAAAGGACGGGGAGTGGGGGCGGAACGGAGGAGAGAGAGAGAGAGTTAATGACAAAATTAGCTAATATGATTTCAATAGAGATGGTAATTTTACTTTATTTTCTTTTTATATGCCGGACAGGTACATAGTTAGAAAGAGTTTAAAGCGAAGTTAAATTAATTAAAGGGGAATAATAGAAGGGAAAAAAATGGTATGTAAGAAGCCTTACGTGATAAGTGGACGACACAGACTAAACAACGTTTCGGCCCAATAGGCCTTAGAAAAAAAAAACACACATAAAACTAATAACGAAACAACCAAAACAAAAACAATCGAATTGTGTTAAAGAAAACAAAATTAACTATCCTGTCAAAACCAAAAGGAAATAGCAACCAATGCGGCTGTCGTGAACGTAGAGAAACGTGCAAAAATGTGCGCAAATGCACACAGAACCAGAGGAGTTCACACAGGGGTCAGTGTGCAAACACAAAGGAGAAAGAATCGAATAGTAGACTAACAGGTGTTCAAAAGGCGGTAAGAGTGAGACGTCTGAGAGTGGGGTATTTTCATTCTATTATTCCCTATTATCGCCTCGGAAGTTTCTCTATTTAATAATATTTATTTATTATTATTTTTCTCCATTATATTAATTACATGTTAATCTTTTGTACAATTAATCTCGAAAGGAGGGTAAGAGGCGACTAAGGAGTGTTGGGCATGGGACTGGCTATCCTGTACTGTAAACAAAAACAAACAAAAACGTCACAAGCATGAACAAGCCAAATAAAGGGAGGCGCGTTTTTCTTAGAGTCCCCAGGGGAAGATACAAAGAGAAAGACCAAAATCCACTGGGAGAAGACAGGTGGAAGCAGAGATGACAAGGGTGGGAAATAATTGGAACAATAAAATATAGAAAATATAAGAATGTCAAGAACGGCTTGGAAAGTACCTGTTGATGACCTATGATCCATAAGGAGCTAACTGGAAGAAAAAGAAGAAGAATGTTAATTCATAAACAATTCAATCTGTGCACTTCGTAATTTTCTTGTCAAATCTTGGGTCGTTTGGTCAGTGTTGGCTTTTTTTTTCATCTTTCTCTAATGTAGACCATTGTGCGCTTACGACGTTAAGGCCTGTCCAATTGTGCATGCTATCGTTCTATATTCTTAAATTATGTAATCTTTTTTTTTTTAATCTTTTAAAACATAATCTTTATAATAATAATCTTTATGAATTATATGTTTCATTTTGCATTAAATATTTCAATCTCATATGTTGTTGTGATGGTTTGATGCTTTTATTGTTGGACGTTCGTTTTGACTAGGTTGTTTTGTGCTTCATCTTCTTCCTCATCTTTATCCTTTCAGCGTTTGCCCGTGTATGCTTTATGGTTCTAGAAAAATGCCGCGACATCTGAGCCTTACAGTCCAACACATCCATTCTCGACATGGCTAGATTTGCTGAATAATTTTACCCGCCGAGCGAACATTTTTGGTCTATTGTTTCGATTAGTAACGTGTGCGTGTACACAGTGGACCTCCTGGTTCTCGCATTTACTCGAGAGGTCTAGACGTCCGATCTCAATACACAGTGAGGTCTAGACATCGGAACTCAATACACAGAGAGGTCTAGACATCGGATCTCAATACACAGAGAGGTCTAGACATCGGATCTCAATACACAGAGAGGTCTAGACATCGGATCTCAATACACAGAGAGGTCTAGACATCGGATCTCAATACACAGAGAGGTCTAGACATCGGATCTCATTACTTAGAGAGGTCTAGAAATCGGATTTCACAAAAAAGAGAGAGCTAGACATAAGGTCCTATTACGCACAAATGTCTAGACATCAGATCTCACTACACAGACAGGTCTAGACATCAGATCTCATTACACAGAGAGGTCTAGACATTGGATCTCATTACCCAGAGAGGTCTAGACATTGGATCTCACTACCCAGAGAGGTCTATACATCGGATCTCACTACCCAGTGAAGGTCTAGACATCGGACCTCACTACCCAGAGAGGTTTAGACATCAGATCTCACTACCCAGAGAAGGTCTAGACATCGGACCTCACTACCCAGAGAGGTCTAGACATCGGATCTCAATACCCAGAGAGGTCTAGACATTGGATCTCACTGCCCAGAGAGGTCTAGAAATCAGATCTCACTACACAGACAGGTCTAGACATTGGATCTCATTACACAGAGAGGTCTAGACATTGGATCTCATTACCCAGAGAGGTCTAGACATCGGATCTCATTACCCAGATAGGTCTAGACATTGGATCTCATTACCCAGAGAGGTCTAGACATTGGATCTCATTACCCAGAGTGGTCTAGACATTGGATCTCACTACCCAGAAAGGTCTATACATCGGATCTCACTACCCATAGAGGTCTAGATATCGGATCTCATTAAGCAGAGATGGCTATACATTAGATCTCACTACACGGAGAGGGCTAGACATCGGATCTCATTACCCAGAGAGGTCTATACATCGGATCTCACTACCCAGAGAGGTCTAGACATCGGATCTCACTACCCAGAGAGGGCTTGACATCGGATCTCACTATCCAGTGAGGTCTAGACATCGGATGTCACTACACAAAGAGGGCTAGACATCGGATCTGACTACCTAGAGAGGACCAGACACCGGATCCCACCTCACAGTTAGGGCTAGACATCGGATCTCACTATCCAGAGAGGGCTAAACATCGGATCTCACTATCCAAAGAGGGCTAGATATCGGATCTTACTACCCAGAAAGGGCTAAACATCGGATCTCACTACACAGAGTGAGCTAGATATCGGATCTTAATACCCAGAGAGGGTTAGGTATCGGATCTCACTACCCAGAATGGTCTAGACTTCGGATCTTACTACCAATGGGGAGGGGGGGGGCAAGACATCAAATATCACTACCCAGAGAAGACTAGACATCAGATCTCACTACCCAAAAACAAGGTGAGAGTAAGCCACGAAGAAACCATGGATTCTAGGTGAACTTAGTGTGCCTGTGGCAGGATTTGAATCACCGACCTTTCTGTCTAGAGATAGAGGTCTTACATTTAGAGCACTCAGTCGTACAAAATTTTGTTTAACGGAACAATACATGTTGTAGTCAAGCAAACAGACGCAAAAAAACTAAAGAAATAAGATAGATGTGTACGTTCTGTAATTAGGCATGGATCTTAACCTTTGGCAGCATCAGAGAATGAAGCATTTTGGCTTTTTTCAAGAGCTGACGTTTAGAGCTTATATAGTACTCAGGACAATGTGAAAATCGCATTCAGTACATGATGAAGTGCGTACACTCTGATTGTTCCAGTAATTTGCTAGTTCATCCTTCAAGTTACATCAAAACTCTAACTACTTTCATCAAACTGCATCAAGAACATTCTCAAAATATATTCGCCAGGCAAAATAAGCGCGCGCGCGGTGCTCAGAAAAGCACAGGAGTAGATAAGCACAATTAAAACAGATAGGCGACAATAATTGATAGGTCACGTGCTTAGATTAAAGGAATAAATGATCACAAGGTCTGTAGCTTTGTGGTTAACTCGGGATGCTAAGCAAAGGGGATATAGATCAAGAACACCCGGGCAAGAGTAGTGGAGAGTGGTATACAACGATAGTTAGTTTTTAATCAAATAGAGATACATAATAAAATACAAAGTAAGGAAGACAAAGTTTGGTTGAGAAGTTGTTAAAATTACATTCAGAAGTTTTTTGCTTTAGAGATCAATAGTAAGTAGATAAAGTATAGCATAATAAGTCAAGACATAGATATAGAATAGCAAGTGTCAAAAAGTACGAGTTGTAATATTTAAATAACATGAAAGATAGAAGTAGAAATGCCACAGACAATATGCATTAAAAGATGCATCAATATCCACCGGTGTTAACCTCTTGACCGCATCCAGATCAAGAACATTAATTTTGGATTTGGAATTTCTTATGTTAGAGGTGCTCCTCTATATCTCACTGGTACAGCCGATTATCAAATAAACTTGTGTAAGCAAAATTCATATGTGATTATTAACTACATGAATCCATGTCAAGACATTGTAAGTACGTCGTGTTGTGATCGATGTGTAATAATTCTGAAAATATCACAACGCTGTATCATAAAATAGTCACAGTTCCCAGTCAAAAGATAAGACTGAAGAAAACTAAAACGATACTATCGCAGTTGGCACGTAACAGCATGCGAATACAGACACACAAATGTCATTTATATTTGACAACTAAAATGAACAAGAGCTCGTTTGTTGCTATTGTTGTTAGGATCATTATCGCTTCACACTGGCCGAATCCATTAAAAAAAAAGCTATCTTTACGACACATAGTGCCAGTGCTGGTGTATAGCGTTTGCCCGTGTATGCTTTATGGTTCTAGAAAAATGCCGCGACATCTGGGCCTTACAGTCCAACACATCCATTCTCGACATGGCTAGACTTGCTGAATAATTTTACCCGCCGAGCGAACATTTTTGGTCTATTGTTTCGATTAGTAACGTGTGCGTGTACATAGTGGACCTCCTGGTTCTCGCATTTACTCGAGAGGTCTAGACATTGGATCTCATTACCCAGAGAGGTCTAGACATCGGATCTCATTACCCAGATAGGTCTAGACATCGGATCTCATTACCCAGATAGGTCTAGACATCGGATCTCATTACCCAGATAGGTCTAGACATTGGATCTCATTACCCAGAGAGGTCTAGACATTGGATCTCATTACCCAGAGTGGTCTAGACATTGGATCTCATTACCCAGAGAGGTCTAGACATCGGATCTCATTACCCAGAGAGGTCTAGACATTGGATCTCATTACCCAGAGAGGTCTAGACATCGGATCTCATTACCCAGATATGTCTAGACATTGGATCTCATTACCCAGAGAGGTCTAGACATTGGATCTCATTACCCAGAGTGGTCTAGACATTGGATCTCATTACCCAGAGAGCTCTAGACATTGGATCTCACTACCCAGAGAGGTCTAGACATGTGATCACACTACTACTCAGTGAGGACTAGATATTGGATCTCGCTACCCAGAGAGGGCTGGACATCGGAAAAAGGGGTGGGGTGCAACGATAGAACCAGAGGGATAAAGCCCGCTTGGTCAAGCAGTCGCCACGACGTGTGAGACTCCGGAATTAATATTTCACCCCCGATAGAATATATCCTTTCTGTCTACTGCGGGCTTCTAACACCGTACGCTGGCTTTTCAGCTAGCGGAACAGTGGTTTTAGCCACTTGGGGACGGGGGGGGGGGGGGGGGGGGGGGGAGAGTTAAGGCAATGAAATTCAAATAAATGTATAAAAATGCGAAGCTGCTGTAAAACTGAATGTGAGAGAGAATTGAAAAAAAAATATAGAAAAAATGGTATGGTAAAAGCTTTACGTGATTGATAGACGACAAAAATATGAATGACGTTTCGGCTCAATAGGCTTTCAGCAGGAACAAACAAACAACACACACACAGATATGTAAGTTAATACAAATAAATCCTACGAAAATCTCTCCCACGCGCACCTCTGGCCATGCTCCGATATCCCAGCGGAGAAAATGCGAGGAGAATCAAGAACCACGGGCATGAACTCCGTGGCACGGCTCGGGATCTATGCGTGTCGGCACTTAACTACAGATTCTGAAGAATAACCAAATTATGAGCAAATTTAAAATAATTTAGAAAAAAGGCAGTAACCAATTATAAACGTTTCGGATACAGGTTTTCCTCATAACAAGGTGATAAGTGACAAAAAACATTTAACACGATGGCATGTAAATAAATCTAGCTTCAGTTAAAGCCGTAGAAGAGGTTGCCTCGCGGTCAATGGGAGGTAAATCTTTGAAATAAAGAGTAGAATTGTCAAGGAAAGACAGCATTTCACAAAATAATAGTATCTGTATAAGAAATATATAGTATCTGTATAAGAAATATATAGTATCTCTATAAGAAATATATAGTATCTCTATAAGAAATATATAGTATCTCTATAAGAAATATATAGTATCTCTATAAGAAATATATAGTATCTGTATAAGAAATATATAGTATCTCTATAAGAAATATATAGTATCTGTATAAGAAATATATAGTATCTCTATAAGAAATATATAGTATCTCTGTAAGAAATATATATAGTATCTGTATAAGAAATAAATAGTATCTGTATAAGAAATATATAGTATCTCTATAAGAAATATATAGTATCTGTATAAGAAATAAATAGTATCTCTATAAGAAATATATAGTATCTGTATAAGAAATAAATAGTATCTGTATAAGAAATAAATAGTATCTGTATAAGAAATAAATAGTATCTGTATAAGAAATATACTCATTAGCACAAACACAAAACTTAGGCTATTCAAATCAAATGTACTATCAACCCTTACGTATGCGTGTGAAAGCTGGAAAACAACAAGAGATATAGAAACAAAGTTGAACGCATTCGAAAATAAATGTCTAAGAAAAATACTTGGTATAGAATGGAACGAATTCAAAACAAACGAGGAAATTAGAGAAATCGCCAATCAACCACTAATATCTTCAGTAATAAAGAAAAGACGATGGTCATACGTTGGACATGTGATGAGAAGAGATAATAATCGAATAGCAAAGCAAGCCCTCATATGGGAAATAACAGGTAAAGAAAAAAGAGGAAGACCCAGGGAGACACTGAGAAGAACATTGATGAGAGAGGTAAGAGCAGCAGGAATCGGCTCCCTCAATGAGATAGAACTGCTTGCACAGAACAGAGACAGATGGCGAGATTTGATAAAATATCTTTAAAAGAAAACTGCTAGAACAAAAATTCATATAGGTGAAGGTGTATCTTGGTCTACGCCTATGGGCCGGTTACGGCTCGAAAGGTCAATAGAATAGAATAAGAAATATATAGTATCTCTATAAGAAATATACAGTATCTGTATAAGAAATATATAGTATCTCTATAAGAAATATATAGTATCTCTATAAGAAATATATAGTATCTCTATAAGAAATATATAGTATCTGTATAAAAAAAATATAGTATCTCTATAAGAAATATATAGTATCTGTATAAGAAATAAATAGTATCTGTATAAGAAATATATAGTATCTCTATAAGAAATATATAGTATCTGTATAAGAAATAAATAGTATCTGTATAAGAAATAAATAGTATCTGTATAAGAAATAAATAGTATCTGTATAAGAAATAAATAGTATCTCTATAAGAAATATATAGTATCTCTATAAGAAATAAATAGTATCTCTATAAGAAATAAATAGTATCTGTATAAGAAATAAATAGTATCTGAATAAGAAATAAATAGTATCTGTATAAGAAATATATAGTATCTCTATAAGAAATAAATAGTATCTGTATAAGAAATAAATAGTATCTGTATAAGAAATAAATAGTATCTGTATAAGAAATAAATAGTATCTGTATAAGAAATAAATAGTATCTCTATAAGAAATATATAGTATCTCTATAAGAAATAAATAGTATCTCTATAAGAAATAAATAGTATCTCTATAAGAAATAAATAGTATCTGTATAAGAAATAAATAGTATCTCTATAAGAAATATATAGTATCTGTATAAGAAATAAATAGTATCTGTATAAGAAATATATAGTATCTCTATAAGAAATAAATAGTATCTGTATAAGAAATAAATAGTATCTGTATAAGAAATAAATAGTATCTGTATAAGAAATATATAGTATCTCTATAAGAAATAAATAGTATCTGTATAAGAAATAAATAGTATCTCTATAAGAAATAAATAGTATCTCTATAAGAAATAAATAGTATCTGTATAAGAAATAAATAGTATCTGTATAAGAAATAAATAGTATCTCTATAAGAAATATATAGTATCTCTATAAGAAATAAATAGTATCTGTATAAGAAATAAATAGTATCTCTTAAAGAAATAAATAGTATCTCTATAAGAAATAAATAGTATCTGTATAAGAAATAAATAGTATCTGTATAAGAAATAAATAGTATCTCTATAAGAAATATATAGTATCTCTATAAGAAATATATAGTATCTCTATAAGAAATAAATAGTATCTGTATAAGAAATAAATAGTATCTGTATAAGAAATAAATAGTATCTCTATAAGAAATAAATAGTATCTCTATAAGAAATAAATAGTATCTCTATAAGAAATAAATAGTATCTGTATAAGAAATATATAGTATCTCTATAAGAAATAAATAGTATCTCTATAAGAAATAAATAGTATCTCTATAAGAAATAAATAGTATCTGTATAAGAAATAAATAGTATCTGTATAAGAAATAAATAGTATCTCTATAAGAAATAAATAGTATCTGTATAAGAAATAAATAGTATCTCTATAAGAAATAAATAGTATCTCTATAAGAAATAAATAGTATCTGTATAAGAAATAAATAGTATCTCTATAAGAAATAAATAGTATCTCTATAAGAAATAAATAGTATCTGTATAAGAAATAAATAGTATCTCTATAAGAAATAAATAGTATCTGTATAAGAAATAAATAGTATCTGTATAAGAAATAAATAGTATCTCTATAAGAAATAAATAGTATCTGTATAAGAAATAAATAGTATCTGTATAAGAAATAAATAGTATCTCTATAAGAAATAAATAGTATCTCTATAAGAAATAAATAGTATCTGTATAAGAAATAAATAGTATCTCTATAAGAAATAAATAGTATCTCTATAAGAAATAAATAGTATCTCTATAAGAAATAAATAGTATCTCTATAAGAAATAAAT
The DNA here is from genome assembly GCA_032433765.1 of Megaustenia siamemsis. Classification (NCBI taxonomy): domain Eukaryota; kingdom Metazoa; phylum Mollusca; class Gastropoda; order Stylommatophora; family Ariophantidae; genus Megaustenia; species Megaustenia siamemsis. Next base: position 40,017,828 of record JAVIAB010000008.1, on the reverse strand, counting down.
AGTATCTCTATAAGAAATAAATAGTATCTGTATAAGAAATAAATAGTATCTCTATAAGAAATAAATAGTATCTGTATAAGAAATAAATAGTATCTGTATAAGAAATAAATAGTATCTCTATAAGAAATAAATAGTATCTCTATAAGAAATAAATAGTATCTGTATAAGAAATAAATAGTATCTCTATAAGAAATAAATAGTATCTCTATAAGAAATAAATAGTATCTGTATAAGAAATAAATAGTATCTCTATAAGAAATAAATAGTATCTCTATAAGAAATAAATAGTATCTGTATAAGAAATAAATAGTATCTCTATAAGAAATAAATAGTATCTCTATAAGAAATAAATAGTATCTGTATAAGAAATAAATAGTATCTGTATAAGAAATAAATAGTATCTGTATAAGAAATAAATAGTATCTCTATAAGAAATAAATAGTATCTGTATAAGAAATATATAGTATCTGTATAAGAAATAAATAGTATCTGTATAAGAAATAAATAGTATCTGTATAAGAAATAAATAGTATCTGTATAAGAAATAAATAGTATCTGTATAAGAAATAAATAGTATCTGTATAAGAAATAAATAGTATCTGTATAAGAAATATATAGTATCTGTATAAGAAATAAATAGTATCTCTATAAGAAATAAATAGTATCTGTATAAGAAATATATAGTATCTGTATAAGAAATATCTGTACATAGAAGTTAGAACGAGAAGCTGAGGGATTAAAACTCATGTTTGACGGTTTATTTTTTTCTGATGATGAGATTGCTGTCTGTGGCAAGCTCTATTGAATTAGTTCCCTATCACTTCTGTGTTATGTAGATCATGTTTTGTTATATACGAATAAATCATGGACAATTAGTGAACACATAAGAAAATTATTGAAGACAGCTACATTATGATTCTTTATATATGAATGATTTCCGGTGTGTGACTGTGCTGGCAACACGATGCAATTGTCAATGGGAGTCAAATTTATGTTATTAGTGAATTTCAATGCCTGTAGTAAAAGACATTCTAGCGTTCTTGTGTTATTTCGAACGGATTTATTTGTGATTTATTCTTAAAGTGTGTGCTATTGCGATCACGAACGAAAATGTAAAATGAAAGCAGGAAATCTACAACTACAACAACACACATAAAACAATCAGAACGTTTAATAGGCACTTGGAACATCTGCGGTTTAGGTGATAAAAGTACAGAAATAGTTGAATTTATGAAGAAAAGTAATATAACAATATTAGGATTAGCGGACACTAGAAAGAGAGGTAAAATCATTAAAGAAATACACTACAGCTACACACTCGTCACGAGCGGAATTAACAACATGGCGGAAGTAAACAAACATGGAGTCGGTTTCATTATTGAAAGTAATACTGCCAAAAACATACTAGAAATAGATTACATCTTGGAAAGAATAATAAGTATCAAATTAGCCGAAAGAGGAGGAAATACCACTTATAATCAAACATATGCTCCATGCAACGACACCTATAGTGCGGACAACAAACAAGAATATTTTTATGAACTCTCAGCCACAATAAATAAAGTCAAGGACGCAGAGAAATTGTTTGTGCTAGGAGATTTCAACGGTAGAGTAGGACAAAGGAGAACACCATGTGAATTATACCTAGGACCATTTAGTGACATTAGAACAGAGTGTAACAGTAACGGTGAACACCTACTAAATATTTGTGCAGAACATGATCTATATATAACAAACACGTTTAATCAGCACAATCGTAACCAAATACTTACTTGGTATAGATGGAATGACACGGACAAGGCCTCCCAAATCGATTTTATTTTGACTAGAAGACATCAAAGGAGGGACATAACAGACTCAAGATCTATACCAAATGCAATATTAGATACTGACCTTAAGCCTGTTTTACTATGGCAAAAAAAAATGGGTTAGGAAACAATAGATTACAAGACCTCAAGCACAAAGAATAGATCTAAAAGCAATAAAGAATGTAAACGTACAAAAAGAAATAGAAGAATCCGTAACCAACAAATACCTAACCCAAATACAACCTACAAACATAGAAGAAGCATGGAAAAAGTTTAAAGAAGGTCTAATAGAATCAACACAAGAGAAATGCGGGCTGAAAAATATAGGAAAGAGCAGAAAGAAACTTACAAGATGGTGGAATGACGTAGTAAACTCAGCAGTGAAACACAAGAAAGAAAAGTATAAAATGTGGCAGAAGACAAAAACAACAGAAGACTACGATCACTATAGACAAGCCAGAAATGATAGAAAAAGATCCTAGAACAAACAAAAAGCAGACTCTTGGAAAGCATTTGGTGAAGAATTAGCAAAAATATGTAGAGAAGAACCAAGAGAATTTTTCAAAAGTGTAAAAGCAATGAGAGTGAAAAATAATTATTATAACCCACCAACTATAATAAACGACAAGAACGGTAGACCAATCAGCAGCATGAAAAACATCCCAGACGATTGGCAAAAAGCTATCATTGTCCCATTTTGGAAGAATAAAGGAAGCAAAAGGGAGTGTGAAATGTACAGAGGAATATCCCTAATGAGTGAAGTTGGTAAAATGTTTGCTAAAATATTGGAGAGGAGAGTAAGATACATAATAGAACCTCAATTAAGTAATAATCAATTTGGATTAAGAAAAGACAAAAGCTGTACTGATGCTATATTTACATGAGAGACAACTATGTGAAAAAACAGTAATATATAACAGAAACCTAAATAAAGTGTTTATAAATCAGGAAAAAGCGTTTGATCGTGTGGACAGGAACAAGCTTTGGCAAACTCTTGAAACCTATGGTGTAGCAGGACACCTACTAGATAATATAATGGCATTATATAAAAACAGTCAAAGTGCCGTTAGAACATCGGAAGGTCTGTCAGAATGGTTTCAGGTTATAACAGGAGTAAGACAAGGATTTGTCCTCTCACCACTCCTCTTCATCATATATATGGACAAAATAAATCAGGAAACAACCAACAATAAGGACAAATCATCATCATCATCATTGAGTGCCGTCTCCGCAGCGAAGGTAGGCTACCATGGAGCGCCATTCTGCTCTATCTCTTCCTTTGATGGTGCAGGTTGTCATCGGTTGATTTGTCCATCTTTTGATGTTACTAGGAAAAATCAAATATTAATATAGAGGTAGAAAACTCCAACATCAACGAGCTACTCTTCGCAGATGACCAATGCCTAATATATGAGGATGAAAACCTGCTACAACAGCATTTAACATCTCTAGACAAAAGCTGCACAAACTACAGTATGAAATTTAGCACAGCAAAAACAGAGGCTATGAGAATAAGCAAATTAAGACACAAATTAAACATTAAGATCAAAGGTAAAGAAATAAAACAAGTAGAGGAATTCAAGTATTTGGGCACAATGTTCACAGAAGATGGGAAAACTAGACAGAGAAATTGACATGACAACACAAAAAGCAAATGCTGTCACATACCAGCTTTCACCATTGCTAAGACATCCAAACATTTCTATGCCAGCTAAACAACAAATGATAAATAGCATCTTCATACCAACTTTGTGCTACGAAAGCCAAACATGGACCCTTTTCTAAATAACATTTAAAAAGATCAATACATGTGAGATGCGATGCTTGAGAAAAGTAACAAACAACACAAGAAGAGATAGAATACCAAATGAATCCATAAGAAAAATGGTAGGAACAAGACCCTGCCAAGAATATATAAAACAACAACAACTTTAATGGTTTGGCCATCTGGTCAGAATGAATCCTTACCAATCACCATCAAGGTCGTTCTTCTCGAGAATGCATGGAAAAAGACCAAGAGGAAGACCCAGAAGAAGATGGATAGATGCAGTGACAGAGACATGTAACAACAAAGGAAAATCACTAATTCAGACAGTTCGAGCAGCTCAAGAACGACAAATGATATAAACACGACACCTTTAAGGTATCAGTGAAAAGAGAAAAGAAAGAAGAAAGATATATGAATAACGTGACCTAAAATAGTTGACGGGTATAAAGATGACGTCATGAATGAAGACAGATCGGAAAAAAATTTTTTTTTTTCAAAGTTGACATTATTTGTTCAAATTATAGGTAGGAACAAAATCTCAGCATAGTATAGGGACTAAATATAACAATAAATAAGAGAGAGAATAGATAAATAGAGAGAGAGAGAGAGAGAGAGAGATAGAGAAATAGAGAAATAGAGAGACAGAGCAGAATAGAAGCAAAACTAATGCTAGTTGGCTTAAAGTAACAATCTGGTAAGCGAACGCGATAAAATATACAAGATGTCTCACTCTGCGCAGAACCTGGCATTTGTGAAAGTGTTTTATCACTAAAAACTCACTCTACCAAAGAATATAACCAACAGAACTCACAACTACTGTACACAAACAATCATGAATATAACAAACAGAATTCACAACTACTGTACACAAAAAATCACGAATATAACAAACAGAACTCACAACTACTGTACACAAACAATCACGAATATAACCAACAGAACTCACAACTACTGTACACAAACGTTCACGATTATTACAAACAGAACTTACAACTACTGTACACAAACATTCACGAATATAACAAACAGAAATCAAAACTACTGTACACAAACAGTCACACATATAACTAACACATACTGTGTGACCTCTCACAACTCATCATCATCATCATGTGCCTTACCGGTTGGCGCAGGTGATCATGTCCCTCCACAATCTTCTATCTACACTGCATCGTATCAGTTCTGTTGTTGACTGTTTTCCATGCCATGACACCAAGCTATCCAGTATTTTCTCTTCTTGTCGTCCGCGATCTCTCTTTCCTTTTATTTTCCAGTTGTAACCAAGTATTCCAACTTTCCTCTTCTCATGATGTGCCCGAAAAATGTTGCTTGCTTCTTTCTGATGTTTTTTAAAAGCTCCCTTTTTGTGTTGGCCTCTTTGAGAACTTCCTCATTGGTCTTTTTAGCTGTCCAGGGAACTTTCAACATTCTTCTGAGAAATCCCATCTCTGTGGCCTCTAATCGTCTTTTCATTTGTTTGTCTACTGTCCGTGATTCGCTTCCATAGGTCAGAATTTGTTCTATGTAGCACCGATGAACTATCTTTCTCATTTTTATTGACATAGATTTGTTGCATAAGATATTTTTCATTTTCTGAAATGCTATTTTGGCCTGAGCTATTCTGCTTTTTATTTCTGTGGTGCATCCCCCTTCTGATGTAATTATTGTGCCCAAGTATTTGCAACTTTGTACTTGTTTCAGATTTGTCTCGTTTAATTTTATGCTGCATAATGGTGATGGTTGTTTCTCACAACAACTGTACACAAACAGTCATGAATATAACAAACAGAACTCACAACTACTGTACACTAACAGTCATGAATATAACAAACAGAACTCACAACTACTGTACACAAACAGTCATGAATATAACAAACAGAACTCACAACTACTGTACACAAACAGTCATGAATATAACAAACAGAACTCACAACTACTGTACACAAACAGTCATGAATATAACAAACAGAACTCACAACTACTGTACACTAACAGTCATGAATATAACAAAAAGATACTGTGTGACCGCTCACAACTACTGCACACAAACAGTCACGAATATAACAAACAGAACACACAACTACTGCACACTAACAGTCACAAATATAACAAATATAATTGATCAGCAGGCAGACTTCGTTACACAGTGTCGCAATAACGCCACACACACACACACACACATGATATCGACAGATTTCTGGTCATTTCTCACACAATAAACGATCTCCTGTTCAAACTTCGCTACAATATCTTTAAAGGGGTTATAATTTTTTAAGAAAATGCCGAGTTTAATAGCTTGGGATAGCCTGTAGAGCTGGCATAGAGAGCAGGAGGATGGAACTCGATTGTTATTATCATCCACACTTGTGGGCGTGACATGTGATAACGGTATTGCAATGAACAAACATACATAATACATAACATTTGTTTGATACAACTCCTACTGGCGCTACACTGTAAAGTGCACCGTCACGCCAAGTGGCGTATAGGGAATATGGTGATAGTGACCATAAAATTGACAGACGTTCAGCACATGATTTTTGGGGTATTGTGGTCAGTATTACGACCGTGCCGCTTTACTTTCCCAGAAAAAAAAATCCGCTACCCATTAAAGGCTGGGTGAACCCGGAAGCCGTCGATTGGGATCGAACCCTACCTCTTGTTCTTTGTAGTCCAGTTCACTAACCACTGAGCTATCGCGGCTCCCCAGTGAACAAACAAACATAATACATAACACTTGTTTGATACAACATCGACTGTCTCTACACTATAAAAACAAGTATAAAAAAGGATCAAAGCAAAGAAATGCAAAGAAAACCATACCGTTTTTTCATTTATACATTTATTTATTTCTTTTCTCCTCACAATTAGCTTTACTGCAGGTTCGCATTTATATGCATTTATTTGTTTTGACCCTACTAGTACAATACTAGTGCATTCCATTTTTGACAATAGAAACAAGAAAAAGAGTTCTTAAATGTTACGTAGAGCCAGTCTTAACATACGGATGCGAATCATGGACAATAGGACAACAGACAAGAAAATCACTGGAGTCTGTAGAAATGTGGTTTTACAGAAAAATGTTGAGAATACCACGGACAGCTAAGAAGAGTAATGAAGAGGTTCTGAGAAAGGTCAAAGCAAAAAGAGAGCTAATTTCCAATGTTAGGAAGAGACAATCATCATTTTTGGCCATGTAATGAGTAGAGAACAACTTGAATATATTGTAACAACTGGAAAAATTGAGGGACGAAGAGATAGAGGAAAGCAAAGAGAAAAAATAACAGACAGCTTAAGAGAATGGCTTGGCAGAAGGTCAACAACAGAAATGATAAATAGCTGCCGAGATCGAATGTTGTGGAGAGACATGATCGCCTACGCCACTAGGCCCGGTACTTGATGATGATGAGTACAATACTGATGCTACTCTATGCTTGTGTATAGTCCTACACGTTTATTTTAAATACATATCTGTGAGTGTGTGTGTTGTATGTTTGTTCCTGCTGAAGGCTTGTAGAGCTGAAACATTGGGCTAATTTGTGTTGTCCACTTGATACGTTAAGCTTTAACCATACCTTTTTTTCTATTTGTTTATATATACATACATATTTCTACTTACTTTAAAACTAAACTATTCCACGAGGCATCTACCATATACACCTGCCTGATTAACTTACAGTAGCATGATGTCAGCTAACGTCCCAACACCTGCCTGACTAACTTACAGTAGCATGATGTCAGCTAACGTCCCAACACCTGCCTGACTAACTGACAGTAGCATGATGTCAGCTAACGTCACAACACCTGCCTGACTAACATACAGTAGCATGATGTCAGCTAACGTCACAACACATGCCTGACTAACTTACAGAAGCATGATGTCAGTTAACATCCCAACACCTGCCTGACTAACTTACAGTAGCATGATGTCAGCTAACGTCCCAACACCTGCCTGACTAACTTACAGTAGCATGATGTCAGCTAACGTCCCAACACCTGCCTGACTAACTTACAGTAGCATGATGTCAGCTAACGTCCCAACACCTGCCTGACTAACTTACAGTAGCATGATGTCAGCTAACGTCCCAACACCTGCGTGACTAACTTACAGAAGCATGATGTCAGCTAACATCCCAACACCTGCCTGACTAACTTACAGTAGCATGATGTCAGCTAACGTCCCAACACCTGCCTGACTAACTTACAGAAGCATGATGTCAGCTAACGTCCCAACACCTGCCTGACTAACTTACAGAAGCATGATGTCAGCTAACGTCCCAACACCTGCCTGACTAACTTACAGAAGCATGATGTCAGCTAACATCCCAACACCTGCCTGACTAACTTACAGTAGCATGATGTCAGCTAACGTCCCAACACCTGCCTGACTAACTTACAGAAGCATGATGTCAGCTAACGTCCCAACACCTGCCTGACTAACTTACAGAAGCATGATATCAGCTAACGTCCCAACACCTGCCTGACTAACTTACAGAAGCATGATGTCAGCTAACGTTCCAACACCTGCCTGACTAACTTACAGAAGCATGATGTCAGCTAACGTCATAACACATGCCGGACTAACTTACAGAAGCATGATGTCAGCTAACGTCACAACACCTGCCTGACTAACTCACAGTAGCACGATGTCAGCTAACGTCCCAACACCTGCCTGACTAACTTACAGAAGCATGATGTCAGCTAACGTCCCAACACCTGCCTGACTAACTTACAGAAGCATGATGTCAGCTAACATCCCAACACCGGCCTGACTAACTTACAGAAGCATGATGTCAGCTAACGTCCCAACACATGCCTGACTAACTTACAGTAGCATGATGTCAGCTAACGTCCCAACACCGGCCTGACTAACTTAAGTAGCATGATGTCAGCTAACGTCCCAACACCTGTCTGACTAACTGACAGTAGCATGATGTCAGCTAACGTCCCAACACCTGCCTGACTAACTTACAGAAGCATGATGTCAGCTAACGTCCCAACACCTGCTGACTAACTTACAGTAGCATGATGTCAGCTAACGTCCCAACACCTGCCTGATTAACTTACAAAACATGATGTCAGCTAACGTCCCAACACCTGCCTGACTAACTCACAGAAGTATGATGTCAGCTAACGTCCCAACACCTGCCTGACTAACTTACAGAAACAGGATGTCAGCTAATGTCCCAACACCTGCCTGACTAACTTATACTAACATGATGTCAGCTAACGTCCCAACACCTGCCTGACTAACTTACAGTAGTATGATGTCAAGTAACACCCCAACACCTGCCTGACTAACTTATAGTAGCATGATGTATGCTAACGTTCCAACACCTGCCTGACTAACTTACAGAAGCATGATGTCAGCTAACGTCACAACACATGCCTGCCTAACTTACAGAAGCATGATGTCAGCTAACGTCACAACACATGCCTGACTAACTTACAGAAGCATGATGTCAGCTAACGTCACAACACATGCCTGACTAACTTACAGTAGCATCATGTCAGCTAACGTCCCAACACCTGCCTGACTAACTTACAGTAGCATGATGTCAGCTAACGTCCCAACACCTGCCTGACTAACTTACAGTAGCATGATGTCAGCTAACGTCCCAACACCTGCCTGACTAACTGACAGTAGCATGATGTCAGCTAACGTTCCATCACATGCCTGACTAACTTACAGTAGCATGATGTCAGCTAACGTCCCAACACCTGTCTGTCTAATTTACAGAAGCATGATGTCAGCTAATATCCCAACACCTGCCTGACTAACATACAGAAGCATGATGTCAACTATCGTCCCAACACCTGCCTGACTAACTTACAGAAGCATGATGCCAACTAACATCCCAACACCTGCCTGACTAACTTACAGAAGCATGATGTTAGCTAACGTCCAAACATCTGCCTGACTAACTTACAGAAGCATGATGTTGGCTATCGTCCCAACACCTGCCTGACTAACTTTACAGAGGCATGATTTCAGCTATCGTCCCAACACCTGCCTGACTAACTTACAGAGGCATGATTTCAGCTATCGTCCCAACACCTGCCTGACTAACTTACAGAGGCATGATTTCAGCTATCGTCCCAACACCTGCCTAACTAACTTACAGTAGCATGATGACAGCTAATATCCCAACACCTGCCTCACTAACTTACAGTAGCATGATGACAGATAATATCCCAACACCTGCGTGACTAACCTACAGAAGCATGATGCCAGCTATCGTCAGTAGTTTGTAGTTCAGTTCACCAACGACTGAGCTATCGCGGCTCCCGATTGATGGAGAGAAGTAGAGAAAATGTCTAAGAACAAGGGATGGTTTTGAGAAACCATGCAGCCAATACTTCAAAAAGGTGTGTAAAGGGCTTAGTTTTATTTTGATTAAAGCAAAGGTAGATATGAAATTCAACTAGTAGTACATACAGGATACAATTTGAAAGTACAAGCGGGCAGTGTCATTCATGAGAAATGGCAATTTTGATACTCTCTCTCTCTCTCTCTCTCTGCGATCAAGACTCAATCAGGGTAGGATTCCAGACTCTCTCATGAAGTCAGCAGTCTGTTTAAGCGATTCGATTGCCCCATATAGTTTTTCTTCCAGGGAGGTGAGCGTGGACCACATTGCTCTTCTCATGTCTGTGTACTGGGGGCAATCCTGTAGAACATGTTTTGTAGTCATATTGTCCAGTATAAAGTGTCATAGGCTGGTTGTACCAATTTTGAATTTGATGAACATGTGATTTCTCATTCTATTGTGGCCAGTGCGTAGGCGAAGCATGATGACTTGATCCCTCCTTGATAGTTGATGGCATCCGTCCCTCTCGTAGAAGTAGAGAAAATTTTGATACAAACCAAAGTAAAAGAACCAATGTTTTGTGTGTCTGTTTTCTTAGCAACGACAGATCGAACTACAGACAGCTGACAATTTCAGACTTATATGAGGCAATGCTGAACAAAATAGGTTACGGTAGCTATGACCAAGAATAGGTAGCCGCGATAGCTCAGTGGTTATTGAACTGGACTACAAAGGACAAGAGGTAGGGTTCGATCCTGATCCACAGCTTTCGGGTTCACTCCGCCATAAATGGGTACCGGATTTTATAAATGGGAAAATAAAGCGGCACGAGCGTAATACCGACCACATTACCTAAAAAATCATATGCTGATGGTATGCAAAAATTATGGCCACTAACACCATATTTCTTAAACGCCATTTGGCGTGACGGGGCTCTTTACTCTTTACTTATGACCAAGGATATAGACGGTCTGCCTTTCAATCTTCTGTAAAGACAAAAAAGGTGTGACTTTTCTATAGAGACTGGGATTCAAGTAATCTCATCTCACAATTTGTCAACTCCTAGCCATTAGGATCCTGTTGCACTTGAAACAGAAAGTTCACAATATTATGTGCGCAAAATAGTAGAGAGAGGTCGGCACAAAGCTACTGCTCAAACCTACTGCCTTTACCCAGTAAAGTCTCACATTTCTGTCACAGGGTTAAATTTGAACATTTAGTGCTGTCCTCTTCATGGCAACTGTGTTCATAAACGGCTTGTTATTTCTGAGTGCCGCTCTTCAGTAACAACTAACCATGAAAACAATATTGTCGACATCCGGTTCCAAATGTTGGATTAAAGTTTATGTTCCACTGCAGGATTTGCGAATGGAGATTGCTTCCTTTCAGCGCTCTAAGTATAGATTTGTGGATTCTCGTCGGTGCTACGGAGTCTGTGCACCTTGCAGCTGTTCCTTTTTTGGTGAATCAGTTGGCGTGAATATGATAATCCTCCGTTGTTAAGTCTATGTGCGTATTACGTAGTGATATTGAGAGCTGTTCGAAAACCGCCACTGGATTTGTCCGGTGTATATTATTTTCAGCTCCTTAATATAGATCGCTGTGCTAAGTCAACCGACGGTTCCACTTTTGGGGATTCTGCGCCGGTGCTTTGGTGTTCATGTATCTGACTGTCAACTTTAGAATGGAACAAACGTTGTAAGTGCATCCATTATTGACAATATTGTGCGTGCTGCAGCATAATTATCGTATATCCCTAATCGTGCAATCGAATAAAATAGCGAGATAATAAAGATGTATATCCTGTTTGTGAAACCACAGCTCTGGCGCGACTCCCGATGTTCATGTTAATCAAGAAGGATTTTTCATAAATTCAAGAGAGCTATGAGGTGATGTTAGTGGACTTGTGAACCAGTTTATCGTTTCACGCTGTGGGATTTTCTGGGCAGAAGATCTCAGCGCTTATGAACAGTTGTTCGATTTATCATGAGGATAATCCAACGACCGACCAACCTCCTAAACAACCAGTCAAATAACCACCCAAAACAAGCAATCAAAAACAAATAAACCACTAACCAACCAACCAACAAAGCATCAACCAAACAACCAAACAAAAACACACAAACAATCAACCAAACAACCAACAAACAACCCATCAACCAAAAAAGCACCAGCCAACCAATCAACCAACAAAGCATCAACCAAACAACCAACCAAAAACACACAAACCATCAACCAACCAACAAACCATCAACCAAAAAAGCACCAGCCAACCAATCTACCAAGAAACCACCAACCAGCTAAAAACTAACAAACCAACAACCAACCAATAAACCACCAATCAATCAAACAAGCAACCAACCAAGAAACCACCAAACAACCAACCAACTAAATAACCAACCAGTGAAACAACCAACCAAACAACCAACCAAACAACCAACCAACCAAAGAACCAAACAAACAACCAACCAAACAACCAACCAACCAACCAACCAACAAACCACCAACCAACCAACAAACGACCAACCAACCAAAAAACCAACCTAACTAACTAACTAACTAATTAACTAACTAACTAACTAATTAACTAACTAACTAATTAGCTAACTAATTAACTAATTAACTAACTAACTAACTAATTAACTATCTAACTAACTAATTAACTAACTAACTAATTAACTAACTAATTAACTAACTAACTAACTAATTAACTAGCTAACTAACTAACTAACTAATTAACTAACTGACTAACTAATTAACTAGCTAACTACTAACTAGCTAACTAATTAACTAACTAACTAACTAACTAACTAATTAACTAACTAACTAACTAACTAACTAATTAACTATCTAACTAACTAACTAATTAACTAACTAACTAACTAACTAATTAACTAACTAACTAATTAACTAACTAACTAACTAATGAACTAACTAACTAATTAACTAACTAACTAACTAACTAATTAACTAACTAACTAATTAACTAACTAACTAACTAATTAACTAACTAACTAACTAGTTAACTAACTAACTAACTAATTAACTAACTAACTAATTAACTAACTAACTAATTAACTAACTAACTAACATTAGTGTATTTTCTCAATTAATACAATGACCGACAATATCTATTACTGTGCATGTACAAACCGTTGAGCATCACTTTTTTTTTTAAATTCTATCCATGCCATCAGCCTATTGGCAGTTTGCGCTGGATTATATTCATTGAGTATTCAGTCGGCAAAAAATACAGCAAACACTGATAAGATCTTTGTCATTAAAGCTTTATGAAAAGATAATGATGGACACATTGGAGGATGCGATGTATAAAAGTCTTAACCCCATAGGGACTCTCATGTTTTACAGCGGACGTGTAGTTGACCACTGCAATTAGAGAGCTGAAAGGTTAACTTTGTTGGAATCTCTGAGTAAGCATTAATTTATGGAAGTGAGAATTCGTTGGAATTGGTTGACATTTAAAACTACGGCGGAGCAGAGAGAGTCTCAAGCGGGATGTTAACAATATCTGTCGATCCAGGGCTGCAGGGAATGTTGATTGTTGAAGAAGATAAGAAGTATCAACATTTAAATTTTAATTTTATATTTTTTTCTGTATTTTTCCGAAGTCTACAACGAAGACATTACTTAATTAAATAAACACAACAAACAAAAAATATAGATTAGAAATGAATATCAAAATGACTAAAACTATAATCATAAACAAAGAAAATACTCAAAACCTACAAGTGGATATCAAAGTTGAAGGAAGAGACCTGGAGATAGTTCAGAACTACACCTACCTTGGACATACTATAACCAGTGATGGAAAATGTACAACTGAAATTTAAAAAAAAAGAATAGGAATGGCAAAAAGTAATTTTAATGCCATGAAGAACATACTAACATTAAAACAAATAACACCATGGCTAAAATAAGAATATCAAAATGTTATATATTCTCAACATTCCTGTATGGTGCTGAAACATGGACATTAGACAAGAAAACAGAAAACGAGAATTTTAAGGCATGTTAGAAGACACAACGGTTAACTAAAAGTAATCTTGGAAGGAAAAATACAAGGTAAAAGAGGCAGAGGTAGACGAAGACTAACGTGGGCGACTAACATAAAAAGATAGACAAGTCAGCCTATAAGAACCTGTACTATCAAAGAAAGAGACAGAGCGGAATGGCGCTCCATGGTAGCCAATCTTCGATACGGAGATGGCACTCGATGATGATTATGACACCAAAGAACTTGATAAGGGAAAGTTATCTTAACGTTCACGCAGGGCGCATGCGCACCAAACATGTTAGACCCGTGTTCATGGCGCTAAAACGAGGCTTAAGAGGGCCGACTCCATAGTTTCTGCCCCTCGACCGAGTCTGTCTTATCTTGTAAGTAGAGTAAAGGTTTCCTCCACGCCATGCTGGGGAATATAGCATTAGTGGCCATGTTTTGGGTTATAGATGGTCCCAAGCAGGATTGAACCCGTACCCCTCGACACAGCGCCTTGCCGCGAGAACCAAACGCTAGAGTGCACGGCCAACTCGGCTACCTAAAATGATAGCTATCATTGGCGACATCTTTCACGTATGTGTACTCATGACTATAGCATAGGGTCACGAACACAACTCGGAAATACATTGGATATCTGTATTTTCCTATTAAGACATGGTATCTCCCGGATAGGGCAGGGTTGAACATTGCGTTTCAAACTGTTATAAGATGAATCAGCACGAATAATAGTTTTCAGTGGTTTAGACCGGAGACTTATAATAACAAATGGATATTATTAGAGGTGGAAACTTCCGAGGCGATAGATCAGCGAATCATCTCAGAGGAAGAGGTATGTTTACAGCACTCGGAAAAAAGGTCATAAATAATCAACGATTGAAAGAAAAAAATTTTCTTTCCTTCTTTCTTTTCATTGTCTTCGACTGCAAATGTAACAGAAGAATGCCCAAAATATTATAAACAGAGAAAATAACAAAACAAGAATTGATATTTTTCAACGATTTAATGTTCATGAGAACTAACTGGAAAAGAAAACAAAAACATAGAAAACAAAATTGATCATGTGAAGCAGTGATCTAGAGCAGATCATCGTGGAAGGTTTGGTAGAAAAGAGATGAGAAGACAAAGAGAAAGGTGGTGCATAATATACAAGCGAGCTGGGACTCACTGCTGCAGACACTGGACATAATTCGCCGTGGACAGGGAAAACTTTACTTTCCTATTAAGACAAGTATCCCCCGGTGCCAGAGAGTCAGTATTCAGCCCTACCGGGAGATAATTGCCTTAATAGTAAAGTACAGAAATACAAATTATTCCCGAGCTGTGATCGTAACCCTTGGCTGTAGTCATGAGTACACCTACTTGAAAGACATCGTTCACGATAGCTAATTTTTTAGTTAGCTGAGTAGCAGTGTTCCCTAGTGTTCGGTTTCTTGTGGCAATGCGCAGTGCCAATGAGTACGGGTTCGATCCTGCTTCGGACCATATATTGTTCTTTGGTTTTGTTTCTGTTGTTGTTTATTTGTCATTTTTTCTGAGTTCTGTAAAACATACTTCTTCCTCCAATGATTCGCTATATAATGTGTTGCCTGTATATATATATATATATATATATATATATATATATATATATATATATTTCACGCATGATTTAATTCTAAACTGATTACTATATCGGGTATTCGATCGAAAAAGTGTCCTAGCCTCAGGATCCGATCATTTGCAAAATGGTTCTGTATCCCGCGGACAGCGCAGTGGTTGGCGTTTTGTGGTATATCAACATCCCAAAGAAGTGGCTGGGGAATCTGTCAAGTGTAGCATTACGATGTTCAGCATGCGATTGGAGATAGAAGCAACGAGGGCGATAACACAGATGGTTACACAGAACGTGGATCACGCAGTCTTGGTAACTGACTCACAAAGTCTGCTATAGAAGATTGACAGACAGTGTCTGTGGCTGGAATGGATGCCCGTCTGGGATGACTCTAAAGTGAACGCGTTAACCTGGGTGTACCGTTCACGGCGTATTGGTGTACATACAATGAAATAGCCGGCACGCTCGCTGTTTATATCATTTGTCGTTCTTGAGCTGCTCGAACCGTCCGAATTAATGATTTCCCTTTGTTGTTATATGTCTCTATCACTGGATCTATCCATCTTCTTCTAGGTCTTCCTCTTGGTCTTTTCCCATGCATTCTCGGTGCGCTGAAAGGAAAAGTTGATTTAAATAATCCCCAAACAGTTAATGACGTGAAGGCAAAAATCGTCACACAGATCCAACAAATATCACCGGTCATTATCCTGAAAGTTTTCGAAATTATGAAGAGGCGAGATAAACAAATGTCTTGAGCCCCGTGGTGGACATTTTGAACATATGATGTAGACACAACTTCATTGTGTGAACATCCACTTTACCCAATACAAGCCACCAATAGCAGTAGTTTCTAGATGAAAAATAATAAACGTTTACTTTACAATTTCCGGTAATTTCAACAAAATATTTTCACTGCACAACGACTTTTTAAACACCCAAAATTAATATATATATATATATATAGTTGGCGATGACTATAGTTAAACCAATATACGACGGAAAAAAAACATGAGTACCTCCGAAGTTGGAGTTATCTGCCTGTGCGGCGAGGGACCCCTGTGCACACGGCTGCAAGGAAAAAAATGGATTAACACGCAAAATTCAGTTCCTAGTCTCTAGGGACTTCGTCAGAGTTGAAAACTGGCGAACGCAACAACAACAACAACAACAACAAAACCAATGTGCCATCTATTCGAGAAAACAAGTACTGTAATTGCACCTATGGACATATGGTTATGGAATCATATTTCCATATGATATTTATGATTCCATAACCAAATAACGAAATAAGCTATGGGCGTATTCGGGGTGAAATGATGATTACCCACAATAACTCAACAACTCGTGTACTGTAAAGTGCAAGCACATTACAGCACCATCAATGACCACGTTGAGGAGTAGCGCACCGCAGAAGGTAATAGTGTGGAGGAGGTGGAAGCAAGCGGTGTACATTTGTCATCTACTGCCTGTGAATATTTACTGATTTTTATCCACTCAGGTTTGCACAAATATTTCTCTTCAATTTAGTAAATTGGAGAGGGGAAACTTCATAAATTAGTTATTCGTTAACGATTAAATATTTCTGCGCAGTAAACAAGGTATTTTTAAAATGTCAGTGTGAAAGAGAGAGAGAGAGAGAGAGAGAGAGAGAGAGAGAGAGAGAGAGCACATGAAAGAAGATAAACAACATACTTTGGTTGGAGCTACGTTTGACAAGAAACCATCTTGGAAGTAACAGACAAGTTCATCATCATCAAGCACCGGCCTGCTGGCGTAGATGATCATGTCTCTCCACAACTTTCGATCTCGACAGTTATGTATCATTTCTGTTGTTGACCTTGTGCCAAGCCATTCTCTAAAGCTGTTTTGTATTTTTTTTTCTCTTTGCTTCCCTCTATCTCTTCGTCCCTCAATTTTCCCAGTTATTACAATATATTCCAGTTGTTCTCTTCTCGTTACAGATAAGTTAGGCAACTCAAAAAGCCAGGAGTAAGTTAAGTATTCTAAGAAGGATGTGTGGTAACATATATGATGGGGTACACAGTAAAGTGTACCAGCAGAATACGCCCACATCTGGAATATTGATCATTTATGTGATGCTCAGAAACAGACATCGTACTGCAAGAGCTGGATAAAATACAAAAGCAGGCACGCAAAGTCATCACAGGAGCAATGAAATCAACACTAATATTGGAGAATATCCTGTATGTCAAGACATCGAAAAAAGACCGATTCCCAATATCTTGCATTGGGGTGGCTTAAAAGAAGGAGATTTATCAATAATGCTGAATTTGTAGACAAACACCAGATATAGTAGGTGTCGTCAGCCCCCTACTGCCCATACCAGAACAGACACACCTGGACAGAGGAATAAGGATTACAGATACAAATACGGACAGAAATAAAAGAAATACGACAAGAAGGGAGAGAATAGTCTACAACGTAAGACAATAAATTTCATTTTCTTGGATGAAGTATACCCACAAGACCTATGGGTTCGTGTACACAGAAGGATCAGCACAGAATGCAGGTAAGAATGGGGGAGCAGGGGCATTAATAAAGCGACCAAATAACACTAGGGATATGAATAAAATAGCAACAAGGAAATATTGTCATCATTACGATGCAGAAATCCAAGCAATAAAGTGGCAATATAGAAACTGCTAAGCAGCAAACTTGGCCCACAGCCTGTAGTGTTTCTGACAGATCAGCAATATATGCAATTTAATGCAGAAAATTATCACATCTGCAGAACTTAGTGCTGAACGTAAAAGCAGAGGAAACGAGAAAGTAGACCAGCTGGCAAACGAAAGGCGCAGCAGGCACACAATCAGATGCATCAGTTACATACTATCAGCAGAATCAGATGACCGACTCATTGAGAGGACCACAAACTCTAAATTATGATGCCAGCCATAAAAGGAACAGATGGGAACAAGTTATATTTATACGCCTCAGAACATGGTTCAATCGCATGTATACAAAATGAAAGATTGAAACCTCAGCCATATATACATGTGGACAAACTTCCCAGGCTGTTGAATAGATACTTCAAGACTGTACTGAATATAGTAGACGGGGGAAAACCCAATGGCGTATAGATACAAGACTACAGGCAAAACTATATGGGGATCTGAATGAACTACAGTAAACAGTAAAATTGTTATAAGAAGTGACATATAGACAATACTTCAGACGAAATACAGACAGACAATTAGACAGATAGAGAGATAGACTGACACATTGTGAGATAGACAAACAGATAGATAAAAAAAAAGATCGCTGTTTTCTTGTTTCGACACCAGCCTTGCAGTAGCTGAATTTCATTGCATTTGCTTTCATGCATAAGAACATTATGTGCCAGTAGAAGCCATTGGAAATATTAAATGATGTTCTAGCTAGTCAACTCAAAATGCTCTTCTTGTATATAGAATAATTCTTGGATAATGAAAAACAGCAATGGAGACATATTAAAAACTTTAACATTGAAAAGAAGGAATGCTAATAAATATCTCACGAAAAGAAATTAAAATGCTTCGGTCACGTCAAATGACACAGCGGGCTGGAAAGAAGAAAGAATGGAAATATGGTTCCGGCAAGACGAGACAGGGGTAGACCGAAAAGAATGTGGTTTCAAGACATTAAAAGGACCCTGAACTTGACAAAAGAGGAAGTGAAAGATCTGGAAAGAGACAGAGATTCTTTCAAACGGGCTGTGGTGAAGGCAACGTTCTACAAAGGACAAGCACCCGATGCTGATATATAACAACCCTCAATACAATAGTGCGGTCTCCTGAAATTGAAAACCTAGTATTGCTTTATTTCTAGGACAAGTTACAACTTCTCCAGCAGAACCCGTGAGGCAAGAAAGATTGTAGTCCATCACTTCACCATTGTGGGTGAGCTCATATAGGCCCATGGCCTTCAAATCATGATCATTGTACTTCAACAAAAGTGTACGTAAGAGCTTCTATTTGTCCCTTCCTTGACTGCACTGTCCCGTTACCGAGTTGCCGGGGAAAAATATAAGAGCAGAGACCCTGTTGTTATTTTAGGAAACTTGAAAGGATCTAATTTTAATGACTATAGATTCCATCGCGAACGGTAAAGAGAGTAGGTACCAGATATATTTGTTGTCGTGTTAGAAAGAAAAATCTTCGACCAAAAAGGGCAAAACAGAAATGGTGCAGCTGAGCACGAACAATTTCCAATTAGCAAATGTAGGGAAGAATACTTCGGTAAAAAGAATGTCATCATCATCAAGTACCGGGCCTGCTGGCGTAGGTGATTATGTCTCTCCACAACTTTCAATCTAGACAGTTATTTATCATTTTTGTTGTTGACCTTCTGTCAAGCCATTCTCTTTAGCTGTCTGGTATTTTTTTTCTCTTTGCTTCCCTCTATCTCTTCGTCCGTCAATTTTATTCAGTTGTTACAATATATTCCAGTTGTTCTCTTCTCATTACATGGCCAAAAAATGATGATTGTTTCTTCCTAATATTGGAAATGAGTTCTCTTTTTGCTTTGACCTCTTTCATAACATTTTCATTACTCTTCGTAGCTGTCCATGGTATTCTCAACATTCTTTTGTAAAACCACATTTCTAGAGACTCCAGTGATTTTCTTGTCTGTTGTCCTATTGTCCATGATTCACATCCATATGTTAAGACTGGCTGTACATAACATTTAAGAACTCTTTTAAACAAATCTTTGTACGATCATGAATCGCCACTAAAAGAATGTAAGTATTCAAGAATATATATTTTTTTGTTAGTAAAGGTGTTGTTCTATTTTTGAATAATATAATTGTAAATCTTCGTTTCTTATTGTTTCTCATTTCAATCTTACATATGGTGGCAGGAATCACAATTTAGTGCTTGGGACTTCCCATCATCAACATCATCATCAACACCACCACGATCATCATCATCATCATTACCGTCACCGTCATCAACATCATAGCAATCATCGTCGTCATTATCATGATATTCATCATGATCATTGTCATAATCATCAACACACGACCATCATCATCATTACCGTCATCATCGTTATCGCCGTCTTCACCTTCACCGTCGCTATCATAACCGTCACCATCATCGCAATCATCATCGCCATCATCATCATGACCATCATCACTATCATCTTTATCATCGTCTTCACCATCGCGCTCTTCATCATCAGCGACCATCATCATAATCATCGCCAGAATCATTATGACTATCATCTAATTAATCCCTGCCGAAACTTTACCCTTACAACAGCTACTCTGAAGTTGTATCTGCCCTGCGTGATATGTCCAGCGTCTGCAACAATCAATCCCAGTCCGTCTGTGATATCTTGCACACACCTTCTTCTAGATTTGTCTCTATGTCGTTTACCAGGAACTATGCCCTCCATAACTGTCTTCCCTCTACTATTATGTCGTTTGCACGACCGACACCTTTATTGATTTTTTTGTTTGTTTTTATGTTCCTTAATAACTAACTGACATATAGTATGACAGTCTTGACTTATGGACTTGAATCATGGACAATGGGACAACAGAAAAGACAATCACTGGAGTCTGTAGAAATGTGGTTGTACAAAAGAATGCTGAGAATACTATCATCATTTTTTGGTAATGCAATGAGAAGGGAACAGATGGAATACAATGTGACAACTGGATAAATTTGGGGACGAAGAGATAGAGGGAAGCAAAGAGAAAAGATATCAGACAGCTTAAGAAAATGGATTGGCAGAAGATCAACAACAAAAATGATAAATAACTGTGGAGATCGAAAGTTGTGGAGTGACATGACCACCTACGCCAGCAGGCAGGGAGGGTACTTGATGATGATGATGAACAACTAATTTTCTGGAATTTTAAATTCTTTAACAATTGGCATTGTTAATTTTTTTCTTTATCCATAGTTTTCTTAGAATTTTTCTGTAACATTTGGCAGCGATGTAATGGTCCCACCCCCAGCAAATGTGTCAATAGTCCATGTTTCACAGCCATATGTCACTATGGAAATACTACTATTTATTAAAAGATCTCAATTTTGTTGCTGAACTTCTACTGCTGATTCAAGACAGTGTAAGAAATTAGTTTAATGCACCTTATCTTCTTCGGGCTGGGTGAACCAGTAGGTTAGGAGATAATATGTCAATATATTCACCCAGCCTTTAAATGAGTACCGGATTTTTTCTGGGAAAGTAAAGCAGCACGGGCGTAATACCGACCACATTACCCCAAAAATCATGTGCTGAAGGTCTGTAAAAATTATGGTCACTAACGCCATATTCCCTATACGCCACTTGGCGTGACGGGGGCTCTTTACTTTACTTTTTTACCTTTATCTTCTAGGCAGCGACTGCACTGGCCAGTGCTAATAGCCATTGTCTCTACACTCGGAGATCATCTGTCTACCATCGTATAGTGAGTCCAAACTTCCGGTTGTTCCAACCGCTTCATGTATCACGTGTTTCAGAGACTTCACGTCATTCTCCTTTACAGGAAGTTGTAAACGATTACGTTATTGTGCCCAAGAATGTAGACTATCAGAGTAAAGGACATTTTAAGAAGGAGAAAGTTGGAATACTTGTTTACAAATGGCAAAATACAGGGAAAGAGATATCGCAGACGACAAAGAGAGAAGCTAGTTAGTTTCATGGCATGGAAAACAGTCAACAATAGAATTTATACGATGCACAATGGGTAGAAGGTTGTGGAAGGAGATGATCGCATATGCCCACCGATATGACACATAATGATGATGATTGACAGGCGATAGCCCTTATCCTGCAACCTTATCGCCTCTAAGTGTCTTAATCAAGCCACAGTCAACTTTAGATGTACTAAGGCCAGCGGGCTGAATATAAAACAAGAACCCCCACCCACTTCCAACTAGCGTGACGTTTTCAGCTGTTGGCATTATATACGGCTGACGTCACTCTACTCACAACCGCCCCTGCTCGCAAAGCTGTAAACGTCACGCTTTTGGAGATTTTAACAAAATTAGAGAGTATAACCACCGCCAACTATAGATGTACTAAGGCGCGCAGGCAGAACAAAAAACACAGAAAACCCTCTAACTAGTATGGCCTGCTCAACTATAGAAGCTATTGACGGTTGACGTCACTCTACCCACAACCAACCTTACTCGCAAAGCTAAAAACGTCACACTAGTTTGGACAGACAATGCTCCGGATTGGATTCAAGAAGTGGGAGATTTTTCTTTTCCGGACCGACAAAGCACGGGTTGGATCCCAGAGGTGGGAGATTTTTCTTTTTCGGACCGACAAAGCACGAGTTGGATCCCAGAGGTGGGAGATTTTTTTTTCGGACCGACAAAGCTCCGAGTTGGACCCCAGAAGTGGGAGATTTGTCTTTTTCGGACCGACAAAGATCCGGGGTTTACCTATACTCTAAAAATTTATACTAGAAGTTTTTTCGGAGAAGTAAAGGCGGCCTTGCGTGATACCGACCACATCGCCCACAAATTGGGGGTGATCGTCGAAAAATATGGTCAAAAACACCATTTTCCCCATACGCCTAGCAAGGCACGGGGGAAACCTTTAATTATTTTTTAAACTAACGGACGCAGTTGACAAAGAAAGACAAGTGTCAAATTCAACTTCTGTTGTATAGGATAAATATTTGTTTTTGCTTCTATCTTTTATGTAAGAGGGAGCCGCGATAGCTCAGTGGTTAGTGAACTGGACTACTAAGGACAAGAGGTAGGGTTCGATCCCAACCGACGGCTTCCGGTTCACCCAGCCTTTAAAGGGTACCGGATTTTTTTCTGGGAAAGTAAAGCGGCACGGGCGTAATACCAACCACATTACTCCAAAAATCATGTGTCGAAGGTCTGTAACATTTATGGTCACTAACACCATATTCCCTATACACCGCCACTTGGTGTGACGGGGTACTTTAATTTTTTTACTTTTATGTAAGAAAGAAAGTAATTAGACATCCTTAAGAGAAATAACAACATCCTTTTTTTCAACTTAAGCTTGAGACCGTTACAAATGGAAGAAGATACTGAAGAGATTTTTGACGATGATCAGCGTATAATGTGTAAAGCCACGTTACCTCCGCACGTTACAGGTAAATAGTGTTAGGTAATGCTTTTGATGGATCTTCAGGTAAGTGGGGCCTAAAGGAGTATTGTGTAAACTGTGTATGTTGTTGGTAGTATTGAAGGAGAGGAGAGATACAGACAATGAGAAGGGAGAAGGAAAGATGTTGTTGGTAGTATTGAAGGAGAGGAGAGATACAGACAATGAGAAGGGAGGAGGAATGATGTTGTTGGTAGTATTGAAGGAGAGGAGAGATACAGACAATGGGTAGGGAGGCGGAAAGATGTTGTTGGTAGTATTGAAGGAGAGATAAGATACAGACAATGAGTAGGGAGGAGGAAAGATGTTGTTGGCAGTATTGAAGGAGAGGAGAGATACAGACAATGAGAAGAGAGAAGGAAATATGTTGTTGGTAGTATTGAAGGAGAGGAGAAATACACACAATGAGAAGAGAGAAGGAGAGGAGAGATACAGACAATGAGAAGGGAGAAGGAAAGATGTTGTTGGTAGTATTGTTGAAGAGGAGAGATACAGACAATGAGAAGGGAGAAGGAGAGGAGAGATGCAGACAATGAGAAGGGAGAAGGAATGATGTTGTTGGTAGTTTTGAAGGAGAGGAGAGATACAGACAATGAGAAGGGAGGAGGAAAGATGTTGTTGGTAGTTTTGAAGGAGAGGAGTGATACAGACAATGAGAAGGGAGGAGGAAAGATGTTGTTGGCAGTATTGAAGGAGAGGAGAGATACAGACAATGAGAAGAGAGAAGGAAAGATGTTGTTGGTAGTTTTGATTGAGAGGAGAGATACAGACAATGAGAAGGGAGAAGGAAAGATGGTGTTGGTAGTATTGAAGGAGAGGAGAGATACAGACAATGAGAAGGGAGGAGGAAAGATGTTGTTGGTAGTATTGATGGAGAGGAGAGATACAGACAATGAGAAGGGAGGAGGAAATATGTTGTTTGTAGTATTGATGGAGAGGAGAGATATAGACAATGGGTAGGGAGGAGGAAAGATGTTGTTGGTAGTATTGATGGAGAGGAGAGATACAGACAATGAGAAGGGAGGAGGAAAGATGTTGTTGGTAGTATTGATGGAGAGGAGAGATACAGACAATGGGTAGGGAGGAGGAAAGATGTTGTTGGTAGTATTGAAGGAGAGGAGAGATACAGACAATGAGAAGGGAGGAGGAAAGATGTTGTTGGTAGTATTGATGGAGAGGAGAGATACAGACAATGAGAAGGGAGGAGGAAAGATTTTGTTGGTAGTTTTGATTGAGAGGAGAGATACAGACAATGAGAAGGGAGGAGGAAAGATTTTGTTGGTAGTATTGAAGGAGAGATGAGATACAGACAATGAGAAGGGAGAAGGAATGCTATTGTTATTATTATTGAAGCAGAGAAAAAATACAGATAATGAGAAGGGTTGAGGAAAGATGTTGTTAGTAGTATTGAAGGAGAGGAAATATACAGACAATGAGATGAGTGGAGGAAAGAGAGCGCAAGAGAAGAAGAAAGGGAAGAGTCTGAGAGGGATAAGGGCAAGGATTGAACGAGGGAGAAGAGAGAGATCGAGAAAAGGATATAGCCTAGATAGAGAGAAATGGTGGAAATAGGAGGAATAAAAGAGAGATAGAAAATGAGGCGAGAAAGATAGAATGGAGATAGAAAGTGGACGAAAGCAGAAGAGATTTAGAAAAGAGTGAGAGAGGGAGTGATATATGAAGGAATAGAAAATTAGAGAAAGTGAGGTTTATTGATAGAGAGAATGCGATGGGGAAGAGAGAAAGATAGAGAGGTTATGAGATTGAAAGTCAAAATGAGATTGAGAGAGAATTGGGGAGAATGGAGAGAGACAGAGTAAAAACATGTAACAGATAGAGAGATAAAGAAAGTTGAATAGTGAACAAGTATGGTTAGAATAATAAAAGCTAAGACTGAAGATAAATCTGACAGTCAAATAAGGGTTAAAACTGAAAATAAACCTGGTACAGCCGAATAAGGGCTAAGACTGAATATAATATACCTGACACAGGCGAATAATAAGTAACACTGAAGATAAATCTGGTGCAGAATAATAGCTGCTAAGACTGATGATAAATCTGATAAAGTTAAATAGCGGCTAAGACTGAAGATAAATCTGATAAAGTTAAATAGGAGCTAAGACTGAAGATAAATCTGATAAAGTTAAATAGCGGCTAAGACTGAAGATAAATCTGATAACGTTAAATAGCGGCTAAGACTGAAGATAAATCTGATAACGTTAAATAGCGGCTAAGACTGAAGATAAATCTGATAACGTTAAATAGCGGCTAAGACTGAAGATAAATCTGATAAAGTTAAATAGCGGCAAAGACTGAAGATAAATCTGATAAAGTTCAATAGCGGCTAAGACTGAAGATAAATCTGATAAAGTTCAATAGCGGCTAAGACTGAAGATACAAGATAAACCTGCCCCATAAAGTCCCGAATGTCCAGTAAAGTTATCACGACGTGCCCGGGCCCAGAGCATCATTGAAAGAAAGATAAAAACAAATTATGATGAATTGTAAATTCAATCTCCGATTTTCTTATTGTAGCACCACGACACATTAACCAATCGGTCATCCACTTGTATAGCACATTCCACGGCAGGAACCATTGAAGGCTATGTATGAAAGTGTTCCTTGTTGCAGTTTCCTCATATTCCAAGTCCGGCTTGTTGCAGGAGCTACTGAGTTAGGTGCTCTGTGCTCACCGTGAGCTGTGTGTTTCATCCGTTTTGATCATGTTTCGATATTCCCTTTGTTTACTATGAATGATGATATCGTATGACAGGGAACAGTTGGCTAAGTGTTCACTTTCTGTGTGGTTTCGCCTTCTGTCTTTTGGCGTGTGCTGAGACTGCTATGGTTGGGACTACAACTACCTTTCTTTGTTTGGGAGATGAGTTAGTAATTCGGATGATTCCACTGGCACGGGCGGTTGAGAAATTATGGATTTTAACTCATTTGCAGTGATACCGGGGCCTACCATAATCCAGATAACCAAAACACATTCCAAAGATTAATAAACCATTTTACGATGTACGATGATTTCATCACCTTCATACTCTCTGCTCTCTCATTTTCTATCATTGTATGTTTCCAGTGTCCTCTATCACCCTCTATATTTCCATCGCCCTCTACCAATCTCTGTATTTCCATCACTTTCTACCACTCTCTATTTCCATCACCATCTACCATTCTCTATATTTCTATCATTTTCTACCACTCTCTATTTCCATCACCATATACCATTCTCTGTATTTCCATCACTTTTTACCACTCTCTATTTCCATCACCATCTACCATTTTCTATATTTCTATCATTTTCTACCGCTCTCTATTTCCATCACCTTCTATTACTCTCTGTTTACATCACCTTCTACAATTCTCTGTATTTCTACCATCTTCTACCACTCTCTATTTACATCACCTTCTATCACTCTCTATTTACATCACCTTCTACCACTTTCTATTTACATTACCCTCTACTCACTATTTGTTTTTTTCTATACCACTTTCTATTTCCATCACCTTATACTACTCTCTATTTCCATTACCTTATACTACTCTCTATTTCCATCACTTATACTGCTCTCTATTTCCATCATCTTCTACCACTCTCTATTTCCATCACTTTCTACCATTCTCTATTTCCATCACTTTCTACCACTCTCTATTTCCATCACTTTCTACCACTCTCTATTTCCATCACCTTCTACCATTCTCTATTTCCATCACCTTCTACCATTCTCTATTTCCATCACCTTCTACCACTCTCTAATTCCATAACTTTCTACCACTCTCTATTTCCATCACCTTCTACCACTCTCTATTTCCATCACCTTCTACCACTCTCTATTTCCATCACTTTCTACCACTCTCTATTTACATCACCTTCTAACTCCATCTGTATCTCCATCACTTTCTACTACTTTGTAACTTTCTAATAAAAAATCTCTACCATCCTCTGTGCTTCCATCCCGTCTACCACTCAATGTTCTTATCAATCTCACGCAAGTTTCCAAAATTAATAAACCATTTTATGACATATGATCACACATCGCTAATTTATTACAAACATTTTTCTATCGAGAGAAAATATCCCACTATAAATATTAGTAAACAAATGATAAATTCATTGATTTGTTTACCCGTTTACATCTGAATCTGTCTCTCCAGCAATGCTATATAGCAGTAAAAGTGTTAGAACTTCAGTACCAAGAGATAAAAAACTAGGAAGCTACGCCTACTCAGATATACAAGAAGCTGTAAGCGAGGCAGTTAAAAGTGAGCCCTGGTTGAAAACAAAAGATGATGAATTCCAACGCATGTGAGTCTGTGTGTGTGTTACTGTCGTACCTCAGTCGCTGTCATAACTTTCTGATGTACTGAGTTTGTTTGGTGATAAACGTTCACGAGCTTTCACAGTCAAGGAAATGTTAGTTCAATCGCTTCTTAGCGCTCTCTGGTTGACTCAGCTGATAAGGAAATCACAGTTTTTTTGTCATTGATACATAATTGATTTGCTTATTTGTAAATTTCCAGGAAGGTAAAATACATTCTTCTTCTATTACACATTCGAGTTGATTAGAAGAATCTGTATCTTAAAATTAAGAAAATACGAAAAACTTTTGTGGTTAAAAACTGGATATTGCAGTCGCTGGAGCTGTCAAATTTTGCCAATCTATATTCTTTATATCACCAGAATTGCCTAATAAGTTATCGTTGTTAATAAATATTTATTATAACTAACATTTGCTACGCTGTGCGTCCAACGCAGCAAATTAACACCACTTTCATTTTGTTTTAATTACAATAAATATAAGATATAGGCATTATGTAAAAAGTATATCATAAAAATGTTTTATCTTCTCAACACACCTGTATGATAACATAGACATTAGACAAGAAAACAAACAGAACAGAAAATTTAAACCTTTTTTGACATGTGGATTTATAGAAGAATAGGAAGAACTGAGTAGAAAAAGAAAACAAATGATAACGTCTTAAAACAACAACTGGCGAGGGGCATCCTGTAATGGGATAAAACAGACTTTACATGCAAAATTCAGTCCCACAAAATTGAGTGGGTGGGACTTCGTCAGAGGTCAAAGCTGACGAAAGCGAACGAACGAACGAACGAACGAACAAACAACAACAAAATGAAAAAAGAACTACTAAACACAATTCAAACAAAGCAAAGGAGATTTTCGGGACATGTTAAAAGACCCAGTGGATTACTAAAAGTAAAATCGTGGAAGGAAAAAAAGCAATGTAACAGAAGCAGGCCAAGACCAACAAAAACCAGTAAAAAAAAATAAAAATGACAAATCAGCTTATGACATCCTGCACCATCGCAACATAAAACAGAGCGGAATGGTACTCCATGGTAGCCAAACTTCGATGCTGAGACGGCACTCAATGATGATGATGATAGACAAAATATTATAACAATATAGACAAAATACTATAACAATATATACCAAATATACATTTTCAGATAGTTATAGTTATAATTATTGGAAGGCCCCGGTATCACTGTAAACGAATCAAACCCCATAACTGCTCAACCGTCCGTGCCAGTGGAATCATCCGAATTAACGTCTCATCGAATATTCAAACAAATAAAGTCAGCCGCAGTCATCATAGCAAACACAGCACACGTCAAAAAACAAAAGGCGTATCAGCACCGAAAGTGAACGCAGCTGAACTGTCCTTCGTCATACGATATCATCATTCATTGTAAGCAATCGAAATATAGAAACACCATCCGGATAAAAAAGTACAGCTCACGGTGTGCACAGAACACTAAACTCAGTAGCTCCGGCAACAAGCCGGACTTGGAATATGAGGAAGCTGCAACAAGGAACACTTTTCAGACAGTGCCTCAGCGGTTCCTGTTGCCTATCCGCCATAGTGACCGGAATCAATTTTAAGAATGAATAGAATATACCAGACTCAGGACATCTTCATCCAAAATATTCCTAAATTTCTAAGATTAGAACTGAAAAGCCATATTGGGATAGAAACAAACAGCCCTGAAATGTATAGAAGACTTACTGAGTTGTGCGATAGTAATGACAGCAAGGGATCACTATGCATCAACTTCCTAAATATAGTGGCCTGGTGCGGTGAAATATTATTTCACTTCCCTAAGACATAACAACCATCACCATTATGCAGCATAAACATAAACAGGACAAATCTGAAACAAATGCAACGCATGACATACTTGAGCACAATAATAAAGTCAGATGGAAGATGCACCGCTGAAATAAAATACAGAATAGCTCAGGCCAAAATAATCATTTCAGAAAATTAAAATCATCTTATGCAACAAGTCTGTGTCAATAGAAGTGAGAAAGATAATTCATGGGTGTTATATACTGCCAATTCTGACCTGTGGAAGCGAATCGTCGACAGTAAACAAACAAATGAAAAGACGATTAGAAGCCACAGAGATGGGATTTCTCAGAAGTATGTTGAACAAAAAAACACAATTTTATAGGAAGAGACAACAAGAGAAGACGGAGGACAAATGTTTGACATGTGATGGGAAGAGACAACAAGAGAAGACGGAGGACAAATGTTTGACATGTGATGGCAAGAGACAACAAGAGAAGACGGAGGACAAATGTTTGACATGTGATGGGAAGAGACAACAAGAGAAGACGGAGGACAAATGTTTGACATGTGATGGCAAGAGACAACAAGAGAAGACGGAGGACATATGTTTGACATGTGATGGCAAGAGACAACAAGAGAAGACGGAGGACATATGTTTGACATGTGATGGGAAGAGACAACAAGAGAAGACGGAGGACATATGTTTGACATGTGATGGCAAGAGACAACAAGAGAAGACGGAGGACAAATGTTTGACATGTGATGGGAAGAGACAACAAGAGAAGACTGAGGACATATGTTTGACATGTGATGGGAAGAGACAACAAGAGAAGACGGAGGACAAATGTTTGACATGTGATGGGAAGAGACAACAAGAGAAGACGGAGGACAAATGTTTGACATGTGATGGGAAGAGACAACAAGAGAAGACGGAGGACAAATGTTTGACATGTGATGGGAAGAGACAACAAGAGAAGACGGAGGACAAATGTTTGACATGTGATGGCAAGAGACAACAAGAGAAGACGGAGGACAAATGTTTGACATGTGATGGGAAGAGACAACAAGAGAAGACTGAGGACATATGTTTGACATGTGATGGGAAGAGACAACAAGAGAAGACGGAGGACAAATGTTTGACATGTGATGGCAAGAGACAACAAGAGAAGACGGAGGACAAATGTTTGACATGTGATGGGAAGAGACAACAAGAGAAGACGGAGGACAAATGTTTGACATGTGATGGGAAGAGACAACAAGAGAAGACGGAGGACAAATGTTTGACATGTGATGGGAAGAGACAACAAGAGAAGACGGAGGACAAATGTTTGACATGTGATGGGAAGAGACAACAAGAGAAGACGGAGGACAAATGTTTGACATGTGATGGCAAGAGACAACAAGAGAAGACGGAGGACAAATGTTTGACATGTGATGGGAAGAGACAACAAGAGAAGACGGAGGACAAATGTTTGACATGTGATGGCAAGAGACAACAAGAGAAGACGGAGGACAAATGTTTGACATGTGATGGGAAGAGACAACAAGAGAAGACTGAGGACATATGTTTGACATGTGATGGCAAGAGACAACAAGAGAAGACGGAGGACAAATGTTTGACATGTGATGGGAAGAGACAACAAGAGAAGACGGAGGACACATGTTTGACATGTGATGGGAAGAGACAACAAGAGAAGACGGAGGACAAATGTTTGACATGTGATGGGAAGAGACAACAAGAGAAGACGGAGGACAAATGTTTGACATGTGATGGCAAGAGACAACAAGAGAAGACGGAGGACAAATGTTTGACATGTGATGTGAAGAGACAACAAGAGAAGACGGAGGACATATGATTTATATGTATTCCTCGTTCACATACATTGCATGTGACCAAAAACAGGAGGAAGGCTAGGTTAGACAGCGGTCAAGTAAAGGGGGGGGGGGGGTGGGAAGTGGGTGAGAGCTGAAGAAAAGGTGGGAAAGGAAAATAATGTTACCGCAGACGTCAAAGGCGATTGGTTTCATCCAAAGAGGGTGGTCACTTTGAAAGACTGGCATAATGATTCTGCTGTGCGCTTTCCTTTTTTCCATTTTCCTCTTGGCCAAAGGCGACGCAAAGGGTAGAAATCATTTATCTTTATAAGGTAGACGACATTTATCTTTATAGGATAGAAGTAATTTATCTTTATAGGGTAGAAGTAATTTATCTTTATAGGGTAGACGACATTTATCTTTATAGGATAGAAGTAATTTATCTTTATAGGGTAGAAGTAATTTATCTTTATAGGGTAGAAGTAATTTATCTTTATAGGGTAGAAGTCATTTATCTTTATAGGGTAGAAGTAATTTATCTTTATAGGGTAGAAGTCATTTATCTGTATAGGGTAGAAGTCATTTATCTTTATAGGGTAGAACTAATTTATCTGTATAGGGTAGAAGTCATTTATCTTTATAGGGTAGAAGTCATTTATCTTTATAGGGTAGAAGTCATTTATCTTTATAGTTTAACATTTGCTGTTTGTTCTTGTAAGTGTAGGTTGTTTCTGAGAGCCATGGTTGAGCCTTCCCTAGTACATGTATTGTTCTGTCTAGTGCTTATTTTGGTTTCTCTGATAGGCGCTGCTAATGAAGCAATTGACTGTGTAGGTGATACCTGAGCGCTGTGCTCTACAAACCCATTCATCATTGAGCTTAAACTTCAGGTCTCATGCCGTAGCGTCCCCCCCTCCCCCAATAATGCTATTTGTACCCGAGGTTCCAATGAAATTTGTTGTCTCTCAGTGGGAGGGGGAGGGGACATAGCCCTCAGTTGAGAAAAACTGATCTAAAGCACACACACACACACGCGCACACAGACACACACAATGGAGATGAGGTGATAAGGAAAAAAAACTAAATTGTTATCTCAGTCTTCATCACCATCTAATTGTCCCATAATCATCCATCACTATTTCATTGTTCATAACATCATTTTGATTATTATCTCATTGTCCCATTACGCGATCTTCATCCACATCTCATTGTCCCATAACCCCATCTTCATCACCATCTCATTGTCCCATAACCCCATCTCCATCCCCATCTCATTGTCCCATAACCCCATCTTCATCACCAACTCATTGTCCCATAAACCCATCTTCATCACCATCTCATTGTCCCATAACACCATCGTCATCCCCATCTCATTGTCCCATAACCCCATCTTCATCCCCATCTTATTGTCCCACAACCCTATCTTCATGACCATCTCATTGTCCCACAAACCCATCTTCATCACCATCTCATTGTCCCATAGCACCATCTTCATCACCATCTCATTGTCCCATAACCTCATCTTCATCCCCATTTCACTGTCCCATAACCCCATCTTCATCACCATCTCATTGTCCCATAACCCCATCTTCATCACCATCTCATTGTCCCATAACCCCATCTTCATCACCATCTCATTGTCCCATAACCCCATCTTCATCACCATCTCATTGTCCCATAAACCCATCTTCATCACCATCTCATTGTCCCATAAACCCATCTTCATCACCATCTGATTGTCCCATAAACCAATCTTCATCACCATCTCATTGTCCCATAACCCCATCTTCATCACCATCTCATTGTCCCATAAACCCATTTTCACCACCATCTCATTGTTTCATAACCCCATCTTCATCACCATCTCATTGTCCCATAACCCCATCTTCATCACCATCTCATTGTTCCACAACCCCATCTTCATCAGCATCTCATTGTTCCATAACCCCATCTTCATCATCATCTCACTGTTCCATAAAGTCATCTTCCTCACCATCTCACTGTTCCATAAACTCATCTTCCTCACCATCTCATTGTTCCACAACTTCATCACCATCTCATTGTTCCACAACTTCATCACCATCTCATTGTTCCACAACTTCATCACCATCTCATTGTTCCACAACTTCATCACCATCTCATTGTTCCACAACCTCATCTTCATTACCATCTCATTGTTCCACAACTTTATCACCATCTCATTGTTCCACAACTTCTTCACCATCTCCTTGTTCCATAACCTCATCTTCATTACCACTTTGTTTCCACAGATCCAATCTCCCCACCATTTGGGAGTTAGGGGTTGAAGGGAACTATAGTTTGCAAAAGCTTTAATTCTAAATTGAAAAAAAAAAATCATTGACATAGAAGCCATATAGCACTCGTTGTCGGCCTATCACTTCATGTTACTCATGGCGTCAATGCCCTGCTCTCTGAGACTGATTACATGAGATAAGGATTAGTCATCATCATTGAGTGCCGTCTCCGCATCGAAGGTTGGCTACCATGGAGCGCATTCCACTCTGTCTCTTGCTTTGAAGGTGCAGATTGCCATAGGCTGACTTGCCCATCTTTTGATATTACTCATCCATGTTAGTCTTGGTCTGCCTCTGCCTCTTTTACCTTGTATTTTCCCTTCTAATATTACTTTTATTAGACTGTTGTGTCTTTTAACATGACCAAAAAATTTCATTTGTCTTGCTCTAATTGTGTTTAGTAGTTATTTCTTAATTTTTAGTTGTTTTAAAACTTCCTCGTTTGTTTTCTTTTCTTTCCATCCAATTCTACCTATAAGGACCAGTACACTAACAATAATTTCTTTAAATCGCTGAACGTTTAACTCATTACAGCCAACAAGATTTAATCCGCACTCACGCAAGGACAAAAATCTGGCACTATTGTCAGCTACCATAAAAATCGGTCACTGATGAGAGCTGCCAGGGTGGCCCAGTAATCTTGAACATAGATTTTTTTTTAAAAACGGTATCCGGAAGTACAAACCCAGAATGATTTGAACGTTGCCATGTATTATATTGATCTAGCGAGAGGTGCCAAAGCAAGAAGTGGTTTGATAATTAAATTCATTGGCAATCAATAGCTGAAAAAAGAGCTCTAGACCATATTTTTTTTGCTGCGTTTGCTTGTAAGTTAGTTTAGCAAAATGGATCGTGCCTTGCAGTTCGGATTAGATTTTAATAAAGTGCTGTAATAAGGGATGACTTATTTTGGAAGACGATCAGTCACTTTTATATGAGAAAATAGAATAGTTCATAGTCTGTCCTTGATACATCCGTTATTGTTTTTCTTTTGATTCTGACCATGAAGATAAAATACACAGTCTTCTTCTTTTTCACATTAAAAGTAATTAAAAGAAGCTGTATCTTAACATTTAAAAAAATGTCTAAGTTAAAACTTGTATAATGCATGCCTTCAACTCTTATATTTGGCAATCTTTGATCGTTCTGTTAACAGCATTAACAACTTAACTCCATCGGTACGTTTCGCAGCAATATGCGCCATGCCGATTGTGGCCATGTATGTTTGACAGCCTAGTGCGCGGTTGATGATAAGTTGGTTGATGATGAGCTGGTTGATGATGAGCTGGTTGATGATGAGCTGGTTGATGATGAGTTGGTTGATGATGATTTGGTTGATGATGAGCTGGTTGATGATGAGTTGGTTGATGATGAGGTGGTTGATGATGAGTTCGTTGATGATGAGTTGGTTGATGATGAGTTGGTTGATGTTGAGTTGGTTGATGATGAGTTGGTTGATGATGAGTTGGTTGATGATGAGTTGGTTGATGATGTGATGGTTGATGTTAAGTTGGCTGATGATGAGTTGGTTGAAGATGTGCTGGTTGATGTTGAGTTGGTTGATGATGAGTTGGTTGATGATGAGTTGGTTGATGATGTGATGGTTGATGTTGAGTTGGCTGATGATAAGCTGGTTGAAGATGTGCTGGTTGATTTTGAGTTGGTTGATGATGAGTTGGTTGATGATGAGTTGGTTGATGTTGAGTTGGTTGATGATGAGTTGGTTGATAATGAGCTGGATGATGATGAGTTGGTTGATGATGTGATGGTTGATGTTGAGTTGGCTGATGATGAGTTGGTTGATAATGAGCTGGT
Organism: Megaustenia siamemsis; assembly: GCA_032433765.1. Classification (NCBI taxonomy): domain Eukaryota; kingdom Metazoa; phylum Mollusca; class Gastropoda; order Stylommatophora; family Ariophantidae; genus Megaustenia; species Megaustenia siamemsis. Next base: position 39,982,170 of record JAVIAB010000008.1, on the reverse strand, counting down.
TGATGTTGAGTTGGTTGATGATGATTTGGTTGATGTTGAGTTGGTTGATGATGAGTTGGTTGATGATGAGTTGTTGGTTGATGATGAGTTTATTGATTTTGATTTGGTTGATGATGAGTTGGTTGATGATGAGCTGGTTGATGATGAGCTGGTTCATGTTGAGTTGGTTGATGATGAGTTGGTTGATGATGAGTTTGTTGATGTTGAGTTGGTTGATGATGGGATGTTTGATGTTGAGTTGGTTGATGATGAGCTAGTTGATGTTGAGTTCGTTGATGATGAGCTGGTGGTTATGAGATGGTTGATGTTGAGTTTGGTGATGATGAGCTGGTGATGATGAGATGGTTGATGATGAGTTGGTTGATGATGATTTGGTTGATGTTGAGTTGGTTGATGATGAGTTGGTTGATGATGAGTTGGTTGATGATGAGTTAGTTGATGATGATTTGGATGATGATGAATTGGGTGATGATGAGCTGGTGATGATGAGATGGTTGATAATGAGCTGGTTGATGATGAGCTGGTTGTTGTTGACTTGGTTGATGATGAGTTGGTTGTTGATGAGCTGGTTGATGATGAGTTGGTTGATGATGAGCTGGTTAATGTTGAGTTGTTTGATGATGATTTAGTTGATGTTGAGTTGGTTGATGATGAGTTGGTTGATGATGAGCTGGTTGATGTTGAGTTGGTTGATGATGAGATGGCTGATGATGAGGTGATTGATGATGAGTTGGTTGATGATGAGCTGGTTGACGATGAGCTGGCTGATGATGAGTTCGTCGACGATAAGCTGGTTGATGATGAGCTGGTTGATGGTGAGTTGGTTGATGATGAGCTGGTTGATGATGAGTTGGTTGATGATGAGCTGTTTGATGATGAGTTGGTTGATGATGAGCTGGTTGATGATGAGCTGGTTGATGATGTGCTGGTTGATGTTGAGTTGCTTGATGATGAGATGGTTTGATGTTGAGTTGGTTGATGATGAGCTGGTTGATGTTGAGTTGCTTGATGATGATAATTTTTTATGTTGAGCTGGCTGATGTTGAGTCGGTTGATGATGAGATGGTTGATTTTGAGCTGGTTGATGATGAGTTGGTTGATGATGAGTTTGTTGATGTTGAGTTGGTTGATGGTGAGTTGGTTAATGATGAGCTGGTTGATGTTGAGTTGGTTGATGATGAGTTGGTTGATGATGAGTTTGTTGATGTTGAGTTTATTGATGATGAGATAGTTGATGATGAGCTGATTGATGTTGTGTTGGCTGATGATGAGTTGGTTGATGATGAGCTGGTTGATGATGAGTTGGTTGATGATGAGCTGGTTGATGATGAGTTGGTTGATGATGAGCTGGTTTATGATGAGTTGGTTGATGGTGAGTTAGCTGGTTGATGATGAGCTGGTTGATGATAAGCTGGTTGATGTTGAGTTGGTTGATGTTGAGTTGGTTGATGATGAGATGGTTGATGTTGAGTTGGTTGATGATGAGTTTGTTCTGTTGAGTTGGTTGATGATGGGGTGGTTGATGTTGAGTTGGTTGATGATGAGTTGGTTGATGATGAGGTGGTTGATGATGAGTTCGTTGATGATGAGTTGGTTGATGATGAGTTGGTTGATGTTGAGTTGGTTGATGATGAGTTGGTTGATGATGAGTTGGTTGATGATGAGTTGGTTGATGTTGAGCTGGTTGATGATGAGGTGGTTGATGTTGAGTTGGTTGATGAGGATTTGGTTGATGATGAGCTGGTTGATGATGAGTTGGTTGATGATGTGATGGTTGATGTTAAGTTGGCTGATGATGAGTTGGTTGAAGATGTGCTGGTTGATGTTGAGTTGTTTGATGATGAGTTGGTTGATGATGAGTTGGTTGATGATGTGATGGTTGATGTTGAGTTGGCTGATGATAAGCTGGTTGAAGATGTGCTGGTTGATTTTGAGTTGGTTGATGATGAGTTGGTTGATGATGAGTTGGTTGATGTTGAGTTGGTTGATGATGAGTTGGTTGATAATGAGCTGGATGATGATGAGTTGGTTGATGATGTGATGGTTGATGTTGAGTTGGCTGATGATGAGTTGGTTGATAATGAGCTGGTTGAAGTTGAGTTGGTTGATGATGATTTGGTTGATGTTGAGTTGGTTGATGATGAGTTGGTTGATGATGAGTTGTTGGATGATGATGAGTTTATTGATTTTGAGTTGGTTGATGATGAGTTGGTTGATGATGAGCTGGTTGATGATGAGCTGGTTCATGTTGAGTTGGTTGATGATGAGTTGGTTGATGATGAGTTTGTTGATGTTGAGTTGGTTGATGATGGGATGTTTGATGTTGAGTTGGTTGATGCTGAGCTAGTTGATGTTGAGTTCGTTGATGATGAGCTGGTGGTTATGAGGTGGTTGATGTTGAGTTTGGTAATGATGAGCTGGTGATAATGAGATGGTTGATGATGAGTTGGTTGATGATGATTTGGTTGATGTTGAGTTGGTTGATGATGAGTTGGTTGATGATGAGTTGGTTGATGATGAGTTAGTTGATGATGATTTGGATGATGATGAATTGGGTGATGATGAGCTGGTGATGATGAGATGGTTGATAATGAGCTGGTTGATGATGAGCTGGTTGTTGTTGACTTGGTTGATGATGAGTTGGTTGTTGATGAGCTGGATGATGATGAGTTGGTTGATGATGAACTGGTTAATGTTGAGTTGTTTGATGATGATTTAGTTGATGTTGAGTTGGTTGATGATGAGTTGGTTGATGATGAGCTGGTTGATGTTGAGTTGGTTGATGATGAGATGGCTGATGATGAGGTGATTGATGATGAGTTGGTTGATGATGAGCTGGTTGACGATGAGCTGGCTGATGATGAGTTCGTCGACGATAAGCTGGTTGATGATGAGCTGGTTGATGGTGAGTTGGTTGATGATGAGCTGGTTGATGATGAGTTGGTTGATGATGAGCTGTTTGATGATGAGTTGGTTGATGATGAGCTGGTTGATGATGAGCTGGTTGATGATGTGCTGGTTGATGTTGAGTTGCTTGATGATGAGATGGTTTGATGTTGAGTTGGTTGATGATGAGCTGGTTGATGTTGAGTTGCTTGATGATGATAATTTTTTATGTTGAGCTGGCTGATGTTGAGTCGGTTGATGATGAGATGGTTGATTTTGAGCTGGTTGATGATGAGTTGGTTGATGATGAGTTTGTTGATGTTGAGTTGGTTGATGGTGAGTTGGTTAATGATGAGCTGGTTGATGTTGAGTTGGTTGATGATGAGTTGGTTGATGATGAGTTTGTTGATGTTGAGTTTATTGATGATGAGATGGTTGATGATGAGCTGATTGATGTTGTGTTGGCTGATGATGAGTTGGTTGATGATGAGCTGGTTGATGATGAGTTGGTTGATGATGAGCTGGTTGATGATGAGTTGGTTGATGATGAGCTGGTTTATGATGAGTTGGTTGATGGTGAGTTAGCTGGTTGATGATGAGCTGGTTGATGATAAGCTGGTTGATGTTGAGTTGGTTGATGTTGAGTTGGTTGATGATGAGATGGTTGATGTTGAGTTGGTTGATGATGAGTTTGTTCTGTTGAGTTGGTTGATGATGGGGTGGTTGATGTTGAGTTGGTTGATGATGAGTTTGTTCTTGTTGAGTTGGTTAATGATGGGGTGGTTGATGTTGAGTTGGTTGATGATGAGTTGGTTGATGATGAATTGGTTGATGTTGAGTTGGCTGATGATGGGATGGTTGATGTTGAGTTTGTTGATGATGAGCTAGTTGATGTTGAGTTGGTTGATGATGAACTGGTGATTATGAGGTGGTTGATGTTGAGTTGGGTGATGATGAGCTGGTGATGATGAGATGGTTGATGATGAGTTGGGTGATGATTAGCAGTTTGATGATGAGTTTGTTGATGTTGAGCTAGTTGATATTGAGTTCGTTGATGATGAGCTGGTGGTTATGAGGTGGTTGATGTTGAGTTTGGTGATGATGAGCTGGTGATGATGAGATGGTTGATCATGAGTTGGTTGATGATGATTTGGTTGATGTTGAGTTGGTTGATGATGAGTTGGTTGATGATGAGTTGGTTGATGATGAGTTAGTTGATGATGAATTGGATGATGTTGAATTGGGTGATGATGAGCTGGTGATGATGAGATGGTTGATAATGAGCTGGTTGATGATGAGCTGGTTGTTGTTGACTTGGTTGATGATGAGTTGGTTGTTGATGAGCTGGTTGATGATGAGTTGGTTGATGATGAACTGGTTAATGTTGAGTTGTTTGATGATGATTTAGTTGATGTTGAGTTGGTTGATGATGAGTTGGTTGATGATGAGCTGGTTGATGTTGAGTTGGTTGATGATGAGATGGCTAATGATGAGGTGATTGATGATGAGTTGGTTGATGATGAGCTGGTTGACGATGAGCTGGCTGATGATGAGTTCGTCGACGATAAGCTGGTTGATGATGAGCTGGTTGATGGTGAGTTGGTTGATGATGAGCTGGTTGATGATGAGTTGGTTGATGATGAGCTGTTTGATGATGAGTTGGTTGATGATGAGCTGGTTGATGATGAGCTGGTTGATGATGTGCTGGTTGATGTTGAGTTGCTTGATGATGAGATGGTTTGATGTTGAGTTGGTTGATGATGAGCTGGTTGATGTTGAGTTGCTTGATGATGATAATTTTTTATGTTGAGCTGGCTGATGTTGAGTCGGTTGATGATGAGATGGTTGATTTTGAGCTGGTTGATGATGAGTTGGTTGATGATGAGTTTGTTGATGTTGAGTTGGTTGATGGTGAGTTGGTTAATGATGAGCTGGTTGATGTTGAGTTGGTTGATGATGAGTTGGTTGATGATGAGTTTGTTGATGTTGAGTTTATTGATGATGAGATGGTTGATGATGAGCTGATTGATGTTGTGTTGGCTGATGATGAGTTGGTTGATGATGAGCTGGTTGATGATGAGTTGGTTGATGATGAGCTGGTTGATGATGAGTTGGTTGATGATGAGCTGGTTTATGATGAGTTGGTTGATGGTGAGTTAGCTGGTTGATGATGAGCTGGTTGATGATAAGCTGGTTGATGTTGAGTTGGTTGATGTTGAGTTGGTTGATGATGAGATGGTTGATGTTGAGTTGGTTGATGATGAGTTTGTTCTGTTGAGTTGGTTGATGATGGGGTGGTTGATGTTGAGTTGGTTGATGATGAGTTGGTTGATGATGGATTGGTTGATGTTGAGTTGGTTGATGATGAGTTTGTTCTTGTTGAGTTGGTTAATGATGGGGTGGTTGATGTTGAGTTGGTTGATGATGAGTTGGTTGATGATGAATTGGTTGATGTTGAGTTGGTTGATGATGGGATGGTTGATGTTGAGTTTGTTGATGATGAGCTAGTTGATGTTGAGTTGGTTGATGATGAACTGGTGATTATGAGGTGGTTGATGTTGAGTTGGGTGATGATGAGCTGGTGATGATGAGATGGTTGATGATGAGTTGGGTGATGATTAGCAGTTTGATGATGAGTTTGTTGATGTTGAATTGGTCGATGATGGTTGGTTGATGTTGAGTTGGTTAATGATGAGTTGGTTGATGATGAGTTGGTTGATGATGAGTTGGATGATGATGAATTGGTTGATGATGAGTTGGTTGATAATGAGTTGATTGATGATGAGCTGGTTGATGATGACTTTGTTGATGTTGAGTTGGTTGGTAATGAGTTTTTTGATGATGTGCTGGTTGATCATGAACTGGTTGATGATGAGTTGATTGATGATGAGGTGGTTGATGATAGTTGGTTGATGATGAAATGGTTGATGATGAGTTGGTTGACGATGAGCTGATTGATTTTGAGCTAGTTAATAACAGACTGAATGATAAAAAGCTGTTTCATGATAAGCAGGTTGATGATAAGTTGGTTGATGATGAGCTGGTTGATGATGAGATCGATAATTAATTAAATGATAATGCGCTGGTTGATAATAAGTTGGTTCATGATGAGTTGGTTGATGATGAGGAGGATGATAATGAACTTGATGATGATGAACTGGTTGATGATGAGCTGGTTGATGATGAGCTGGTTGATGATTATCAGGAATATAGTAAGCTGTTTGATAATTAACTGTTAGATGATGAGCTCGACTATGATGAGCTGATTGATAAGCTGGATGATGATGATGAACTTGATGAAGATGAGCTGGAGTATAGTAAGCTGTTTGATGATTAACTGTTGGATGATGAGCTGGAATATGATGAGCTGGTTGATGATGAGCTGGTTGATGATGAGATCGATAGTGATAAACTGAATGATAATGAGATGATTGATAATAAGTTGGTTCATGATGATTTGGTTGGTGATGAGGAGGATGATGATGAACTTGATGATGATGAAATGGTTGATGATGAGCTGGAGTAGAGTAACCTGGTTGAAGATTAACTGTTAGATGATGAGCTGGAATATGATCAGCTGGTTGATGATTAACTGCTAGATGATGAGCTGGAATATGATGAGCTGGTTGATGATTAACTGTTAGATGATGAGCTGGAATATGATTAGCTGGTTGATGATTAACTGTTAGATGATGAGCTGGTTGATGATTAACTGCTAGATGATGAGCTGGAATATGATGAGCTGGTTGATGATTAACTGCTAGATGATGAGCTGGAATATGATGAGCTGGTTGATGATTAACTGCCAGATGATGAGCTGGAATATGATTAACTCTTAGATGATGAGCTTGTTACAGGGTTGTGATGTTCTTTGTTGTATTATATCTTTATCTCTTTATTATTATAGTTGCTTAATGGTCACAGCACATCACAACATTGATGTTACAACAGGTAATATGTAAGATCATGACAGAGTCTTTCTTGTTACAAACAATGATAATCAAGTTTATTGATTTATTCTTTCTTACAATTATGATCGCTAGTGGCGAATGCACTATAGACATTAAGGATTACTTAATGTGGAATATCTCCGAGGCAGTCGCCGGTGTCTATGAGAATATTCCAGTGCATCATTGGCATACAACTTATTCATCAGTCAATCATTCAACTCGTCTACTTACGACATGTAAGATTCTTGAAATACTTCAAAATGGAAACACAATCACTTCACAACTAAAGTCATAATATTCTTGATCAACTATCTATCAAGAATAACTTCTAAACTGACTTGAACTACACTTGGAGATTATAACTTCTGAACTACTGACTTCACTTCTAATCTTAACTTCTAGCTGTTCTGACTCTAACTGTTTCCAAACTACTTAACTGCTTCTACTTCTAACTTCTGACTGACTTAACTTTCTGACTTAAACTTGTTTCTCACCCTGTCCTAACTTAACTTAAAACTGTTGTGCAGGACTTTAAGTACTCAACAACTCTCTTCTACCTGAGGCTCAGCAGCCAATCAGCTGCTGCCGAGTGCCCCTGCGACCCTTATGATCACAAGTGTTGGTCACTCTACGTTTACGTGTCCAGTGTCCACCATCTGTGACTCACCTGAACTTTTTCCAAATTTGGACAAACACCCTGTTTCCTAGAATCTCTATGACCTATTTGGGATAATATTACTTCATCCTGGTAGCTGGATGACCACTTGACCGTTCCATGACTTTGACAATAACAACTTATTTATCAGTCGGCCAAAGTCATGGGTTTCACATGCTAACTGCACAGTGGTCACCCACAATAACAACGAACTTGCATGGACAATCGTGGAGATTTTACAACATCACGATGTGATGCGTGTTATGTATGTGATGGTCACCCTCACAACAACTGGGTGAGTGGGGATTCATGGAAAATCCCCGCAACTATTATGTCTAGGTCAAGTCATGACCCTCTCTACTTCGGTGGGTGTCCACTACCCACTCTCTACAACTTGTTATCCTAATTTGTATTCTGGAAAATCTATACTTAAATTCTGCTGGTCGCCACTATATGATACTGCTCTCGTCCATTCAAAGAGCGGTAACGACTAAATTACCTGCTCTCTCTATGCTTCCTTAGCTAACTCTATAACAAGCTGGTTGATGATTAACTGCTAGATGATGAGCTGGAATATGATGAGCTGGTTGATGATTAACTGCTAGATGATGAGCTGGTTTATGATTAACTGTTAGATGATGAGCTGGTTGATGATTAACTGTTAAATGATGAGCTGGAATATAATGAGCTGGTTGATGTTTAACTTTTAGATAATGTGCTGGAATATGATGAGCTGGTTGATGATTAACTGCTAGATGATGAGCTGGTTGATGATTAAATGTTAGATGATGAGCTGGTTGATGATTAATTGTTAGATGATGAGCTGGAATATGATGTGCTGGTTGATGATTAACTGTTACATGATGAGCTGGTTGATGATTAACTGTTAAATGATGAGCTGGTTGATGATTAACTGTTAGATGATGAGCTGGTTGATGATTAACTGCTAGATGATGAGCTGGAATATGATAAGCTGGTTGATGATTAACTGTTAGATGATGAGCTGGAATATGATGAACTGGTTGATGATTAACTGTTAGATGATGAGCCGGAATATGATAAGCTGGTTGATGATTAACTGTTAGATGATGAGCTGGAATATGATAAGCTTGTTGATGATTAACTGTTAGATGATGAGCTGGTTGATGATTAACTGTTAGATGATGAGCTAATTGATAAGCTGGTTGATGATGAAAATGCTAGTTATCTTAATGAGTGACTTTCTCCTGAGATGTCTGGTATTCATTTTTCGATAAAAGTTAATTCAGGGATCACCATATCTGACATATATCTGTCCATTCTTTGATGTTATCAGCACATTCATTTTATGATCTGCGTTTCCTTCTCTGACTACTGATTATGTCGTTGTTATGATAGTTTTTTAGAACTTGCTGTTTGTCGGATGTGATATGAACATCTAGTTTTGCTTTTCGGAGTAATTTGGTCGTTTGTGTGTGGTAAACTTTTACAAGGGAAGGGGCTTTGCATTATACACATCGCAATCACGTACTATGACTGCTGCCCTATGTGATCATGTCTCTCTACAAAGTCGATCACGACAGTTAGTTGTCATTTCTGTTGTCTGCCAAACCATTATCTTAAGCTGTCTGGTAACTTTTCTCTTTGCTTCCCTCTATCTCACCGTCCCTCAATTTTCCCAGTTGTTACAATATATTCCAGTTGTTCACTTCTCATTTCATGACCAAAATATAATGATTGTTTCTTCCTCATATTGGATATTAGCTCCCTTTTTACTTTGGCCTCATTCAGAACATTTGCATTAATCTTCTTAGCTGTCAATGGTATTCTCAACACTCTTCTGTAAACCACATTTCTACAGCATTCAGTGATTTTCTTGTCTGTTGTCCTATTGTCCATAATTGACAAATACTGACGCATCTGAGAGATATGTCGTCTCTATTTGTGATTTAGAAAGACATAACAGAAGAAATTAAAGATATTCCAAAACATTTCATCGCCCGTGCTCTGCCGGGGCCCGAAAGGGGAGTAAAGAGTAGTGGCGCTGTACCCTACCAGGCTTGTTCGTAAGAGACGAGAAAGGAGGGTTGGGCATGGGACTGGCTATCCCATACTGTAAAAAAAAGCCGAAAAAACTTCACAAAGAATGGCAAAAAACAGAACGACTTGGAAAGTGTTTGTTGAACACCTATGCTCCACAGGGAGCTGAAAGGTAGAAGAAGAAGAAAACATTTCAAAGTTAAATTTGCATAAATTAGAAAATTTAAAAAAACACAGAAGAAAGAGGTGAAATGTTACGACATCAGTAAAGACGCAAAATGTACAATACAGCACATTAATGAACAATCGATGAGAAGCTATTTAGAGTACCCACAAATATGTTTTTGTTTGTTTATTACCTCCGACGCAATTATTAGCATCAGCAACAGTGACCTTTTCTTATTGACAGAAAGTTAAAAAAAAAAAGCCAGTCATTGGAAGGCAGCATACAAGTTTTATCTTTGGCAATCATCGTTAATTCATTACTGGAGTCAATGCGGCAAAGTGTCGTGAAGTCTTTGCAATAGGCGTCACGCTCGTAATCAAAAGACAAGAACTGCCAGGCGTGGCAACAAATGGAATGTCGCTGTGTGGGAATTTTGGGAATTTTATTGTTATATATGGCAAAACTAATGTATGTTTGTGTAAGTGTATGTGTGTGAGTGTTGGTATGTATTAAATGGAGAATGAAATCAAATTTATCAACGAAGGAAGTGACGCGGGGAAATGCTGATGGTCTAGCTTCCAGAACGATTTCAGCGTCCATGGCAACGTTATCTCTGCTGTTAATGGCGGTGTTTATCCTGTTGCATGCAAAGTCTGGATTTAAGAAGTTGACTATGTGTGTTTGTCATTTTCTCTCTGTTCTGCCTCTCTTCATCTCTCTGTTTATCCCTTTTTCCAATTCTCCTTCTCTCACTCTCACATTTCTTTCTGTCAGTTTCTGTATTAAAGTTTTTCTCGTTCTTGTTCATAATCACCTCTCTGTCTTTAGGTTTCCTTTCTTTATGCTCTGTACCTGGTATTCTTTTTTTCTTGTTTCTTTATAATTGTATTATGTTAAACATCTCTATCTATCTATCTATCTATCTATCTATCTATCTATCTATCTATCTATCTATCTATCTATCTATCTATCTATCTATCTATCTATCTATCTATCTATCTATCTATCTATCTATCTATCTATCTATCTATCTATCTATCTATCTATCTATCTATCTATCTATCTATCTATCTATCTATCTATCTATCTATCTATCTATCTATCTATCTATCTATCTATCTATCTATCTATCTATCTATCTATCTATCTATCTATCTATCTATCTATCTATCTATCTATCTATCTATCTATCTATCTATCTATCTATCTATCTATCTATCTATCTATCTATCTATCTATATATCTATATATCTATATATCTATCTATCTATCTATCTATCTATCTATCTCTATCTATCTCCTTGTCATTATCCTTCGTGGTGACTGTCTTTCTTTCTTTCTTTCTTTATTTATTTGTACTCATTTCTCGTTATTCTCCCCTCTATATTAATTCATACCATCTTATTGACTACATCTCTAGTGTTCTAGTTCCACCTCTTCCCATCCCTTCATGTCAGATAATGATGCCATTTTCTCACAATTCATGTCTGTCTCTATTATTTTATTCCTTCGCAATCGTTCAGTCTTCCTATCTCGTCCACTTTGTTTCAGAAACATGTCTGATCAATCTTTTTGTGTCTCCGATCTTGCAGTCTTTACAAATAACGTCTAAACAAAAACTCTCTTATGCTGGTACTGTCTAAAGCAAAAAGAACTTAATCTTTCAATTAAAAAATAGTTTTATTCATTAAATGAATTATGCACTAGTTTACTACATATTTGAAAACATTGTCTGTGTAGTTATTTATAAAATGTTTGTTTAATAATTACTAGCAACAGTCACATTTATAAATTACAACATTGTATATTAATTCAAACGAACTGAAAGGATACGAATCAAGAATACACGCCGAGCTTCACAAGCAGAAGGGGTTGTAAGTATATCCATCACATAGCTGAGAATGAACTACTAAACACAATTAGAACAAGACAAATGAAATTTCTGGGGCATGTTAAAAGACACAACAGCCTAATAAAAGTCATTTTGGAAGGGAAAATACAAGGTAAAAGAGGCAGAGGCAGATCAAGACTAACATGGACGAGTTACATCAAAAGATGGACAGGTCAGCCTATGACAATCTGCACCATCAAAGCAAGAGACAGAGTGCAAAGACGCTCCATGGGAGCTAACCTTCTATGCAGAGACGGCACCTAATGATGAGCTGAAAAAATAAATGAAGAAAGACTTCCCCATCAGGCACTCTTGTGGGAACCATCGGTAAAAGAAAACAAGGAAGACCAAGAGAATTACTATACAGAACAATTACAGGGAAAGCTCAATAATGGGACTGAGAAACAACCAAGACCTAGAAGAATTAAGTGCGGTCTTGAGGCAGAGTGGAAAATGAATGAGTGAAATGAGTGCTAACAGATACAGTTATAATATCGCCTGGTCATCAATAACTTCAAATTTGTGATTTCAAATAAACTTTGATACGGTATAAAATGGTTATTAAATATATGTTTAAAATGTGGAGAAAATTGCTAGGTCCGGAACAAACAGTTTATCAAGTGTATTTTAGTTCTTTATGTCTGGGATGATTGTTGATTTGGGGAACATTATCAAAATTAATTGAGATCATCTTCATTGCACAACGGACAGCTTCATAGTGCTCAGATCCCCTCGTCAGCACATTCCCCAGTATGAAGTACGCCGTCACACAGTAGCGAAAGCACTAAAGATGGCGTCATGCCATATCGGATTTAAAACTATGAAGTGCATAACCGAACTTATACTTTTGTTAAAAATATAGTTCTTGATTAACACTTGACAGGTTATAAGTTAAACTGAAAAGAAACATTACAGGCCGTAGGGTAAAGTGACCATTTCCATTAATGAAGCACAATCCTGTATAGAAATCAATCAAATAAAAGCTTTTTACATCTCTTGGTGAAGCTCTCCATCATTCCCCTTTCTTGTACATTTTCTCCATCCACTCTAGGTCAATAAGCTTAAAGATTTCCATGATTTCTCTTCTCCGTGTTTTCTAGGGCTTTCCAGCCTTTCTCTTGCCACATGGGTTCCAAGATATTGCCTGTCTTGCTATGCTGGCATCATGCTTTCTTAGTGTATGTCCAATCCACGTCTTTTTAGTATAGATATACCACTTTCTATCATCGCTAGCATGGTGGATTCAGAATTAAAAAGCAACTACTCATGTGTCCATCTACTCTCTTTAGTCTGTCATCGGCAACTACTCATGTGTCCATCTACTCTCTTTAGTCTGTCTCGCTTCCTCGTGTAACCGTTAGGGTGTTGAAGGAAATATATGTTTCGGTTCTCGCTCTTTTTCTCAGGTCAAGTATTTCGTGTGAGAAGGTATTACGGTTTTCGTGCACTGTGCTGAGGCGAGAGAATTCAATGTTAATAGCCAGCAATAGTTTATAGTATAATTATTATTGTCCAAAAGAGAAAAACTTGATAAAATCTAATTCCAGTTTGCCGTACTATTTCTCTGATTGTCATCTAACGGTGCTTATCTTCTTTATGTATTTTTCCCACAGGAAAGAGATTGCACCAAAAATTCAAGCATCGTAAGTATAATGTTTTAATTGTTTTAAAATAGATGTGGGATGTTTTACATGTTTATGACATATAAAGTTACACAATGACATAAAGTCATCATGGAAAGAAGAATTTAAGGTAAACATGGTAGAAGTAAAAACGGATTAAAAATGGACTGATAACATTTGAGAATATATGGTCGGCGGTACCATCAGGGTAGGAGACGGAATGAAGTGTCGCTCCGCGTCAGCCTTCGATGCAAAGCACGGTACACGATTATGATGATGGTGTATTTTGGGACTGCATGTTATCACTTTAACTTACACGACCTCTCTTGATCTCTGGCAACTCTATAGGTGCTGACTACTTTCACATACCATCAAACGAAAGAGTCAATAGCGTAGAGGTAGACATTTTGTTTGACGATAAAGCGCATTAGATTCTATGATTATCCAGCCAATCCAACTAAAGATATATATATATATTGCTGTGGTTAATTGCTGTGACCTAGAACGGTAACATATTAATACTTAACCCACCTACGATATTAAGGGTGAAGGTAAAGTACGAGACTTGAATCTGCGTCTTAGCATGTGAGATTTCACCCATATGTGCTCGGTCGTCTATCCAGAAGTGTTCGGTGACTTCTAATAGTGTCGCTTCAAGCATCGGAACCCACGATGCGAGGCGGCATTCCTCACCTTCCAAGAGTACTACCCTGGTATCCATTTCTGCCAGAGTATCAAGGGACACAATTTTAATAGCAGTAAAAGACAAGCACATAAGTTTGTATACTAGTGCCACGAGTTTATTATAGCAGAAACATTTGGACTCAAGATTGATAGTGATGGGTCATCCTGGCTTTCTTCTCATTCCCGACTTTTGTTGAAGAGGTTGGAGTTCCTCTAGATCCAGGCCATGGTTGGAAAACTGTGTGACTTGTCTCTCCTAGAGGTTCTGCAATAAAATCTGTTATGCTGCTGTGTTTTTAATCAGTAAAAATCACTACTGAAGCAACACGACAATCCTAGCTTCTATTAGCCAATCTGTTTTGACGTATGCAACACGTGTGTGACGTTTCCAAGGGAGACGGCTAGGAGTTCGAGACTTGATCTGTATCAGGGCATGATCCGCTGACTCTACCGTTGCGACTGCAGGTCGCCGGCGTTTGAACGCCCCCAGTGGGGTATATGAGTGTTTTATACACTTGCTCCTTTAATGTTGTTAGCATTTTCTCTTTTCATAAACGCTTTCTAACCGGGCAAAATTTGATTGTCTGTTTGTGATTCTTCCCGACGGAAGCTTCTTGGTTGTTATATCATCACATCATCATCATCGTGTACTGTGCTTGTTGACGTTGATGTCATGTTTCTACACAGCCTTCTATATCTACAAGTGTTTATTATTTCTACCAAAAACTTTCTACCAAAGTTTTATCTTCACAGTTGTTTGACATTGATTCTTTAGTTCCTTGATTTATTTGTGTCGTTCCAGGAAGATACAACCCATATGGTTCTTCAATTATATTTTCTAAATAATTAGAAGTAGCTGTATCTTAAAATTTACAATATTTCTTTAAAATTAAAAATGGAAGATTCGTACCCTGGCACTCTCAAATTTCCCAGTTTTTGATCTTTTTGTTTGATGCTTGTTTTAACTAAAATATAATTGATAAAAATATTTACATTAGCTAAAACATTTAACGGGCACTGGTTGGTCTCAAGGCAAGACGCTGGCCTCGAGACAGAGAGGTTGTGGGTTCAAATCCCGGCGATACCGGTTTTTATTTCTGATTTCTCTCTCCAGCAACCACCCCTGGTCTCAGCAGCGAGGCCCGGCTTGAAACGTCAATTACTCATCGACGGAAATAATATGCGTACCTCCGAAGTCGGAGTTATTTGCCTGTGCGGCGAGGGACTCCTGTGCACACGGATGCCAGGGACAACAATTGATAAATTCACTCAAAATTCAGTTCCTTATTTCTAGGGACTTCGTCAGAGGTAAAAGCTGGCGAACGGAAAAAAATTAACGTTTTGTGTGTGTGACGTCACAAATTGAAACCACTTCTATAAAATATCGGTTTCAAGAATGAGAGGGATGTAATAGGCTCCGAACATCTTCATCCATAAATGATGTCACATATTCAATTTTATAAATACAATGTGACAATTAGATAAAAACTGTCAATAATTTTCCAGTTGTCACACAATATTTCAGCGTTATTCTGCCATTACATGTTTTGTAGGAAAGTTAATGTCCTGTCTCCTGCCTTGCTGGCCATATAGAGATTAAGATGTTAGTGACCACGTTTGTCAACATCACAGTACATTATTGAGGCGGTATCACGATGGGACGTCTTTGTCTTCGGTGTCAATGAGTCAAGCAGTGGATCATTCATTATTTCCTAATGGATCTTTTCACTTTATGGTGTTTGCTTATAATGGATTGTTTAATTTTATCGTGTTTGCTTATAATGGATCTTTATAATTTATGACGTTTTTTTCGTAATGGATCTTTCTACCTTATGGTGTTTTTTTTCCATAATGGATCTTCCTACATTGTAGTGTTTGGTTAATAATTAATTTTTCACATTTACGGCGTTTCTTCTATTGTGATCACTTTTTTTATCATGCGAACTTGATTTTTTTGCATTTTCTCCTGATTGAAGGGTAGAAATAACAACACGACACAAGAAGGTGTTGTCCTCTTGAATGTTGTGGTCGAGCAGAGTACGAAAACACGGGTAATCTTCTTCTTCTTTTCCCTTTTCACTGATACCTAAAAGGTGTCGTGGTTTATATCATTTGTCGTTCTTGAGCTGCTCGAATTGTCTGAATTAGTGATTTCCCTTTGTTGTTACATGTCCCTGTCACTGCATCTATCCATCTTCTTCTGGGTCTTCCTCTTGGTCTTTTTCCATGCATTCTCGAGAAGAACGCCCTTGATGGTGTTTGGTGAGGATTCATTCTGACCAGGTGGCCAAACCATTTAAGTTGTTGTTGTTCTATATATTCTTGGCAGGGTTTTGTTCCTACCATTTTTCTTATGGTTTCATTTGGTATTCTATCTCTTCTTGTGTTGTTTGTTACTTTTCACAAGCATCGCATCTCACATGTATTGATCTTTCTTAAATGTGATTTAGAAATGGTCCACCACGGGTAATGCTGGAGCATAATAATATAACGATAGATGATTTTCGATTTGTTGTGAGCTGTGCTGGGAGTTTAAGAGTTAGATGGCATGAAGTTATTCGTTTGAAAAATGAAAGCGAGAAACATATTTTGAAGAAATGATTTTTACGGAAAAATGTTACAAATGGAATAATATAAAGGTAAAGGTACAGTAAGAGACTTGAATCTGAGTTTGAGCACGCGAGTTTACAGGTTGCCCGAACGTCGGTAACGCAGTCGAGTGGTTTTCCCAACTAGGCTACCGAGGCCCACATGAGAAATAATATCCAGCGAGAGAACAGTATAACACACTATTCAGTTCAACAATCTACCACAATTCAAAACTTTGAATTAAAAAAAACCAAAAAAATAAGAATAAGAAAAATCCTCGCAATGGAAATCGGGTACTCGAGTTGAATAATGGACGTGACAAGAAGAGACAGAATCCAGAATGATGATACGAGATATGAACAAGATTTGGGATAACTCCACTGCCAGACTACATTAAGATGCAATACATTAACTCTTGTAGACATGTAGCACAAAACCTAGCAGATAACATTCCCCATTGAGTGTTAACTCTAGGATTCAACGGACGGGAAAAGGGATAAATGAATGTCTGGAAGATGATTGGATCATGACATCACCGAGAACCATACAAATCTCTAACCTTTGACACAATCACTCCATTTCTTTCTTTTAAAGAATAAACGACATCGCTGTCTAGAATTTTTGAACCTGTGGTGAACATTGTCACTGCCTGCTGACGAGCCTCTTAAGAGAATCGATACACCTATAGGTGTGACCTAAGTGCAGCTTTGATGACACTAAAATAAACTAAAAGAACCTACCTCCATTTTCTCTGACGCTGAAAAATTTCAGAGGAGGGAGATGTAAGGTAGATAGAAAAACTGGTATAACTAAAGAGGGAGTATGTAAGGTAGGAATAAAAACTGGTATAACTAAAGAGGGAGAATGTAAGGTAGGAATAAAAACTGGTATAACTAAAGAGGGAGTATGTAAGGTAGGAATAAAAATTGGTGTGACTAAAGAGGGAGAATGTAAGGTAGGAATAAAAACTGGTATAACTAAAGAGGGAGTATGTAAGGTAGGAATAAAAAACTGGTATGACAAAAGAGGGAGAATGTAAGGTAGGAATAAAAACTAGTATGACTAAAGAGGGAGAATGTAAGGTAGGAATAAAAAACTGGTATGACTAAAGCGGGAGAATGTAAGGTAGGAATAAAAACTGGTATAACTAAGGAGGGATGATGTAAGGTAGGAATAAAAACTGGTATGACTAAAGAGGGAGAATGTAAGGTAGGAATAAAAAACTGGTATAACTAAAGAGGGAGTATTTAAGGTAGGAATAAAAACTGGCATAACTAAGGAGGGATGATGTAAGGTAGGAATAAAAACTGGTATGACTAAAAAGGGAGTATGTAAGGTAGGAATAAAAAACTGGTATAACTAAAGGGGGAGAATGTAAGGTAGGAATAAAAAAACTGGTATAACTAAAGAGGGAGAATGTAAGGTAGGAATAAAAAACTGGTATAACTGAAGAGGGAGTATGTAAGGTAGGAATAAAAAACTGGTATGACTAAAGAGGGAGAATGTAAGGTAGGAAAAAAAACTGGTATAACTGAAGAGGGAGTATGTAAGGTAGGAATAAAAAACTGGTATGACTAAAGAGGGAGAATGTAAGGTAGGAATAAAAACTGGTATAACTAAAGAGGGAGAATGTAAGGTAGGAATAAAAACTGGTATAACTAAAGAGGGAGAATGTAAGGTAGGAATAAAAAACTGGTATAACTGAAGAGGGAGTATGTAAGGTAGGAATGAAAAACTGGTATAACTAAAGAGGGAGAATGTAAGGTAGGAATAAAAACTGGTATAACTAAAGAGGGAGAATGTAAAGTAGGAATAAAAACTGGTATAACTAAAGAGGGAGTATGTAAGGTAGGAATAAAAACTGGTGTAACTAAAGAGGGAGAATGTAAGGTAGGAATAAAAAAAATGGTATAACTAAAGAGGGAGAATGTAAGGTATGAATAAAAAACTGGTATAACTAAAGAGGGAGAATGTAAGGTAGGAATAAAAACTGGTATAACTAAAGAGGGAGAATTTAAGGTAAGAATAAAAAACTGGTATAACTAAAGAGGGAGAATGTAAGGTAGGAATAAAAACTAGTATAACTAAAGAGGGAAAATGTAAGGTAGGAATAAAAACTGGTATAACTAAAGAGGGAGAATGTAAGGTAGGAATAAAAACTAAACTGGTATAACTAAAGAGGGAGAATGTAAGGTAGGAATAAAAAACTGGTATAACTAAAGAGGGAGTATGTAATGTAGGAATAAAAAACTGGTATAACTAAAGAGGGAGAATGTAAGGTAGGAATAAAAACTGGTATGACTAAAGAGGGAGTATGTAAGGTAGGAATAAAAACTAGTATAACTAAAGAGGGAGTATGTAAGGTAGGAATAAAAACTTGTATGACTAAAGAGGGAGTATATAATGTAGGAATAAAAACTGGTATAACTAAAGAGGGAGAATGTAAGGTAGGAATAAAAACTTGTATGACTAAAGAGGGAGTATATAATGTAGGAATAAAAACTGGTATAACTAAGGAGGGATGATGTAAGGTAGGAATAAAAACTAGTATAACTAAGGAAGGAGGATGTAATAGGAATAAAAACTAGTATAACTAAGGAGGGAGGATGTAATAGGAATAAAAACTAGTATAACTAAGGAGGGAGGATGTAATAGGAATAAAAACTAGTATAACTAAGGAGGGAGGATGTAATAGGAATAAAAACTAGCATAACTAAGGAGGGATGATGTAAGGTAGGAATAAAAACTAGTATAACTAAGGAGGGATGATGTAAGGTAGGAATAAAAACTGGTATAACTAAGGAGGGAGGATGTAATAGGAATAAAAACTGGTATAACTAAGGAGGGATGATGTAAGGTAGGAATAAAAACTGGTATAACTAAGGAGGGATGATGTAAGGTAGGAATAAAAACTAGTATAACTAAGGAGGGATGATGTAAGGTAGGAATAAAAACTAGTATAACTAAGGAGGGAGGATGTAATAGGAATAAAAACTGGTATAACTTAGGAGGGAGGATGTAATAGGAATAAAAACTGGTATAACTAAGAGCGGGCTTCTTCCAAACAGAAGTGTCCCTCTACTGGCAAACTTTCAGAGCTTTAGTAATTCATAAAGAGATATTTTATAAGCAACAGAAGACCAGAATTACCGACATTTAATGCTGCGGTAGTTAAACACGATAATACAGTTGTTAGTGCTTCAGAGATTTGGTATACTACGATATCCTCGACACACGAGCCCTCAATAAACTCCGCGAAAACGTCAGACCCAAGGGACAACCACGAAATAGATGGATTGACGGAATATTAGAAGCACTAGGAAACATAACAGTAGCAGAGGCGAAGAGAAGAGCAAAGGACCGCAAATTATATCTCCCCTCGACGCTGACAGGCAAATGAGTAAGAAAAGTAGAAGCAAAGCGTCCCACATGTCGTGGTGAATGCTTTGGGCAAGCGGCCTTTATCCCTCTGGTTCTGTCGTGAGTCCCCCTGACAAACACCAGCAATGGTAATATGTGTCGTAAAGGTATATATATATATAATGGAATAAGGGATGACAGAGTTCGGATAAACTTTTATTTAGAAATTAAAGAACTGACTAACAGTTTAACAAATTAAACAAAAATAAACAAATAAACACAAAATAGCACAACTAATACTAACGAGGAGCTTTGGTGGTTGAGTGGTTAGTGTGATCGCTTCCTGACCAGAACGGTCCGTGGTTCGATATCCAGCAGTAGCGGATATTTTTTTTACAGAATGACAAGGCTCCGGGGTTTCACCCAGCCTCTAAAAATGGGTACCAGAGTTTTTTTCTAGGAAGTAAAGGCGGTCTGGCTTGTTACCGACTGCATCACCCAAAAATGTGCCGTGGTCATAGAAAAATATGGTCACTAACACCATATTCCCCATACGCCTAGCAAGACGTGGACGGAACCTGTTTAATGCTAACGGTCATCAACAACTACCGTGCCTACTGGCGTAGGTGATCATGTTCCTCCACAATTTTTTTTTATCTCGGCCGCTATTTATCATTTCTGTTGTTGACCTTCTGCCAAGCCATTCTCTTAAGCTGTCTGTTATATTTTCTCTTTGCTTCCCTCTATCTCTTCGTCCCTCAATGTTTCCAGTTGTTACAATATATTCCAGTTGTTCTCTTCTCATTACATGGCCAAAAAATGATGATTGTCTCGTCCTAATATTGGAAATTAGCTCTCTTTTTGCTTTGACCTCTTTCAGAACGTTTTCGTTATACTAACGGTATGCTCTGCAAATACAGCTCAGTGGTTAGTTTCAGTGAAATTATACAAATACAATGTAATATCACGAGTGTAGTTGGAGAAAAAAATCCGGAAAAAACCGTGCTTAACAATTTGATGTGCTTGAAAATAAAAACAGAGCCACCAAACACAAAACGGAACAAGCTAAATGAAACATTTCGCACATACGACTTCTTTGTCAGTGTTCGGTTGATCGAGTTCACAGAACAGTGACGTTATTGCGTGAACATTTGAAGGACCGGCTACAACTCTCATGGCCCTATTGTCAATGTGCAAATTGCTTCTCTGTTTGTTTATCTTATTCGCATACTTTTGTGGTTAAAAAGAGTTTCTTCCACATGATGATAGTGTAATTAATTTTATTTTCATTCACAACAGTATCATAAGCTGTAATGTGTTCAATATCGTAACCTACCGACCTATATACCCATTAAGAATATCTTTGGTAACTATTTTCAAGCCTGCAGGAACAATAGCTTAAAGAAAAGGCACTAGCCATCCATACCCACAGCCCTTCTGTTGTGTGTCTTTTACGTTAATATAATTAATGGTTTATCGGGAAACTTTTTTTTTCAATATGGTTGAAAGAATTATCATGCAACGTTCTATATGGTTGAAAGATTTATCATGCAATATTCTATATGGTTGAAAGAATTATCATGCAACGTTCTATATGGTTGAAAGAATTATCATGCAATGTTCTATATGGTTGAAGGAGTTATCGTGCAATGTTCTATATTGTTGAAATAATTATCGTGCAATGTTCTATATGGTTGAAAGAATTATCATGCAATGTTCTATATAGTTGAAAGTTTTACCTTTCAATTTTCAACCAACGAAATGAGTATTTATTGATTACAATAAGATATTATAATGGAAGGTGATAGATGTATTTGAAAGACCTTTGTATACTTATCTATTCGGACACATTATTTATGATTGATCGTTTCAGGAAAGCCAACACCTCAAGGTTGTCTATTATGTCGTAAGTACCCACTTGTATTATTATCTGTAATCGTTTTAGTTGTGTTTTATTTTTTAGCCCACACTTTCTTTGTTACTTTTATTCAATAGTTTTAAGTGAAGAAGAGAAGAAGAAGAAGTAGAAGAAGAAGAAGAGAAAGAAGAAGAGGAAGAGGAGAAAGAAAGAACATCGATGCGTATTACATGTGACGTTCAATGAATATTCTGCCAATGCTAATATTTTAGAAACCATAATCATAACTTTTGGGTAACATGTCAGCATTAGGCCAGGCTGTATTTTTTTTCCATTCCTTAAAAATCTCTGGTGCCCATATAGTGCTGGGTGACCCAATAAGGCAGAGGATGAGAATATCGTATCATGTTGACTAATGAAGGCTGTATAGGCGAAACAACTTGTTGCTTAGTTCTGCCATTTTTCTGTAACGATGTAAAACACATCTTATGAGACTATTCGAGATATTTAAAGACATGCATATTTATGTTCAGTAAAGCTCTGGTTGTGATGTCTAACAATATAAACACTTCAGTCACCCATAAAACGCTATGTCTAGTGATAAACACTCCTAAAGGGCATGTGTTCTCACGGCTTTTTCATATTGGAACATAAGGAAGCATGGGAACCATGATGGGGAAATAAAGAGACAGTCTTAAGTGGCCTTGTTGATAAATAGAAAAGGCCATGACCCAGTTGCGGGGAGTTCCCTCCAAATCGCGTGCCAATCCGCGCGCACGGAGATGTGACGTCACACACGAATAAATTGCAACGCCATCTTAGAGGCAGTATTTAAGGGAAAAAACCCAAGCATTCGGTTTCTCTTTCTCTTTTAGATTTCCTGACTTTTGGGAACCTGTATCGAGCCCATGCGGGGCGGACGTAAAAGACGAGTATAGAAGTAGAAGGAAACGTAGAGTTACTATCAAGTTGTAGTAGTAGACTCAGTAGCTTGAGATACTTCAGACGTGAAATGCTATCTATAAGACTAAGATAAGTTAGCAGCAGCAGCCATAGACGGTTTTATATAAAAGACAAGAAAAGTACTAGTCGCTATAGTGAGAAGAGCGGTTACCTCAAACGGCTGTTGACCGTCCCCAAATATTTTGAAATAATTGACAAAGAGCAGACACAGACTGGAGACCTCGCAGCGGATAATAACATTCTTCGCCGTTTGTTATACAACCTAGTGTTGGTCAGTTGATTTCAGTTCGACACAATTAGCATGCCTGTTGGTTGTGTCCAATAAGAAACTCGGCGCTGGAGAGAACATCATGAATTCTCAATCAGCCAAATTCAGTAGCTCGGATACCTAAATTGAGAAAAGCCTGCCGGCAGCCTTGAAGCTTGAAGACACATCAGGTGGCCAACTCCTGAATTACAAGGTCAAATTGCGATTCCCTACACGCTTAAAATGTATTGGTTTCTCTCTCATGGGGCATATGATCTATTTCACTCCTTGTGCCATTGCGAAATGTTGTGCTTGACGCATCTATGAACGATATACTAGTCTCCAAATAGAGACTTTACCACGTACACTATTGGCTACTTACGATAACCTTCCGCTAACGACTGTTGTTTGTTGACGTCCACCAGCGTTATATCTCTAGCCAAGTCTCGAGGGACAGAATTTTGCTTGAATATCACTTTTTCCAGTTGTTCATACTCGCAGTCATGTGCTCTGATGTCCCCAGCCATACAGACATATGTTCTTCCACTTCACAGATACTCTCATATATTTTTATCGTCGAGAGTTTTAATGATTTTGGCTCGTTTTTTTCCTATTAATTTTTTTTTCTGGCAGCGGCCATTTTTGTTGTGCTAATTTCAATTTTAATCTGCCAAGGGTTCTTTAACGTGCGCTTAATTTACGTGGAGCCTCCTTTTTCCTCCTTTTCCGTGAGGGCTAGATATCGGATCCCACCACAGCAGAGACTAGGAAAGGATGAAAGACTAAATTCATGGAGAGTATGTGATATTTTGATTATATGAAACAGAATACTAAAGAGGAAGAAAGTAACATAAGTTTGATGGGACAGTTGTGTCAATATCTTTCCAAATCAAATAAAGTCTATTTTACTGTGGCATCGTGATCAGCTGATTGCAATACAACATCTCTAGTACTGTGGAGCAGCGTTGGCTTAGCCAGGCCAAATCAAGAATGTGTATTACCAGCACTCCGAACCAGGCAAGTAACCGTGTCTATTATTAAAACTATCTCTCATTTTTCCAGAAAGATTCCTCCCTTATGTATCCTGTGTTTCGGTACAATCATCCATCAAAACCCTCATCCACTACTCTAGTGTGGAAGTTCGTGTTCCACTCACATCCTGGCAAATATGAAGGTCGAATTGATTAATGTAAATTGGATCAAATTAATTTTTTTTTACATGAACTATATATGCCAGGTACAACAAAAAACAGTGGCCAGTTTTCAATTTCAAACCATTCATTGCATCAGTACAATTTTAAGGCTGATAAAAATAATTGTAAGTATTATAAAGTGTGCTATTTATGAAGATGGACTAGATCGGTGAAATATTTTAAAATAGAAAGACTTTGAAAGCTCATGCTTAGCTTCTTAATCGGTCGCATGTGATCCAGCTATCAAGTACGGGGGAAAAGGGGATTGAGCTGATCCCTTGAGCAAGCTGGGTTTAGCACTTAACCTATAACGGACATAGCAGGTCAGTAACGGATTGTTGTTGCTGATTTTAGGGGAAGATGTATGTTTACAACACTCGGAAACAAATAACAAATAATCAGTAACGGAAAAAAAACAAGGAACAATAGATGGTCCGATACAGGCTGGAAACCAGTACTCCTCAACAGTACGTCTTGCCACGAGAACTAAACACTAGAGCACACTGCCAGCTAAGCTATCAGTATCATAGACTAACGGTCTTTTATCAGTATGATAGACTAAGTCTGCTATTACTATGATAGACTAACAGTCTGCTATTACTATGATAGACTAACAGTCTGCTATCAGATATAAATAATGTCAACCCGTGTGTTACCGGGGCCTCATTATGAGGGAAGTAAAGAATAGTGACAATGTGACCTTCCAGGTTTGTCGTAAGAGGCGACTAAGGAGATGGATCGATGGCTTGACAAGCTGTCATTGTAAAAAGTATTGTTATGGAAACAGAGTCATAGATTCTAGAGCAGTGATCTCTGCAATATGTGCCATTTTGGCACGCAAGGTTTCTGTTTTTGAGATTGTGGTTCTGCCCTATGTACCGTCTTTGGCTCGAAAGGAAGATAGATAGATAGATAGATAGATAGATAGATAGATAGATAGATAGATAGATAGATAGATAGATAGATAGATAGATAGATAGATAGATAGATAGATAGATAGATAGATAGATAGATAGATAGATAGATAGATAGATGGATGGATGGATGGATGGATGGATGGATGGATGGATGGATGGATGGATGGATGGATGGATGGATGGATGGATGGATGGATGGATGGATGGATGGATGGATGGATGGATGGATGGATGGATAGATAGATAGATAGATCAGAATGATAGCTTAGTTATCGATATGCTCTAGAGTTAGGTTCTCGTGGCAAGGCGCTGTGTAGAGGAATACGGGTTCGAGCCTGCTTCGGACCATCTATTGTTCTTTGTTTTTTTTTTCTGTTGTTGATTATTTATGAATTTATTTCCAAGGGTTGTAAACCTCTTCCTCTGAAATTATTCGCTGACCATTCACGTCGGAAGTCTCCATCTATCACATTATTCATGTATTATTATTTGTCTCTGTTGTTGATGTTGTTCTAATGCCACGAATTTGAAAAAAAGCAAACCTTCATTGACTCATGAATGAGTCGGATCATAATTGCTTTCTTCCCGGCCTATTGCTGGAGAAGTTTGCAGTATATACTTTCAGACTATGTCTGGAGAACTGTGTGACGTGTCCTGCCAAGAGTAACTACAAAAGAAGCCAAGAGGATTCTGCATCAGTAAATAATAGCACTACAGGGAACATGGCAATTTTGGTTAATTTTGTTGGCATAAAGTTCAAACTGCTGTGACCCAGTTCAGTAAAGGTGACTCCACTAAAATATCTACCTACCAGCAGTTGACGGACGACGTGTTTGAAACTTGAGCAACCAGGATGTTATGAGTGGTTGTATTATGTATAATTTTAAAGAATGCATAGACTACTCGCATACTTACATATAACATTATCATCATCATTAAGTACCATGCCTACTGGCGTAGATGATCATGTCTCTTCACAACTTTCGATCTGGACAGTTATTTATCACTTTTATTGTTGACCTTCTACCAAGCCATTCTCTTAAACTGCCTGGTATCTTTTCTCTCTTCTTCCCGCTATCTCTTCGTCCCTCAATTTTCCCCGTTGTTACAATGTATATTCCAACTGTTCTCTTTCCATTACATTGCCAAAAATGATGATTGTTTCTTCCTAAAATCGGATATCAGCTATCTTATTTCTTTGGCCTGTTTCAGAACGTGTTCATTAAACTTCTTAACTGTCAATGGTATTCTCAACATTATCCCGTAAAACCATATTTCTACTGTTCTTAGTGATTTTCTTGTCTGTTGTCCTAATGTTCATGATTCACATTCATGTGTTAAGACTGGCTCTATATATTATTTAAGAACTCTTTTTCTTATTTCTATTGTCAAAAATAAATTGCACAGTATCTTCCTCATTTTTTGGAAACTTGCTTTTGCCTCAGCTATTCTGCATCTCACCTTCGTTGTACATCTACCATCTGAGGTTAACATTGTTCGCAGATATTTAAATTCATTTGCCTGTTTTAATATTGTTCCACTTGTCTTTATTGTGCCTTGCGGTCATGTTTTTTTTTCTTTATTGCTACCATTACTTTTGTCTTTTTTCTATTAAGGCTGAGTCCTTTATTTTGCTTTCCTTCACTATAATGTCTATCATACCTTGTAACTCATTTTCACTCTTAGCGATTAAGACTGTATCATCAGCATACCTGAGGTTATTTATATTATGACCTCAAATTATTATTTCATGAATTTTCCTTATGGATCTTAAAATACTATCACTATACACATTAATTAAATCTGGGGACAGTACACAATTTTACCTAACACCCTGTTTTATTTGTTGAAACATTCCCACTTGATTTTCAACTAGTATAACCGATGTTTGTTGTCAGTACATGTTCGTTATTATTCTTAGATCTTTGAATTTGATATTAACCGAGCCTCTGTTTGATGTTTTTTAATTTTACTCTAAGTTTTCCCGCAACTGGTACATGATCACTATTGCAATCTGCCCCTGGACTAGTTTCACACATATCAGACTGTTTCTAAATCTATTGTTTATTATTATGTAGTCAATGTGATTACGTGCGTTGTCTCCTGGGCTTTTCTACGCCCACAGACGTCTTGGATATTGCTTAAACCAGGTGTTTCCTATCATCATGTTATGTCTTCTTGTTCCAATAAGCTTGTCACTTCTTTCGTTTATCTCTCCTAAGCCATATTAACCAACCACTCCCCAACTCTTTCCTTTCCTACCTTTGGGTTGATATCGTCTATAAATATGGTGTTCTCATGTGGTATGCATTGGTGAATTGCCATATTAAGCTCGTGGTAAATTGTATCATGTTTCCTCTGGACTATCTGCTTTTGGTGCATACATTTGTATGAGATTAATATCTATTGGCTTTCCATTCAATTTCACGAAAAGGACTCACAGGTATTGCCGAAAAGCCTTTAATTGTTCTCGCTCTTTCTGCATTCAAGATGGTACCCACTCTTCTTTAGTGTTCAGTGCCTCCAGAATAGATTATTTTATATCCACCAGATTATATCTCCCCTTATGCAATTTCACACATTCCCTACAAATGTAAATCCATACTTTTCATTTCTGTTTTGACGTTTTCTAGTTTTCCCTTTTTCATGATTCATCTAACGTTCCAAGTTCATCTTTTCAGCGTCTTTTTTATCTGTATCTTGCTTACAGTAATTTGATGACGATCGGGTATCACCTGTAGCACATGATGTTCCCTACCGAACGATGGTACTCCATTGGAATAATCATTAACGTTGTGAATTCTAAAATTATGGCTACCCATGATTTACAACTGGAGCCGCGATAGCTCAGTGATTAGTGAACTGGACTACAAAGGACAAGAGGTAGGGTTCGATCCCAACCGACGACTTCCGGGTTCACCCAGCCTTTAATGGGTGCTGGATTTTTTTCTGGGAAAGTAAAGCGGCACGGGCGTAATACCGACCACATTACCCCAAAAATCATGTGCTGAAGGTTTGTAAAATATATGGTCACTAACACCATATTTCCCTATACGCCACTTGGCGTGACGGGGGTACTTTACTTTTTTACTATATGTTTTGATGTTATAGTCCGTTCAGAAATTCATAATCACACCTGAATTAGTATTGCGCGATAACCGCTTGTTATTTTGGTTTCAAAATTTGCATGCAATCTTAAAATATTGATGACGTTATAGAAATATATTTTGCTCTGAGAAATTTGATATAGTCTAAAAATTTTATTCTTTTTGCTATATTAAATTCACCCTGTTCGAATTTGACACCATTTTAGGTTATATAAATTAATTTGGTGCGGTTGTTCACGTAAAATAGTTTGGCTATTGCAGAACACTAACTTCAGGAAAATCCCTTGCACAAAACTGAATTGTTATTGAACTACATGACGCACCACGGCCTAGGCATTAATTACCGAAGGGAAGGCGTATCTTTATTAATTTTGTGAAGACTCAGTAGACAATTTGTTGACTTTAAATACCAACATTTATATCTAAATTACAATGAGTTTGAAATGCAAATGTATAACTATGCAAAAGGTTACTTTTTTACTATATCAGCAATTGTAACCAATTGAATTCATGTTTGCAAATACACATAACGAACAACACCCACAATTAAGCACTAGGTAGATACGCCTCTGACAAGAATTGCCGTAAACTGGAACATTTAACACGATTACTGTAAACTCTAAAATTTGAATCAACTTGTGTGATATCGTCATAAAAGATCAAAGGAATTCGCTCATATGCAAATCTCTTGTGTTTGTGGAATAAAAAATACGAAAATCTTTGAGTCATCAATATTCTAAGATTGCATGCCAATTTTGAAACCAAAATAGCAAGCGGTTATCACGCAAAACTAATTCAGGTGTGATTATGAATTTTGAACGGACTATAGTATATTTTTCATGGCACTACAATTGCTTTTTCCATTCCTATTCTTTTGTTCATTTAAGGTTTACATTTTCCATCACTCGTT
Source organism: Megaustenia siamemsis (assembly GCA_032433765.1). NCBI lineage: Eukaryota > Metazoa > Mollusca > Gastropoda > Stylommatophora > Ariophantidae > Megaustenia > Megaustenia siamemsis. The sequence goes on along the minus strand of JAVIAB010000008.1, from coordinate 39,953,153 downwards.
AGTAAGTCTTATGTAGTTTTTAAGCTCTGAACTGTTTCCAGGTCTATTCTTTCAAATTTGATATCCATCTTTAGGTTTGTTATGTATTTTATGTTTTTAGGTTTGTTATGTATGTTCTGAATATCCGCCGCTGTTGCCTGCCTGTCTGCCTGCCTACCTACCTACCTACCTACCTACCTACCTACCTACCTACCTACCTACCTACCTACCTACCTACCTACCTACCTACCTACCTACCTACCTACCTACCTACCTACCTACCTACCTACCTACCTTACTACCTACCTACCTACCTACCTACCTACCTACCTACCAACTGACCGACCAAGATACCTGCCTACCTACCTACGTACCTACCTATCTACCTATCTACCTATCTATCTACCGACCGACCGACCTACCTACCTACTGCCTGCCTGTCAGCCTGTCTGTTTCTTTATCGAAACATTTATTCGATCTAAATAACCTGTTATTATAACTGTTATTATGTGTTATAAATTACCATATTTATTATTGTTGAAGGTCAAGACCAGGAAGCAAATCTACGACTCTCGATGACATGGTGAAGCTTGGCACAAGGGGAAGGACACAAGAATTTAAATTAAGGGAATTTGATAAAATTATCAGCAGCAACGCTGATAGGAAGATTGCCTTTCTCCCTGTGAGTAAACAGGGATCACCTACAAACACAAATTAAAGATACAATGCATACAAGTTACCTATATTGTTGTCTTATTCACGTTAGATAGATTGTCTTAAAGGTAATGCAGATTATTCACAAATAAGTAAATATTTCTTTAACTAATTTTCTTTCTGGAATAATCTGTCGACAAATGGAACTCATCATCATCATCATGTACCGTACCAGTTGGCGTTGGCGATCATGCCCTTCCACAATCTTCTATCCACAGTGCATCGTATCAGTTCTGTTGTTGACTGTTTTCCATGCCATGACACCAAGCTATACAGTATTTTCTCTCTTTGTCGTCCGCGATCTCTCTTTCCTTTTATTTTGCCAGTTGTAACCAAGTATTCCAACTTTCCTCTTCTTATGATGTGCCCAAAAAATGTTAATTGTTTCTTCCTGATGTTTTTAGGAGTTGCCTTAAATTAAAACATACGTGAACTAATAGTTCAGTAGAAAATAAGTTGGTAACTATTGCTCTAAGTAAAACATCTGTGAAAAGGCATTAACATTTAAAAAAGAAATTGTCGAGAACTACATCTCTATAAATAAAGATCTGTGAAAGGGCACTCAAAAAAGATGCTGAGAACTACTGCTCTATAAATAAAGATCTGTGAAAGGGCACTCAAAAAAGATGCCGAGAACTACTGCTCTATAAATAAAGATCTGTGAAAGGGCACTCAAAAAAGATGCTGAGAACTACTGCACTATAAATAAAGATCTGTGAAAGGGCACTCAAAAAGATGCTGAGAACTACTGCTCTATAAATAAAGATCTGTGAAAGGGCACTCAAAAAGATGCTGAGAACTACTGCTCTATAAATAAAGATCTGTGAAAGGGCATTCAAAAAATGATGTTGAGAACTACTGCTCTACAAATAAAGATCTGTAAAGGGGCACTCATATAAAAATATGTTGAGAAATACCGCTCTATAAATAAAGATCTATGAAAGGGCAATTAAATGAAAATAAATAAATAGAACTACTGCTCTACAAATAAAGATCTGTGAAAGGGCACCCATATAAAAACATGTTGAGAAATACTGCTCTATAAATAGAGATCTGTGAAAGGGCACTCAAATAAAACAGTTGTTGAGAACTACTATCCTAAGTAAAGTATCTGTGACAGGGCGCTCAAAGATAGTGAGAACTACTATCCTAAGTAAAGTATCTGTGACAGGGCGCTCAAAGATAGTGAGAACTACTATCCTAAGTAAAGTATCTGTGACAGGGCGCTCAAAGATAGTGAGAACTACTATCCTAAGTAAAGTATCTGCGAAAGGGCGCTCAAAGATAGTGAGAACTACTATCCTAAGTAAAGTATCTGTGACAGGGCGCTCAAATAAAAAGATGTTGGGAACTACTATCCTAAGTAAGACATCTGTGACAGGGCGCTCAAATAAAAAGATGTTGAGAACTACTATCATAAGTAAGGCATCTGTGACAGGGCGCTCAAATAAAAAGATGTTGAGAACTACTATCCTAAGTAAGGCATCAGTGACAGGGAGCTTAAATAAAAAGATGTTGAGAACTACTATCCTAAGTAAGGTATCTGTGACAGGGCGCTCAAATAAAAAGATGTTGAGAACTACTATCCTAAGTAAGGCATCTGTGACAGGGCGCTCAAATAAAAAGATTTTGAGAACTACTATCCTAAGTAAGGTATCTGTGACAGCGCGCTCAAATAAAAATATAATGAGAACCACTATCCTAAGTAAAGTGTCTGTGACAAGGCGCTCAAGCTAACAATTAAAATGTTGAGAACCAATAGTCAGAGCAATGGTGTGAATTGTCTGTTCTTGTTTTTTTTTCTTCAAATGTTTTCTGCTTCGATATGTGTGATCTGTCCACATACAACCACCTTCATCAGGTGATGATTGACCAGAGGTCGGTGCCTCCTTATGCAATCACCAGACTCGAGACAGCAAGCCGATCTCTGCGATACGAACTGCCCTTGGACATACATTTACTGGAGAGTAAGTGTAGCAGTGGCGTTTTATGGTTGTAATATGCATGCGTGTGTATATGTCTGTGTATATAATAATATTCATATATGAATCATTAATCAAGGAAAATGAAATGTATATTTGTGTGTGTGTGCGCTTGTGTTTTTACTTCTTTATCGTAAATGTTATTTTCCAACAAATAAATAAATAAATAATAGAGATAATACGTTTGAAATTATCACTACAATTATGAGTATCTATTTGTAAAAAATGGCAGGAAGACAGGCACATTGACATTGACAAATATTGGAACAGATAATGAATTGACTGATGTGAGACATACGAACGGAGGGGACAATATAAAGAACACGTGGACAGGTGGAAAAGAAGGTCAAATAGACAGTTAAATAAACTGCATGATGTCAGCGTAAATAAAGAGGTAAATAGAGAAACTAACAAATGAATTTATGGGAATATGAAAACAAGGGAGTGAGTGAAGAAAATTAACATGAAAGAAGAAGTAGAAAATCGGAGAGACAGAAAGCGGGGAACAGGAGCAAAATGTGGGGTGTAACATAGACTCCTACAAAGGTATGATGATAGCATTACAAAAAAAAAAAAAAAAGAAACAACAAAATACTGACGTTTCGGGCTTCCTAAAAAAACGAGAACAACACAAATTAACAAGGAAATAAAAAAAAAACTCTACTACATCGAGGATGAGAGAGACAAATAAATCAAGAAGAAATAGATGGAGGGATCAGAGATGAAATGCTGAAACGAAAAAAAAAGACAGAAAGATGGACTGACAGAATGAGACCATTCGTTTGATCCACTGATCAACAGACAGCCAGACTAGACATAATAACAGACAGATCAGATCCGGATCTATCAGGTCAGACAGTCAGGCAGGCAGGTCATCGTGGGGTGGGGGACACGGACGGATGGATGGATGAACTGATAGATAGATAGATAGATAGATAGATAGATAGATAGATAGATAGATAGATAGATAGATAGATAGATAGATAGATAGATAGATAGATAGATAGATAGATAGATAGATAGATAGATAGATAGATAGATAGATAGATAGATAGATAGATAGATAGATAGATAGATAGATAGATAGATAGATAGACAGATAGATAGATAGATACATGGATAGATGGATGGATGGATGGATGGATGGATGGATGGATGGATGGATGGATGGGATGGATGGATGGATGGATGGATGGATGGATGGATAGATAGATAGATAGATAGATAGATAGATAGATAGATAGATAGATAGATAGATAGATAGATAGATAGATAGATAGATAGATAGATAGATAGATAGATAGATAGATAGATAGATAGATAGATAGATAGATAGATAGATAGATAGATAGATAGATAGATAGATAGATAGATAGATAGATAGATAGATAGATAGATAGATAGATAGATAGATAGATAGATAGATAGATAGATAGATAGATAGATAGATAGATAGATAGATAGATAGATAGATAGATAGATAGATAGATAGATAGATAGATAGATAGATAGATAGATAGATAGATAGATAGATAGATAGATAGATAGATAGATTATTTACTGTTTACACTTATTACATAAGCTATACATTTTAACAATGCAATGATACTCTTATCACTTACAGAAATGACACCGCTTGAATACCTGTCCTCCTTCACACTTTTGAACAAAGAACAAAGAAATCGATATCAAAAGATCTACAAGAAATGTAAACATCGTGTACAAGACTACGTAGATTACAACGTGAGACCTACTTTGCACTGATTATTTTCATTAATACCATAGTAACAGAGTAAAAGAGCCCCCGTCACGCCAAGTGGCGTATGTATAGGGAATGTTAGTGACCATAAATTTTACAGACGTTCAGCACATGTTTTTTGGGGCTATATGGTCGGTATTACGCCCGTGCCGCTTTACTTTCCCAGAAATAAAAACCCGATACCCATTTAAGGCTGGGTGAACCCGGAAGCCGTCCTGAAACCTACTTCTTGCCCTTTGCAGTCCAGTTCACTAACTACTGAGCTATCGCGGCTTAATTAAAGCAATTTGCAAAGATATTCAATATATTTTCATGTCAGACGCTAGAACCATTTATACCGCATTGTCTTTTGCTTTTTCTTCTACTTCTGTTGTTGTTTCCTATTGTTTCTAATATTCCGTTTTCCTATATTTTTCGTTTGGTGTTCTCGTAACGTTTATTACCGTTTATTTTTAACTTTATGTTGTGTTTTGGTCTTTTCTGTCTGATCATGTGGCCAAACCATGTTATCTGTTGTTTCTATAAGTATTCTTTGGTGGTGGACTATTTGTAGCTCTTTTATCTGTTTTTCACTTCTTATCTCTCATGTTGTTCTCAGTTTTTCATTTCTTAACTCTCAGCCTGTTTTTTTTTTTTTTTTTTTGCCATTCGTCTGACATATTTAATCTCGATAGTGGTTATCTGTCTTATTGGTATGGAGCCTAGGTCTGGCGTTGGTAGCACAACGTTGGAATGAAGATTGTGTTGTAGACTGCACTCTAACTTAGTTATTGTAATTGTTATGAAATGTGCAGTTAACAACAAAATAATATATTAACATTTCTATCTATCTATCTATCTATCTATCTATCTATCTATCTATCTATCTATCTATCTATCTATCTATCTATCTATCTATCTATCTATCTATCTATCTATCTATCTATCTATCTATCTATCTATCTATCTATCTATCTATCTATCTATCTATCTATCTATCTATCTATCTATCTATCTATCTATCTATCTATCTATCTATCTATCTATCTATCTATCTATCTATCTATCTATCTATCTATCTATCTGTCTGTCTGTCTGTCTGTCTGTCTGTCTGTCTGTCTGTCTGTCTGTCTGTCTGTCTGTCTGTCTGTCTGTCTGTCTGTCTGTCTGTCTGTCTGTCTGTCTGTCTGTCTGTCTGTCTATCTATCGTTCACCTGAAGTATTATCTGTATCTACAATGTCGTCTTCGTTATAAATGTTACTGTTTTGCAATTCTTATAGTGGCCTATATAGTTTTGTCTGTAGTGTTGTATCTATGGGCCAATGGATTTTTCTCAGTCTACTATATCCAGTGCAGTACACAAACAAACTCACACACACACATACACACACACACCGTCGATCTATACTGTTACCAAGGCAAAGAAATGCATACAAATACGAAGCTGCAATTAAGCTAATTGTAAGGAGAAATGAAAAAAAAAATAGAAAGAAAAAAATATAAACAAAGGGTATGGTTAAAGAGTTACGTGATAAATGGACGACATAAATGTGAACAAAGCTTCGGCTCAATATGCCTTCAGCAGGAACAAACATACACCACATACACAGATATGTCACCAAAATAAAATTTAAAAAATAACCGATTATAAAAAAAAATAATTTCGAACTAGGATGGAAAATAAAAATAAAAATTAACAAATATATCCATTTTAAAAATTTTATTTATATATATGTATGTGAGTGTGTTGTATGTTTGTTCATACATACGTCCATATATTACGTAAAGCTTTAATCATACCGTTTCCTTTTAATTTTTCAATATTGTTTTTTGTTTCCATTTCTTCTCTCTATAATGTTATACCAGAAGATTTATGAATATGTCATTTGTAAAGATATAAGTATGCTCTAGGTTTTTTTTGCTTATTCAACATGTATATCTTTATGCGGAGGTTTGGTTTGTCTAGAGGTACGACGATGGCCGCTAGTCAAGAATGTTCTGGGTTTGATTCCCACCACAGAGCAGTGGGAAATTTGTATAAAAGAAATCGAATCGGCGGTTTCTTACCGGCTTTATCTTCCCCTTGTCTCTAGGTAATTCGATCCGATGTCTAGCCCTCTTTTATAATAACGGGGAGGAAAACAACGGGCAGTCATGTGTGCATTATGCACACGTTAAAGAATCCTTGGCATTTGGAAATCGAAATGAGCAAGCCAAAAATGGCGGCTGCCCGAGCAAGATTAATATTTTAAAAAATCTAATTAAAACATTCAAACTCTCAACGATAACAGTGAGGGTACCTCTGGAGTTAGAGAACACCTGTCGGTGTGACAAATATAACAAGTGATATTCACACAAAATGAATTTCTGATTTCCGGTCAATATGGCGGATAGGCTGCAGGAACCATTGAGGCTCAGTTTGAAAAGTGTTCCTTGTTGCAGTTTCTTCATATTCCAAGTATTTTCCAGCTGACTGCCCGAGCTACTGAGTTTAGTGCTCTGTGCACACGGTGAGCTGTGCTTATTATCCTGATCGTGTTTCGATATTTCGATTGCTTACGATGAATGATGATATCGTATGACGAAGAACAGTTCAGCTGCGTTCACTTTCGGTGCACCTGGCCTTATGTCTATGGACGTTTGCTGTAACTGCTGATGGGGACTGCAGCTGCCTTTCTTTATTCTGATCCTTCAATGAGATGAATTTTAATTCGGATGATTCCACTTGCAAGGGCGGTTGAGCGATTATGGATTTTAATTAGTTTGCAGTGATACCGAGGCCTTAGAGTAACCATATCCATAATCCATTTCTTCGGGACTTCGCTAAAGCTGGCGAACACAAACATATAAAATAATAACCTACCAACAAATAAAAAGATGAATCAGACCTTATCCAACTTATATAATCGTAACTGCCATGAGTGTGCCGCCGTTGATAATCAGAAAAAGGGAGCCTCCATGTCAGCGGTTTGAGAACCGCTAATGTATGCAATGTTACAAGTTGTCCCCAAATATGTTAGCAGTTACATGTGGAGAGTAGATTAAGTTCTAACCTTACCTGAAGGCTACATCTGGTACGTTAAAGGTTTACAGTATCGTGTAATTATATATGCAGGGTTTACGCGAGTTATCAGACTTAAAATCTAAAGGACGCTGAAACATGAGCGGTATGACACATTTATATTATTTATTTTTCACCCATTTTGATACATTTTTATATTCTTCTTTTACATATGGTTTATATCTTTAAGTTCCTCTTCCACAGTCGCTGTACACAGCTTTGAACTCAATGTTTGGTGGATTCTTGAGTAAGCAAAACTTCCAAATTTTATGCACAGCTCTTTTCATCGATGAAACCGCGACATTTGACATGAACACATTTGTTGTCATCTGTGCGTATTGTGACAGGTTATACTGGACATCTTACCTGGAGTGAGTTGCGTTTGTTTGTAACAGAAGTAAGATTGTACTGAGCATATTGTGGTTGTAACAGAAGTAAGATTGTATTGAGCATATAGTGATTGTAACAAAATTAAGACTGTACTGAGCATATTGTAGTTGTAACAGAAGTAAGCTTGTACTGAACATGTTGTGTTTGTAACAGAAGTAAGATTGTGCTGAGCATGTTGTGTTTGTAACAGAAGTAAGATTGTAATTAACTAACCATTTCTGGAGAAGAGGTATGTACACTCGGGGAAAAAAATCACAAATAATCAACCACATAAAAAAATAATAAATAACCCAAAGCAGGATCGAACTCGTTAACACATGGCCTTACCACGAGAAACAAACGCTAGAGAACATGGCCATCTAAGCTACCTAAAAATGCAGCTATTATTGGCGATGTCTTTCATAACTGACGTGGTGTGTTTGTTTGTAGTAGTAAAAAGATTGATTGCACCAGGAATGTTGTGTTTGTTCATAGCGGTTATAATATTGTACCAGTCATGTTGTGTTTGCTTTTAGCAGTAATAAGTTTGTACCGGTCATGTTGTGCCTGTTTGTATTAGTAATAAGAGAACTTCCGGTATATTGTGGATAGGCGGCGGGAACAATTGAAGGCTATGCATGAAAAGTGTTCCTTGTTGCAGTTTCCTCATATTCCAAGTCCGGCTTGTTGCAGGAGCTACTGAGTTAAGTGCTCTGTGCACACCGTGAGCTGTGTCTCTTATTTGTTTTGATCATGCTTCGATATTCCAATTGTTTACAATTAATGATGATATCGTATGACAGGGAACAGTTTGGCTGTGTTCACTTTCTGCGCGGTTTCGCCTTATGTCTTTTGGCGTGTGCTGAGGCTGCTACGTTGGAGACAACAGTTACCTTTCTTTGTTTGGGAGATGAGATAGTAATTCGGATGATTACGCTGGCACGGGCGGTTGAGCAATTATGGATTTTATTTCGTTTGCCGGGGCGTTCCATAACCAAATTAGTAATAAGATTGTACCAATCATGTTGTTCCTGTTTGTATTAATAATAAGATTGTACTATCTATCTATCTATCTATCTATCTATCTATCTATTGACCTTTCGAGCTGTAACCGGCCCATAGGGCGTAGACCAAGATACACCTTCTCCTATATGAATTTTTTGTTCTAGCAGTTTTCTTTTAAAGATATTTTATCAAATCTCGCCATCTGTCTCTGTTCTGTGCAAGCAGTTCTATTTCATTGAGGGAGCCGATTCCTGCTGCTCTTGCCTCTCTCATCAATGTTCTTCTCAGTGTCTCCCTGGGTCTTCCTCTTTTTCTTTTACCTGTTGTTTCCCATATGAGGGCTTGCTTTGCTATTCGGTTATTATCTCTTCTTATCACATGTCCAACGTATGACCATCGTCTTTTCTTTATTACTGAAGATATTAGTGGTTGATTGGCGATTTCTCTAATTTCTTCGTTTGTTTTGAATTCGTTCCATGCTATACCAAGTATTTTCCTTAGACATTTATTTTCGAATGCGTTCAACTTTGTTTCTATATCTCTTGTTGTTTTCCAGCTTTCACACGCATACGTAAGGGTTGATAGTACATTTGATTTGAATAGCCTAAGTTTTGTGTTTGTGCTGATGAGTTTTGATTTCCACAACTTTTCAAGGCTTCTGAAAGACATTGCTGCTTTAGCCATTCTGATTCTAATTTCTTTACTCGTATCCCCTTCTCGATCAATGTGACTTCCAAGATAGATAAAGTGATCGATCTCTTCTACTGGTTTGTTTTCCATGTATATTTTGTCACCTGTTGGAATTAAACTTTTCATGACTTTAGTCGTTTCATGATTGATCTCAAGCCCAATTTTGCTGGCTATTGATGATAGTTCATGTGTGTTTTCCTGCATCGTTTTTATCTGACTGCTGATGAGAACTATGTCATCAGCAAAGTCGAGGTCCTCCAAATGGTCTCCTTGTATCCATTCGATGCCTTTATTACCAGTGCAGCATTTCTTCATTATGAAGTCCATAACAATTCCAAATAACAAGGGCGATAAAATACATCCGTGTTTAACCCCAGTTTCTATTGGGAAACATTCGCTCAGTCCTTCCTCTGTTCGAACTGCACATGTGTAACCATCATACATGTCTTTGATAATATTTATGATTTTTGATGGTAAACCATATTGCTTCAGAATTTTCCACAAAGAATCTCTATGAATACTATCAAATGCTTTTTTGAAGTCGATGAAGTTAAGTACAAAAGGTTTTTGCTTTTCATTGTGTTCCTCCAATATAAGTCGTAGAGTGAAAATGTGGTCAAGGCAGCTTCTCCCTTTTCTAAACCCAGCCTGTTCTTCACGCATTACTGTATCTATTGAATCCTTTATTCTATTTAGAATGATTTTGCAGAATAACTTTGAGGCAGCTGACAAAAGTGTCACGCCTCTCCAGTTGTTACAATCTCTAAGATTGCCCTTTTTTGGGATCTTAACAATGATTCCTTTTTTCCATTTATGAGGCGTCTTCTCTGTTTTCCAAATGATGTTGAACATTTTTTGGAGATGTATTAGATTATGGCTATCAATTGCCTTGAGGATCTCAGCTGTTAACTTATCCTCTCCAGCAGCCTTGTTATTGGTCATAAGCTTTAATGTGGTTTCTATTTCACTCAAGGTGAAGTCATCTAAATTTACATCTAATTCTGCTGCTGGTGTTTCAGCTTCAAAACCTATTAAACTGTGGGGTAGTGGACGGTTAAGAATTTCTTTGAAGTGTTCCGCCCAACGGGCTTTTATGTCTGCGCTTATTGTTAGCATTAATCCAGATTTGTCTAGAATTGGTGTTCCACTGGATGTATAGGTGTTTGTCAGCATCTTTTGTACAGTATAAAGAGTTCTGCTGTCTCCTGTAATTGTAGCTAAGAGTTGTAGTCTCATTGTCCTATCATCATCATCATCATCATCATCATCATCATTGATTATACTAGTCATGTTGTATTTTCTTGCAGCAGTTATAAGATTGTACTAGTCATGTTGTTCCTGTTTGTATCAGTAATCAGATGGTGCCAGTCATGTTGTGTTTGCTTTTTGCAATATAATTTTAACTTCCTACCAGTTTTGCTCGTTTGAACTCAATTATCTGTCCTTACATTCGTGAACTATCGAATGCCACCGATTTAAAAATAATTTGTAATTAAAAAAAATGGTATTAAAATTAAAGAAGGAATATTCCACAACATGGAAATAAAATTTGCGTGACATAAAATCACTAGAGTGAGTGTTTAAAAAGTGAAGGAAGTGTAAGAGGAAAGTCGACAAAATGAAAATATAACTCACAAATTTCTGATTCCGTAACAACTTTCCTGTTGCAAACTGTATTCATTGTATGATATCTCTAAACTATTCCCATTTACGTCCTTTCTAGCTGAATATCCTGCTCAAAATAAAAGTGGAATTTGATGTAAACCTAGTTTGAAGAAAAACAATGCCGAATAGGCGTGTATCTTATAACATAGGACAGTGAATAGCAAATGAATTGTGAATTCTGACAAACCATAGTATAATTTTATATCTTCTCAATATTCCTGTAAGGTGCAGAAGCATGGACATTAGACAAGAAAACAGAATAGAAGATTGAAGCCTTTGAAATGTGGATTTATAGAAGAATAGGTAGAATTGGATGGAAGGAAAAGAAAACAAACGACGAAGTCTTAAAACAACTAAAAATGAAAAGAGAACTACTAAACACAATTCAAACAAGACGAATGAGATTTGGAGGAAATGTTAAAAAAGACACTACAGCCTACTAAAAGTAATCTTAGAGGGGAAAATACAAAGTAAAAGAGGCAAAGGCAGACCAAGACTAACGTGAATGAGTATCATCAAAAGATAGACAAGTTAACCTCTGACAACCTGTACCATCAAAACAAAAGATAGAGCAGAATGGCGCTCCATGGTGACCAACTTTCGTTGCGGAGACAACACTCAATGATGATGATGATGATGATGATGATGATGATGATGATGATAGGACAGTGAGACTAAAAGTGAACATGACAATGGAAACACGCGATAACTTCGTGTTGTGTTTTTACGAAAACGTGGCATATTTTAGTATGTGAAAGTTACATTTGTACTTGTTGAGGCTGTAAAAAAAAAAGTACCCCCCCCCCCCGTCACGCCAAGTGGCGTATAGGGAAATATGGTGTTAGTGACCCTATATTTTACAGACCTTCAGCACATGATTTTTGGGGTAATGTGGTCGGTATTACGCCCGTGCTGCTTTTACTTTCCCAGAAAAAATCCGGTACCCATTTAAGGCTGGGTGAACCCGGAGCCGTCGGTTGGGATCGAACCCTACCCCTTGTCCGTAGTAGTCCAGTTCACTAACCACTGAGCTATCGCGGCTCCTACTAATTTTTAGGGAATTAGTAAAACCCAGGTGTCCTCGCCAGGATTACGAACCCCGGCTGTTGCCGTGGTAAGCCAACCGCCTATCGATTGCGCTAACCGGACACCCTTTTTTGAGGCTGTGGTAGACTTTAAATAAATCAATAACACACCAGATAGAGTTTGCATGGAAAGTCATAACGTGTAAAACAGCCGAGAAAACTAGCAACAAGGACACGACACGACGCCCGTCATCCTTTTCTACTTCAGCGTTCAAGTGATCACGATCTTGTGGGTTGTTTAGCTGGCCGTGTAGTATAATGCATTGTCTCTCGTGCAAGGGATTGTGTTGAGAAGAAGTACTGGTTCGATTATGTTTCGTTCTGACTATTGCTTTTTGTTGTTTTTTCTGTTGCTTATTATTTGTTAAGGCCCATTGTTAGACAGGGTTAGTTCTTTCTGCAGTAATTGTGCAAGATTTGTTAGAATAATTGCAGGTCTATCAAAATGATATCAAGTGACATCTAGGATCAGACATAGGTGTGATTTATCTCCCTTACTGTTTATTATGTGCATGGACTACATCATTAAAGTCGAGGTCATTATTTACATGGACTACATCATTAAAATAGAGGTCATTATTTACATGGACTACATCATTAAAGTCGAAGTCATTATTTACATGGACTACATCATTAAAGTCGAGGTCATTATTTGCATGGACTACATCATTAAAATCGAGGTCATTATTTACATGGACTACATCACTAAAATATAGGTCATTATTTACATGGACTACATCACTAAAATAGAGGTCATTATGTACATGGACTACATCATTAAATTCGAGGTCATTATATACATGGACTACATCGCTAAAAATAGAGATCATTATATGCATGGACTACATCGCTAAAAAAGAGGTCATTATATGCATGGACTACATCGCTAAAATAGAGGTCATTATATGCATGGACTACATCGCTAAAAATAGAGATCATTATATGCATGGACTACATCGCTTAAAAAGAGGTCATTATATGCATGGACTACATCGCTAAAAATAGAGATCATTATATACGTGGACTACATCGCTAAAATAGCGGTCATTATATAATGGACTACATCACTAAAATAGCGGTCATTATATACATGGGCTACATCACTAAAATAGCGGCCATTATATACATGGGCTACATCACTAAAATAGCGGTCATTATATACATGGACTACATCACTAAAATAGCGGTCATTATATACATGGACTACATCACTAAAATAGCGGTCATTATATACATGGACTACATCACTAAGATAGCGGACATTATATACATGGGCTACATCACTAAAATAGCGGTCATTATATACGTGGGCTACATCACTAAAATAGCGGTCATTATATATGTGGGCTACATCACTAAAATAGCGGTCATTATATGTATGGACTACATCACTAAAATAGCGGTCATTATATGCATGGACTGCATCACTAAAATAGAGGTCATTATATGCATGGACTGCATCACTAAAATAGAGATCATTATATGCATGGACTGCATCACTAAAATAGAGGTCATAATATGCATGGACTACATCACTAAAATAGAGGTCATTATATGCATGGACTGCATCACTAAAATAGAGGTCATTATATGTATGGTTGGGATCGAACCCTACCCCTTGTTCATGGTAGTCCAGTTCACTAACCACTGAGCTATCGCGGCTCCCTTGTATATGCGTGTGTGTCCCCTGATTTGTTCCCTAAACCTACGCCGTGGCTGACACACTCCTTCTTCGGTAGGCTGGATCATTGTTTATGTTGTAATTTTTCTTTCGTGGCCTTTGGTTCATGAGGTCAGATTTGCAGTCCCGTATCCTAGATGAAATTCTGTGTAGATCGACATGACGTCCCATCTAGCATTAATATATATACAATGTCATAGCGAGGCTACTTTCGCTTTTAACATAATGTTTAGACATGGAAATCATCATCGAGTGCCATCTCCGCAACGAAGGTTCGCTACCATGGAGCGCCATTCTGCTCAGTTTCTTGCTTTGATGTTGCAGGTTGTCGTAGGATGGTATGTCCATCTTTTCATGTTACTCGTCCATGTTAATCTTGGTCTGCCGCTGCCTCTTTTACCTTGTATTTTCCCCTGCTGGATTACTTTTAGTAGGCTGTTGTGTCTTTTAACATGGCAAAAGAATCGCATTTGTCTTGTTTGAATTGTGTTTAGTAGTTCTCTTTTCATTTTCAGTTGTTTTAAGACTTCATCGTTTGTTATCTTTTCCTTCCATCTAATTCTACCTATTCTTCTATGTATATCCACATTTCAAAGGCTTCATTTCTTTGTTCTGTTTTCTTGTCTAATGTCCATGTTTCTGCACCATATAGGAATGTTGAGAAGACATAACATTTTGCTATTCTTAGTTTTAGCCCTGGTGTTATCTGTTTTGATGTTAGTATGTTCTACGACACGGAAATCACTCAGATTAAATAAATGTAATTCTAAGGTTAAAATTTTTGAAGGAACAAAAGATGCATATATTTCTGCAACAAGCGGCAATATCATTTCCCAGCGACCTACATGTGAAAATCTGTGACGATGCTGTGGAAGTTAAAGAGAATTTTATTTGATTCTACTGTATATATAGTGTGAGTTGATAGCTCGTTTAAATATAGGATTGTTGTGGACATTCTATCGCTATTAGTTTCTCGTTTGTTTGTTAAGATAAAAAGATTCTACTAAACTTTTTACCATGAGGGAGTCCAGTATTTGTTACTGTAATAAGACAGACGCGATAGCTCAGTGGTTAGTGAACTGGAATACAAAGGACAAGGGGTAGGGTTTGATCTCAACCGACGGTTCCGGGTTCACCCAGCCTTAAATGGGTACTATATTTTTTTCTGAGAAAGTAGAGCAGCACGGGCGTTATACCGACCACATTACCCCAAAAATCATGTGCTGAAGGTATGTAAAATGTATGGTCACTAACACCATATTCCCATTACGCCACTTGGCGTGACGGGGGCTCTTTACTTGTATTTTTACTGTAATAATACTGTACTGGACATCTTACCATCAGTCAGATTTGTCAGATCATTAGATTATACGGATATCTTGTATCCAGTGACATTCTGTTCTTTCTGTGGGACCTGTGACGTTACAGTAAGGATTCCCACTTATCCGCTCCACCACTTGCCACAGTGTTTGCAAACGATTCCAAACCTCTATAGTCACCTCTTTCGACGTGATTGGCAGGTAACATTGGCAGACGGACGGACGGACGGATGGATGGATGGATAGATGGATAGATGGATAGAAGGATAGATAGATAGATAGATAGATAGACAGACAGACAGACAGACAGACAGACAGACAGACAGACAGACAGACAGACAGACAGACAGACAGACAGACAGACAGACAGACAGACAGACAGACAGACAGACAGACAGATAGATAGATAGATAGATAGATATATAGATAGATAGATAGATAGATAGATAGATAGATAGATAGATAGATAGATAGATAGATAGATAGATAGATAGATAGATAGATAGATAGATAGATAGATAGATAGATAGATAGATAGATAGATAGATAGATAGATAGATAGATAGATTATTTATTATGTTCAAATACCTATTGGCGGTATCAGCTAAAAGAAGAAAAAAAAAACCAGAAGACTGTACACATTATTATACAGAATTTACTTCAACGTGTAAGAAAATGTAATTTTGACAATAATATCCTGTTTCCAATATTTCAGTGGATCAAATACATTCAACTATTGGGCTCCAAACAGGAGTGTCATTGAAGCGTTAGATTTCGAGAATTTGAAATGGAAATTGCATGGAGTTAACATTACCAAAGTACTTGAACTATTTCTGTGTTCTTTGGCCTAAGACTTTTGGATGTTGCATTGTAAATACATCATTAATATACGCTCGCCAAATATAAGTAAACCAATCTTATTAAATAATTTAAAATAATAAATGCGAAGAAATTGAAGGGAAAAATTTCAAAACAATTATTAAACGGTAATTTTTTTTTTTTATTTGATCGTGCACTAACATCATGTGTCATAGACACATTCGAACCACATAAAGTGCACTCAATTTTTTTCCTTTGACGTGGTACGGAGCAGACAAAAGTAGAAGTGAATAGAACTGCGGTCATTATTAAAAGGATGATGGAAAAACAAGACAACAGGCAGAAATGTCTAATATAATAATGCGGTGGCTTTTAAGAAAGGTTTATTTTTAAGAAAGAGGGAAACATCATCATGCATATAAAAAAACATTTATAACATCATACAAATAACAGAAGTTATTATTTTTTCTTTCTGAAGAATTTACTGTTTTTATAATTTATACTCATCACATAAAAATTAATAATTTATAGAAGTTTGTATATATATATATATATATATATATATATATATATATATATATATATATATATATAATGTATGGAGTGAATAAAGGAAAAAATGAATTGGTAAGACCACACGAGTGGAGAAACGTTATCAGGACGAACACTGTTGGGGAATCCTTCGTTAAAGAGGAAGATAGAGGACAAGCACTGTTGCGGAATCCATCGTTAAAGAGGAAGATAGAGGACAAACACTGTTGGGGAATCCTTCGTTAAAGAGGAAGATAAAGGACAAGCACTGTTGGGGAATACATCGTTAAAGAGGAAGATAAAGGACAAGCACTGTTGGGGAATCCATCGTTAAAGAGGAAGATAAAGGACAAGCACTGTTGGGGAATCCATCGTTAAAGAGGAAGATAAAGGACGAACACTGTTGGGGAATCCATCGTTAAAGAGGAAGGTAAAGGACGAACACTGTTGGGGAATCCATCGTTAAAGAGGAAGGTAAAGGACAAACAGATGCAGAGTAAAGCTAGCAAGCGTGTGAGCTTGTGAGAGAGTAAGAGCATATGAGCATCATTATCATGTCGATTGAGTACTTTGTTCATTTAACTTCCAAAAGTTATTCACTAAAGTTGTTCACTAAAGTTGTTCACTAAAGTACAGAGCTCGGAATGGTAATTCAAAACACGAATAAGGGGAAATAATCATGACAATGTTACCCTCCACCAGCAAATGATAGTGTTATCTGTAAATGTTTTCTCATTTCTTTCTAAGAGTAAATAACCTTTAGAATGCATATACATTGAAGATCTCTATTTTTCTATTATATTTGATCATGACATCAATGAGAATTAAACATCTTTACACGCAACATCTCTAAATGTTAAATATGTACAGTTCCAATGTATACTGCAGCAAAAATGACACGAGGTTTTTGTTGTATAAGAAAATGTGAACTGGCCGTTAAAACCATCTTGAATATCATCAAGTACCGGGCCTGCTGGCGAAGGCGATCATGTCTCTCCACAATTTTCGATCTCGAGAGTTATTTATTATTTCTGTTGTTGACAATTTATTATTTCTCTTTTTGCTTTGGCCTCTTTCAGAACGATTTCATTACTCTTCTTAGCTGTCCATAGCATTTTCAACATTCTTCTGTAAAACTACATTTCTAGACTCCAGTGATTTTCTTGTTTGTTGTCCTATTGTCCATGACTCACATCCATATGTTAAGACAGACTCTACATAACATTTTAGAACTTTTATCTTGAATATCATCATCATCATGTACCATGCCGGTTGGCGTAGGCGATCATGTCCCTCCACAATCTTCTATCTACAGTGCATCGTATCAGTTCTGTTGTTGACTGTTTTCCATGCCATGACACCAAGCTATCCAGTATTTTCTCTCTTTGTCGTCCGCGATCTCTCTTTCCTTTTATTTTGCCAGTTGTAACCAAGTATTCCAACTTTCCTATTCTCATGATGTGCCCGAAAAATGTTGATTGCTTCTTTCTGATGTTTTTTAAGAGCTCCCTTTTTGTGTTGGCCTCTTTAAGAACTTCCTCATTGGTCTTTTTATCTGTCCAGGGAACTTTCAACATTCTTCTCAGAAATCCCATCTCTGTGGCCTCTAATCGTCTTTCCATTTGTTTGTCTTCTGTCCATGATTCGCTTCCATGGGTCAGAATTGGTTCTATATATCATCGATGAACTCTCTTTCTCATTTTTATTGACATATATTTGTTGCATAAAATATCTTTCATTTTCTGAAATGTTATTTTGGCCTGAGCTATTCTGCTTTTTATTTCTGTTGTGCATCTCCCATCTGATGTAATTATTGTGCCCAAGTATTTGAAACGTTGCACTTGTTTCAGCTTTGTCTCGTTTATTTTTATGCTGCATGATGGTGGTGATTGTTTCTTCGATATAACCATTACTTCTGTTTTCTTACTATTCAGACTGAGACCTTTCTTGTTGCTTTCTTCTACTATTATGTCTATCATTTCTTGTAGTTCGTTCTCTGCTATTAAGACTGTGCCATCCGCATATCGCAAATTATTTATGTTGTGACCGTTGAATATAGCAGATTAATTAATTAAATGACAGGATAAACAATATGCTATATAATGATTAATCATAAAGGGGTGGCGGGATTAGTCGGCCAAGTTGTGAGAAAAGATAACAGGAGATAAGCAAAACTGGCTCTTAAATGGAAGACAGTAGGCAAAAAAAATGTGGCTGACCTTGAGAAAAATACTAAGAGGAACGCTCACAATGAGAGAGATATCGGACATAAAATCCTAACGCTAAGATTAAAAGGATGGCACAGCAAAGGGTATGTTGCACGCTGCGGGTCTTGTGCAAAGTCTGATAAAATCAGGATAGCAACAACGAATTGTCGAATATGGTAAAGTTTTTTTTACACATTTTGGCCTCGTCCTACTGTCTTCAGCTGTAAAATATCTAACGTAACATAAGGTAGTATAACATACCATGGTATAACATAACATAAGGTAGTATAACATACCATAGTATAACATAACATATCGTAGTATAACATACCATGGTATAACATAACGTAGTATAACATACCATGGTATAACATAACATTACATTCCATGGTATAACATGACATAACATAGCATAACATACCATGGTATAACATCACATAACGTAGTATAACATACCATGTAGAACATAACATAACATACCATGGTATAACATAACATAACATACCATGGTATAACATAACATATTATAAACAATATTTGTTGGTTGCCTCCATTACCTTGTATTCCAAACAGTTGTTAAGCTATTGATGGAAGTAATAATACTTGTGGAGATGGGGATGATAATAGTGATGGGATAATGATGATGATTGCGACGATGTTATGATCGTATTGTTTGTTGATGATGTTTTAATAATGATGTGGAGGTATGATGGCGTGGTGAAGAAAAAGTGATAATGGCGGCTCTTTTTATAGCCATCTTACTGATAAAATGGCAATGTAATGATGGTGATGATGCTCCTGATGGTGATGATAATGATGATGGTGATGTTGGTAATGGTAGCTATTGTGATGGCAATATTTATGGCTACAGTAAAAATGGTGAGGATTTAAAAGCGGTGATTATCATAATTTGCAAACCTGAGAATAATGACGTAGATGGTAAATGGTCTAAGGAAGGTGCAGATTGTGATGTGTCTGATAACTTTAATGAATCATCATCATCATGTGCCATACCGGTTGGCGTAGGCGATTATGTCCTTCCACAATCTTCTATCTGCAGTGCATCGTATCAGTTCTGTTGTTGACTGTTTTCCATGCCATGACACCAAGCCGTCTAGTATTTTCTCTCTTTGTCGTCCGCGATATATCTTTCCTTGTAGATAATCACATAAGTAATAACGTGATATTGATACAGATATAATGATAATGATGGTGGATACAGATGAAACTGATAACACTATTCAAATTATGCTTATCGTGCTGATAATAACTTTGATGCTGATGCAACATGATGATAATGATAACGATGTTTTTTTTTCGAGGATTTTGGTGCTTCTGGTGGTGATGAATTGATAGTGTGTACTATTGATTGGGAATTGTGGAATGACATGATAACCTACATCAACTGGTATGACACATGTTGATAGTGATGTTATTAGTGATTCGAATAAGGATGTTGGTAACCATAAGAAAGTAAAGTAAAGAGCCCCGTCATACCAAGTGGC
Source organism: Megaustenia siamemsis (assembly GCA_032433765.1). Taxonomy (NCBI): domain Eukaryota; kingdom Metazoa; phylum Mollusca; class Gastropoda; order Stylommatophora; family Ariophantidae; genus Megaustenia; species Megaustenia siamemsis. Next base: position 39,932,802 of record JAVIAB010000008.1, on the reverse strand, counting down.
GTATAGGGAATATGGTGATAGTGAAAATACATTTTACAGACCTTCAGCACATGATTTTTGGGGTAATGTGGTCGGTATTACGTCCGTGCCGCTTTACTTTCCCAGAAAAATAATCTGGTACCCATTTAAGTATTAGTTAACCCGGAAGCCGTCGATTGGGATCGAACCCTACCTCTTGTCTTTTGTAGTCCAGTTCACTAACCACTGAGCTGTCGCGGCTCCCATGTTGGTAGCCATGGCTGATGTTATGTCGACGGTGTTTATGTTGCAAATGATGATAGATATGATTTATGAAAGAAATAATGGTGTTATCAACCAGGGTACTCATACTTTCCGTGATATTATTCTTATTGATGAGGCTGGTGTTATCATTCTGTCTGCAGTGATATAAGGCCGGATCTAACTAGACAGAACACCTCTCCCGACCTTCTACTCTAGACAGTTACAGAAATGGACAACAGTAGTGGACATCAACATCAATCACAACTCCATCATAATATTTTGTGAGTCACGCAAAAATAACCAGGACCCCAACAGATTTAATGGCATAGAACATCGTAGCCAAATATTACAAAAATAACCTGGACCCCAACAGATTTAATGGCATAAAACATCGTAGCCAAATATTACAAAAATAACCTGGACCCAACAGATTTAATGGCATAAAACATCGTAGCCAAATATTACAAAAATAACCTGGACCCAACAGATTTAATGGCATAGAACATCGTAGCCAAATACTACAAAAATAACCAGGACCCCAACAGATTTAATGGCATAGAACATCGTAGCCAAATATTACAAAAATAACCTGTAATCACAAATCACATCAAACACAAACATTCCATAGTGAAATATATAAATCCACAACTGCTACTCAGTTACATCTAAATGGCTATTTCTAACAAAGCTTATAAGTTTTTCTAAAACTGTCCAGAGCGGATCCAAACGTACACTCTACACTTAAAACGCAGATGAGTTATCATAGTCAGAAATAACAATTTTAAAAAGCAAAGAACCTGCGATAAAACTAGATAAATAGCAAGAAAAACATCGAGGATTTATCATTATTACGGCGTTATTGTAAATTTAAGAGCTCTTTAATGTTATGTAGAATCAATCTTAACATATGGATGTGAATGATGGACAATAGGACAACAGTCAACAGCTAAGAAGAGTAATGAAAAGGTTATAAAAGAGATCAAAGCAAAAAGAGAGCTAATTTCCAATATTAGGAAGAAACAATCATCAGTTTTTGGCCATCAATTGAGAAGAGAACAACCGGAATATATTGTAACAACTGGAAAAATTGAGGGCCGAAGAGAAAGAGGGAAGCAAAGAGAAAATTTACCAGACAGCTTAAGAGAATGGCTTGGCAGAAGGTCAACAACAGAAATAATAAATAACTGTCGAGATCGAAAGTTGTGAGAGTCATAATCACCTACGCCAGCAGGCCCGGTAGTTGATGATGATGATGATTGTAAAAAAAAAAATGAACTGTTCCACCACTGCTACCTCAAAATTGACCTCAGGCCGGAAAGATAGCAATATAAAAAGATAAAAATGTATATAAATCAAGCATAAAATAAAACAATAGTAGCTAGAATAAACAATAACAGAACATTTGAATGAATACCAGGAGCTCTAGGTTAATGTCACAAGCAAATTCGTGACAGCTAAAGCGTTAAAACTTATCAGTTCAAGGGACACAATCAAGTAAAACGCAAACAGGGGAGACAACACACACACCACTCACACAAAAGAAAATCCTTCCAGAAAGTAAGATTGCTGTTCGTCTCGGTAGTCTGAAAACTATAATGCAAACACGTTAATGAAATGTCATCAGTTTGGTAGAATTTCTTTAATAAAGTAGACTTGTCTGATAATTATGGATGAGATCTAGTCTGTCTGACATATCACGTGACCACTATATTTTATCTGTTGCATCCATATATTGTCAATGCTCCCCTTCCCCCCCCCTCTTCATCCGTGCATCACCTCTGATTGTATCTATCAACGTGGTTCACATGGATTCAATGCGTCTAACACATTTCTGTTCAGTAAGGTTAATACGAAACGGAAATAAACAAAAGAATAGGTATGGAAAAAAGTAATTTTAATGCCATGAAAAATATACTAACAACAAAACAAATATCAGCAGGGCTAAAACTAAGAATGGCAAAATGTTACGTCTTCTCAACATTCCTGTATGGTGCAGCAACATGGACATTAGACAAGAAAACAGAACAGAAAATTGAAGCCTTTGAAATGTGGATTTATAGAAGAATAGGTAAATTGGATGGAAATAAAATTAAAAAAACGATGAAGTTTTAAAACAACTGAAAATAAAAAGAGAACTACTAAATACAATTAAGACAAGACAAATGAAATTTTGGGGGCATGTTAAAAGACACAACAGCCTACTAAAAGTAATATTGGAAGGAAAAATACAAGGTAAAAGAGGCAGAGGCAGACCAAGACTAACATGGACGAGTAACATCAAAAGATGGACAAGTCAATCTATGAGAGCCTGCACCATCAAAGCAAGAAACAGAGCAGAATGGCGATCCATGGTAGTTAACTTTCATTGCGGAGAAGGCACACGATGATGATGATGATGGTAAGTTTTCTTATTGTCCTTACCTCTAGAAACATGTCGGTGGTACAGGCAACTCAAAGATTGGACGAAGAATTTATTGTAGAGTTCCCAGTGGACAGTTGTGATAATAGGTGTGTGAGTATGTGACAAACTATGTCACTTTATGAGTCTATGTTGGATACCGATGAGATCTCATGTCTATATAGACGTCCTAGGTCATTAATTTTAATCGGAGGTGACCCAAAAAAAAAATAGAATTTAAAACCAGTGGCGTCTTGACAGACGGGTGGTAGCAAGCAATCATACAAGGTGAAAGAATGTGCTTGACAATATTATAAGATACAAAAATAATATTGATTTTCTAACATCTCACATTCGGTGTTTGATGTTATAAGGCTGGCAGTGTACACAGTCATGTCGCTTTCCTGTGGCCGATTTTTGAACAATTTCCACCGCTTGTGGTTGGGATCGAACCCTGGACCTTCTTGTTCAAAGTCTTTCCTCCAGGCTACACAGTTTCTCCCCCCCCCCTTTTCTCGGATTCTAAAATGCACAATCATTTGCCAACTTATATAAAAATATACAGGGTGTTTTTAAAGTCGCAGTGCAGTGAATATTTCTAATATTCAGTAAATGACGTAATCATCTACGTACCACAATTTTGTAAACCACATTTATGAACAAACCGCTGCTTCCTTTAAGGTTTTATTTACGTAAAGGACGGGCACTACGCTACTTTCACTGTCTCATTGCTTGAAGGAAATCGTGTTGACGATTGAAAACAGGGTATTTCTGGTTGAGCATGTCTTTCGTAATGGCGGTAAATATACGGATGAGGTCATTAGACAATTCGTGAGGAAATTTCCAGACTCACAAGTCCCTCACCGAAATTCTGTTACAAAATTGATCAAAAAGTTTCGTGAAACCGGTAGTGTGATAGATGCATACTGATCTGGAAGACCTTCAATTTCACAAGACCAAATTATGGAACTCCAAGACAGAATTACAATGAGTCCAAATGCATCTTTAAACCACTTGTCTCAACAGGTGCAAATATCTAAGAGTTCTGTTCACAAGGTTTTAAGAAGTGAACTACACTATCGTCCATACAAATTAACTGAAGTGTCTCAACTCCAAGAAAGAGATTATGAATCCCGTTTAAACTACTGCATGTGGTTTCAGAATTTTATTTATGAACATGGCGCTGCCATCCTTGACGTCACTTTTTTCACTGATGAGGCCTGGTTTCATTTATCCGGTTATGTGAACAGTCAGAACAATCGGCTGTGGAGCAGTGAAAACCCCCATGAATTTCATCAAGTGCCGCTTTACGATCAAAAAGTCGGAGTGTGGTGCGCTATAAGTCGTATGCGGATAATAGGACCTATATTTTTTAATGAAACAATAAATGCAGAACGTTACCATACTTTAATTCTGGAACCGTTCATAGCACACCCTACAGAACGGAAAATTATGGAATCCTGGTTTCAGCAGGATGGGGCAACAGCACACACAGCCACAACAACACTCAATTATTTAGAAAGCATATTTGCAAATCGCATTATTTCACGTGGAATCTGGCCTGCTCGTTCACCAGATCTAACACCCCCAGATTATTATCTGTGGGGGGCATTGAAGGGGAAAGTTTATGAAAATAGTCCGCAGACAATTAATGACCTAAAGACTGAAATAGTAGACAAGATTAAACAAATATCACCAGACATTATTCTGAAGGTTTTCGCAAATATGGAAAGACGAATCACGACATGTCTTGAGGCCCGTGGTGGACATTTTCAACATATGCTTTAGGCACAACTTTATTGTGTTAATACCAACATTACCCATTATAAGCTCGCCGATAGCAGTCAAGTATATTTGAATAATACCATTTATTTTACAATTTGTGTGACGCATTAGTTAACCGCATTTCTGGTGACGTTTTTCTTCCGAGAGTAGAAATTCACTGCACTGCAACTTTAAAAACACCCTGTATATCGCAAAACAGGTCGACGCCTTTGGAGACAGAATCAGTGAAGACTTATATAACATCAAACATGATTCTGGCACTCCTCCCATGTTATATTTGCCAGGCCATAATACCTCTGTAGACTTGGCATCTTGTTCATCTGTTACCCATACTGGTTCACGCAGGAGAACTGACTCATTGCTCGCTTTGGTGCTCTCCAACCGAAAGGATTACACTCTTTTCTTTAATCGCTGGTCTCCTCTCTATTAATCTTCTGTGTCCTTGTCCTCCCTCCGTTATCTTTATTACCTCTCTTGCCCCACTGCCACCCCTATCTCCTCTCTTTTAATTTTCATATCGTTTTCTTCGACCCTATGGGAAACCTCTTTTAACTTATCCAATTTTTCATTGTTTCCTTGAGTTTAATTAAATACTACCTGCCTTATTGCCTATTCTTTTAACTTATCCAATTTTTCATTGTTTCCTTGAGTTTAATTAAATACTACCTGCCTTATTGCCTATTCTTTTAACCAGATTATACTTAAATCCTGGCACACCGTCTTTTCAGCCATTTTTAGTCTTGTATTGTGTGTTCTTACTCGGATTTTTGTATTTAATGCGTATAGTTTGTTTTAATATACCCGATGAAGGCTTTTGCCGAAACGTCGTAGTTATATCTTACCGTCTTATCGTTCTGTTAGTCTAGCTGCTCAATATCATTTTATGTTTATCCTAAATGTCCACTGCCATTTCTTCCTTTAATATGTGTGGCTGTCACAATAGGTTCCACTATTTTTCCTTAATGCATAATTGCAATTGATGGTAGCTTCCTAATATTAGGAATAAACAATATCATTTTTCACTATGTAATGAGAACAACTATAATATATTGTAACAACTGGAAAAATTGAGGGACGAAGAGATAGAGGGAAGCAAAGAGAAAAATAATACCGGACAGCTTAAGAGAATGGCTTGGCAGAAGGTCAATAACAGAAATTATAAATAACTGTCGAGATCAAAAGTTGTGGAGAGACATGATCACCTACACTAGCAGGCCCGGTACTTGATGATGATGATGATGGTAGTTTCCTCATTTTGGTTACCGACTTTCCATATATTAGCGTCCCTTTACGTTACTCATGTGAACTTCTGCCACCGACATCTACGTTTCTCTATTAAGCCAAGCCACACACCTGGGGCTTCAAAAGAATTCTTACCTTTTGTCAGCTTGTCCTGAAAGCTCAACTTGAGTCAGGAGTGGCTTTCCATAACTTAGTGGACCTCATTTTATAGCTTTGCATAACTGAGTGGACCTCATTTTATAGCTTGCATAACTTAGTGGACCTCATTTTTCAGTGGTAAAGAAACGCTAAACACACAGTCTAACAAATAATACAAATCTAACATACACATAATTGACGCTTTACAAAAAAACTTTCATAACAGATCGATTGATAAATGATATAATATATATTTATATTTATTGATTTAGAAATACGCCAACCAAATAAATTAAGTTTTTGTAAAAATGTAATTACGTAGCTTAATGTAAAGAAACAAACATCTATATGCAGGGTAATTTTTTCAGTCTAAACACACGGAAAAGAGTTGTACTTTTACATATTTTTAAATGTTCAAGATGCATATTTGATAAGTATCTGTAAACCACGATTGCAGGGCTCGCATTTATTAGTTAAAAAGCAAATACTGTATTTATTATTACCACGATCGACACTTCCAGGATCTCCGCTGTGCCTTGTCACTTCATCTACTTCACGTCCCAGTACTAACACTAAAGTCAAAGCCACATTCATGTTTTTTTTATTTTTTTTTTAAACTCGAAGAATTGAGCGGTGGTGCATCACTTTTTTTGTTGTTAAAGACATCAAATTCTGAGTTTGCCTCAATAACACTGGGTATGTTCTATCGTGAATCCTTTTTGGAGTTGTTCAACGCTCGCATCTTTAAAAGGTTGGGCCTTGATAGTGAGCAGATAGTCAATCCACACATGTGAATAGATCTTTTGATTCTTCTTGACGAGTCCACTGGAACTGCAAAAGCTTGGTAAGTAAGTAAAGTACCCCCGTCACGCCAAGTGGCGTATAGGGAAATATGGTGTTAGTGACCCTATATTTTACAGACATTCAGCACATGATTTTTGGGGTAATGTGGTCGGTATTACGCCCGTGCTGCTTTACTTTCCCAGAAAAAAAATCCGGTACCCATTTAAGGTTGGGTGAACCCGGATGCCGTCGGTTGGGATCGAACCCTACCCCTTGTCCGTGGTAGTCCAGTTCAATAACCACTGAGCTATCGCGGCTCCCCTATGTGCTCGCTAGCTAACACATATATGGTGTATATGTGAATTAAGTGGGTTCTTAAGTTATTTTCTATCATAAATGTCCAAAAATGAAATTAAAAACGAGATGCTACAAGACTTTCTGTGAAAGCCACAGGTCCGAAGTTGGCGCTGAGCTGTACCTATCCCTAAAGAGGATCAACCAAGGGGCTAATACGTTTATAATTTAATAACTTACTTGTGAATAATAATAATATTAAGCATAATATATCAATAATGTAACGAATACAAAAATATGTTCATGAAGACAGATAAAAAATGAAGTAATCAACACTGACACGCCCACAAAACCTAGAATAAAGGCTGAAACAAACAAAAACAAAAACATTATTTTTTTACAAGCGTTTACTATCCTTATTCTCAAATCCTCTATCTTTATTTACTTTCTTATAATCAAAGATTTAACAAAATAAAAAGCTCAAAACATGTTTGCTTACTTTTACCCGACTCCGAGTATGGACAGATAAATTATTAATTAGGTTGTTAACTACAAAGTATATATCATACCTTTCTATCATACACTATAATAGTTTTTGGTGGAAACTAAATGATAACATTGACTGCGCCCTCGGTATTATTTTGACACAAACGGAGTCTTATCTTGATGAAACAAAAACAAGTTTTGTCCAAATCAGTCACTGATATAAATGTACAGGGTGTTCCACTCGCTACTAAACCCTGAATTTCCTCGATAATTCTAACATCAATGGAGATATCGCAGCATCATTGAAGATATCACATTATCAATGGAGATAATCGCAGCATCAATGGAGATATCGCAGCATCAATGTAGATATCACATCATCTATGGAGATATCGCAGCATCAATGGAGATATCGCAGCATCAATGTAGATATCACATCATCAATGGAGATATCACAGCAACAATGGAGATATCGTAACATCAATGGAGAAATCGCAACATCAATGGAGATATCGTAACATCAATGGAGATATCGCAGCATCAATGGAGATGACGGAGCATCAATGGAGATATCGCAGCATCAATGGAGATGTCGGAGCATCAATGGAGATGTCGCAGCATCAATGAAGATATCGCAGCATCAATGGAGATATCACAGCAACAATGGATATATCGCAGCATCAATGAAGATATCGCAGCATCAATGGAGATATCGCAGCATCAATGGATATATCGTAACATCAATGGAGATGTCGGAGCATCAATGGAGTTATCGTAACATCAATGGAGATATCGCAGCATCAATGGAGTTATCGTAACATCAATGGAGATGTCGGAGCATCAATGAAGATATCACAGCATCAATGGAGATATCGCAGCATCAATGGAGTTATCGTAACATCAATGGAGATGTCGGAGCATCAATGAAGATATCACAGCATCAATGAAGATATAACAGCATCAATGGAGATATCGCAGCATCAATGAAGATATCACAGCATCAATGGAGATATCATAACAGCAATGCAGATATCGCAATATCAATGTAGATATCGCAACACAATTTGAACAGGAGCACTTTCATTATGTGGGAAATAAATGTGAAAAGAAATGTGTCAGTAGTGTGTGTGAATATGTGTGAGTGTGTGTGACGACTCACTGCATCAAACGCCCGATTGACGCGCCCCTCTTCTGAATATTGCCATTTGGTCATTTGGCTAACAAAGCCCACACATTAAGGCAGTTGGTCCTGAGTGTTTGTGTACAGTACCTGTGAGTTCACACAGGGGAGCTGGATAGTGTGTTTATGTACAGTACCTGTGAGTTCACACAGGGGAGCTGGATAGTGTGTTTGTGTACAGTACCTGTGAGTTCACACAGGGGAGCTGGATAGTGTGTTTATGTACAGTACCTGTGAGTTCACACAGGGGAGCTGGATAGTGTGTTTGTGTACAGTACCTGTGAGTTCACACAGGGGAGCTGGATAGTGTGTTTATGTACAGTACCTGTGAGTTCACACAGGAGAGCTGGATAGTGTGTTTGTGTACAGTACCTGTGAGTTCACACAGGAGAGCTGGATAGTGTGTTTGTGTACAGTACCTGTGAGTTCACACAGGAGAGCTGGATTGTGTGTTTGTGTACAGTACCTGTTAGTTCACACAGGAGAGCTGGATAGAGTGTTTGTGTGCTCTGGAGGAAAGCGTGTTTAGTGGTAACACTCATAATCAAAATGCCGGGCTCGAAAAGAGTAAAACACTGTGCACTCTACCTTATATTCAGTGCTTACATACGTGAACCATAAATGTAGTATCTAGATATATCAACTATGAATGTAGCACCTGGATAAATGAACCATGAATGTAGTACCTAGATAAATGAACCATGAATGTAGTACCTAGATAAATGAACCATGAATGTAGTATCTAGATAAATGAACCATGAATGTAGCACTTGGATAAATGAACCATGAATGTAGTATCTAGATAAATGACCCATGAATGTAGTATTTAGATATATGAATTATGAATGTAGTACCTAGATAAATGAACCATGAATGTAGTATCTAGATAAATGAACCATGAATGTAGCACCTGGATAAATGAACCATGAATGTAGTATCTAGATAAATGACCCATGAATGTAGTATTTAGATATATGAATTATGAATGTAGTACCTAGATATATGAACTATGAATGTAGTATCTAGATATATGAACTATGAATGTAGTACCTATATACATGAGCCATTAATGTAGTATCTAGATATATGAACTATGAATGTAGTATCTAGATATATGAACTATGAATGTAGTACCTAGATACATGAACCATGAATGTAGTATCTAAATAAATGAACCATGAATGTAGTATCTTGATAAATCGTTCGTTCGTTCGCTTTCGTCAGCTTTGACCTCTGACGAAGTCCCACCCACTCAATTTTGTGGGACTGAATTTTTGCGTGTAAAGTCTGTTTTAACCCATTACAGGATGCCCTCGCCATGCAGGCAGATCTACTCCGACTTCAGAGGTACTAATTTTTAGGGAATTAGTAAAACCCAGGTGTCCTCGCCAGGGTACGAACCCCGGCTGTTGCCGTGGTAAGCCAACCGCCTATCGATTGCGCTAACCGATGAACCGTGAATGTAGTATGTAGATTAATGAACCAGGAATGTAGTACTCAGATATATGAACCATGAATTGAATGTAGTATCTAGATAAATGAACCATGAATGTAGCACCTAGAAAATGAACCCTGAATGTAGTAGCTAGATAAATGAACCATAAATATAGTATCTAAATAATTGAACCATGAATATAGCACCTAGATAAATGAACCATAAATGTAGTATCTAGAAAAATGAATCATGAATGTAGTACCTAGATAAATGAACAATGAATGTAGTATCTAGATAAATGAACCATGAATGTAGCACCTTAATAAAAGAACCATGAATGTAGTATCTAGATAAATGAACCATGAATGTAGTATCTAGATAAATGAACCATGAATGTAGCATCTAGATAAATGAACCATGAATGTAGCACCTTAATAAAGGAACCATGAATGTAGAATCTAGATAAATGAACCATGAATGTAGCACCTTAATAAAAGAACCATGAATGTAGCATCTAGATAAATTAACCATGAATGTAGTATCTTAATAAAAGAACCATGAATGTACTATCTTGATAAATGAACCGTGAATGTAGTATGTAAATTAATGAACCAGGAATGTAGTACTCAGATATATGAACCATGAATTGAATGTAGTATCTAGATAAATGAACCATGAATGTAGCATCTAAATAAATGAACCATAAATGTAGTACCTTAATAAATGAACCATGAATGTAGTACCTAAATAAATGAACCATGAATGTAGTACCTAAATAAATGAACCATGAATGTAGTACCTAAATAAACGAACTATGAATGTAGTATCTAGATAAATGAACCTTGAATGTAGTAACTAGATAAATGAACCATGAATGTTGTATCTAGATAAATGAACCTTGAATGTAGTAACTAGATAAATGAACCATGAATGTAGTATCTAGATAAACGAACTATGAATGTAGTATCTAGATAAATGAACCTTGAATGTAGTAACTAGATAAATGAACCATGAATGTAGTATCTAGATAAATGAACCTTGAATGTAGTAAATAGATAAATGAACCGTGGATGTAGTATCTAGATAAACGAACTATGAATGTAGTATCTAGATAAATGAACCTTGAATGTAGTAACTAGATAAATGAACCATGAATGTAGTATCTAGATAAATGAACCTTGAATGTAGTAAATAGATAAATGAACCGTGAATGTAGTATCTAGATAAATGAACCTTGAATGTAGTAACTAGATAAATGAACCATGAATGTAGTATCTAGATAAATGAATCATGAATGTAGTATCTAGATAAATGAACCATGAATGTAGTATGTAGATAAATGAATGATGAATGTAGTATCTAGATGAATGAATCATGAATGTATTATCTAGATAAATGAATCATGAATGTAGTATCTAGATAAATGAATCATGAATGTAGTATCTAGATAAATGGACCATGAATGTAGTATCTAGATAAATGAATCATGAATGTAGTATCTAGATAAATGGACCATGAATGTAGTATCTAGATAAATGAATCATGAATGTAGTATCTAGATAAATGAATCATGAATGTAGTATCTAGATAAATGGACCATGAATGTAGTATCTAGATAAATGAATCATGAATGTAGTATCTAGATAAATGGACCATGAATGTAGTATCTAGATAAATGAATCATGAATGTAGTATCTAGATAAATGGACCATGAATGTAGTATCTAGATAAATGAATCATGAATGTAGTATCTAGATAAATGAATCATGAATGTAGTATCTAGATAAATGGACCATGAATGTAGTATCTAGATAAATGAATCATGAATGTAGTATCTAGATAAATGAATCATGAATGTAGTATCTAGATAAATGAATCATGAATGTAGTATCTAGATAAATGAATCATGAATGTAGTATCTAGATAAATGAATCATGAATGTAGTATCTAGATAAATGGACCATGAATGTAGTATCTAGATAAATGAATCATGAATGTAGTATCTAGATAAATGAATCATGAATGTAGTATCTAGATAAATGAATCATGAATGTAGTATCTAGATAAATGAATCATGAATGTAGTATCTAGATAAATGAATCATGAATGTAGTATCTAGATAAATGGACCATGAATGTAGTATCTAGATAAATGAATCATGAATGTAGTATCTAGATAAATGAATCATGAATGTAGTATCTAGATAAATGAATCATGAATGTAGTATCTAGATAAATGAATCATGAATGTAGTATCTAGATAAATGAATCATGAATGTAGTATCTAGATAAATGAATCATGAATGTAGTATCTAGATAAATGAACCATGAATGTAGTATCTAGATAAATGAATCATGAATGTAGTATCTAGATAAATGAATCATGAATGTAGTATCTAGATAAATGAATCATGAATGTAGTATCTAGATAAATGAATCATGAATGTAGTATCTAGATAAATGAACCATGAATGTAGTACCTAGATGAATGCCCTATTTTAGCAAAGCTGTGTCTTCATTAACATACGCTGCCGTATAACTAGGCTAACGAGTACAGAAGGTGGTACATTTCCTTAGATATATTAAGTCCGTCTAACTTTCTCTTCAGATTCTCAAAATCAGCATATTCTAGAACCGATCTGTTGGGTCCGAGGAAACTGAACGTGTTTCTGTCTCTGGAATGGAAGAAACAAACAACATTTCAATCATTGCACCATTAGTTGCTTGACTGCTGACGTAGGTGATCATGTTAGCCAACTTATCATTTGTACTGTTTTATTTCCTACAAAACTAATTCTTTAAACTGTCTATCATCTTTCTCTCGGTTTCTATCTATCTCTTCTTCTGTGATTACTGTTTCCTGCTGATATTAATAATAAGGTTTCTATTGGTTTTTTTTCTTCCATTTAGCTGTCCTATTGTCCTTGATATTCTCAACATTTTGTTCTGTAAACCTATACTTTTGTGGTCTCTAATAATTTTTCTTGTCTATTGCCCTATTGTCCATGACTCACTTCCATATGCCATATGTGAAGACAGGCTTTTCATAACTCGTCTGTTTTCTTATTTCCATTATCGCTGCATAATATAATACATTTTTCATTTTCTTAAAGAATTACCTGGGCAGTTATGTCCCATTAACTGTAACACAAATCTACAAGAAAGGTGACATTTTTTCCTGTAATTATTTCTCAATAGAATTATTGTATAGCGAGCTGGGGGACGTAAGGAGTACAAAAAGGCAGACCAAGGCTAAGATGTAAGGTTGTTTGCAGGGCTTACTTGAGTGAATTTTCTTTCAGCGAAAGAAACTTTGAAAATATGGCATCGGTTGGAGCACATTCTTCTTCTCCTTCTTTACCCCCGTCACACCCAGTGGCGTATAAGGAAATATGATGTTAGTGACCCTATATTTTACAGACCTTCAGCACATGATTTTTGGTGTAATGTGGTCGGTATTACGCCCGTGCTGCTTTACTTTCCCAGAAAAAAATCCGGTACCCATTTAAGGCTGGGTGAACCCGGAAGCCGTCGGTTGGGATCGAACCCTACCCATGTCTTTTGTAGTCCAGTTCACTAACCACTGAGCTATCGCGGCTCCCTGTTGGAGCACATGGAGAATAAAAAAAAAATTATAAAAAAAATGACACAGAAACAATTCGAGGAAGCCTAGATGTAAAATTTAGAAGACAAAAGGTTCAGGAGAAAGAGGACGAGGCCGGATATCACAAAATGCATCTTGTTCATTCTGAGAACGGATGTGTCTATCTAATATTGGCAGTTCAGTAAAACAGCATCCGGCATAAGACTATAATTTTTGATTAAACTACTGACAAATCATGATTTCTTGTTACCAACCGTCAAGACGCCAAATGCCATATATATGTTGACATTATTCCCAGGTCATAACATACTGGGGCAGCCGCGATAGCTCAGTGGTTAGTGAACTGGACTACAAAGGACAAGGGGTAGGGTTCGATCCCAACCGACGGCTTCCGGGTTCACCCAGCCTTAAATGGGTACCGGATTTTTTTTTCTGGGAAAGTAAAGCAACACGGGCGTAATACCGACCACATTACCCCAAAAAAGATGTGCTGAATGTCTGTAAAATATAGTTACTAACACCATATTTCCGTATACGCCACTTGGCGTGACGGGGTACTTTACTACTTACTATAACATACTGAATTGGAACATATTTCTCCACTCAGTTGAGCTCCCGCCCACACTAGTTCTTTCTAATGTCGTGTATTTAATTTTTAATAAATTTTGAAAATAATTACATTTCATTGCATAGATCCTGACATGTTATACGAAATGGGGTTATTGACAATTAATAAACAGCAAGATTAATGGACACACAAATAGACAACTCAATGAAAAACACAAGTCGCACATCGAATACTCTCTCACAAACACCACTTATTTGTACACACAATTCACGCATACACACATCACTCACTTACACAGGCTACTCGTACACACCACAAACTCAGACTCACTCAACTCAATCACACACATACCATTCACTCACGTGCACAAAACTCACTCACACACACACCACTCATACACATATCACACGCAGACCACTCAAATACCCACCACTCACATACACACTAATCACACACGCACAATATCCACGCAATACCTACACATTAACCTCATATATATACACAACGCACAAATACACACACACATAAATCTCAGGCACACAACACTCACACACATCACTCACAAATACACCATTCAGACATATACCATTCATCACTCACTAACACACACACTCCATTCACAAAAATACACAAAATACTCTCTCTCTCACACACACACACCAATCATTTACGTACACCACTCATTGATATGACTCACTCAGACACACCACTCACATACATCACTCATTTACTCACACCACTCACTCACATACACACAGCACTCACATACACACCACTCACTCACATACACACAGCACTCACATATATCACTCATTTACTCACACCATGCACTCACATACACACACCACTCGCATACATCACTCATTTACTCACATCACTCACTCACATACACACCACCCACTCACATGCACACAACACTCACATACACACAGCATTGACATACACATAACCCACTCACAAACACACACAATTAACTCACACACATCGTTCAAGTACATCACTCACACACAAACCAATCTCTCAGGCACACTTTACTCACACACACACCATTCATACTCATACATATCACTCACTCACACTCACACAAACCACACACACACACCACTTGTTCACACACAAAGCACTCACATACACCACTAACTCATACATAACACTCAAACACACACCACTCAAACACAAGACACTCACTATTCACATAAACTACTCACTAATGTACACCAATATACACACCATTTAAAATGCACCGCTCACTCACATAAACTATTCAAATATACCACTCACTTACATAAACTATTCAAATACACCACTCACTCACTCACATAAACTATTCAAATACACCACTCACTCACATAAACTATTCATATACATCACTCACTCACACAAACTATTCAAATACACCACTCACACAAACTATTCAAATACACCACTCACATAAACTATTCAAATACACCACTCACTCATATAAACTATTCAAATACACCATTCACTTACATAAACTATTCAAATACACCACTCACTCACATAAACTATTCAAATACACCACTCACTCACACAAACTATTCAAATACACCACTCACTCACATAAACTATTCAAATACACCACTCACACAAACTATTCAAATACACCACTCACCCGCAAAAACTACTCAAACATGCATTACTCACTCACACAAACTATTTAAATACATCACTCACATGCAAAGCATTCACACACATACAACTCACACACCTCACTCATTTAAAACATATTACTCACAAAGACACACCACTTACATACACACATCACTCACACACACATCACTTACTCACACTCATCACTCACACACACAAAAATCACACAAACCACTCATACACAGAACTCTCACAACTCCCACTCACAAACCACCCACACACAACACACCCATTTCTCATACACACAATTCAAACAGTCACAATTCACACATATAACACAAATATACACCACTCACACACTCCACTAAGACACTTCGCTCACAGACACACACAAAATACTCACACACACAATATTCACGTACACACCACAAGTACATACAAACCACTCAAATACACTACTCACACGCACACCACCCATGCACACTCACCACTCACGCACTCACCACTCATACACACACTGCTCTCTCGCACATGCACATCACTGACACACACACCACTCACACAAAAACCCTCATAAACACACCGCTCACATACAAAACTCACCAATACACACCACTCACACACACACATCACTTACACGCATCACATATTCACACTCCACTCATAAACACGCTGCTCTCTCGCAAAACACTCACAAACACACCACTCTAACACAAGACGCTCACATACAAAACACTCCCACACAAAACATTTTCACACAAAACACACGCACAAAACACTTATACACAAACACTCACGCACAAAACACTCTCACGGAAACACATATTATAGTCCGTTCAGAAATTCATAACCACACTTGAATTAGCTTTACGTGATAACCGTTTGTTATTTTGCTTTCAACTTTTGCATGTAATCTTATAATATTGATGTCGTTATAGAAATATTTTTTGCTCTGAGAAATTTGATCTAGTTTAAAAGTTTTCTTCTTTAGGCTATATTAAATTCACCCTGTTCGAATTTGACACCATTTTAGGATATATACATTAATTTGGTGCGGTCGTTCACGTAAAATAGTTTGGCTATTGCAGAAACACTAAGTTCAGGAAAATCCCGTGCACAAAACTGAATTGTTATTGAACGACATGACGCACCACCGCCTGGGCATTAATTACCTAAGTGAAGGCGTATCTTTATTAATTTTGTGAAGACTCAGTAGACAATTTGTTGACTTTAAATACCAACATTTATATCTAAATTACAATGAGTTTGAAATGCAAATTTATAACTATGCAAAAGGTTACTGTTTTACTATATCAGCACTTCCTTAGGGAATTCAAGATGGGACAAAGTGCCTACTGCATCAAATACAAAAGAGCAAATTAGGACATGGCTTGCGAATGAAAATGTCAAATTTGACGACACATATTTAAAACCCGAATTGTTACAACTTGTGAAGAATACGAATAAGAAAAAGGTGTACCATGTTGACAAAATCATTGAGAAATACGGCCACACTAATTGTAACCAATTGAATTCATGTTTGCAAATACACATAACGAACAACACCCACAATTAAGCACTATGTAGATACGCTTCTATAGTCCGTTCAGATTCGTTTGCCTAGACATTAATTTATTTTTTTCAAAAACTTATTGTTCATTTGCATTGATCTTTTGAAGTTAGGTTTAGAATACTAATGTCGCTATAAAAATATTTTTTTTATCAAAGAAATGTGATCCAGTTTCAAAGATGCCTTATTTAACCTATATTAAAAAAAAGTTAATCGATATTATAAACACCGGCGGGATTATGTAGATGCTTACATCTCACAGCTGATTCTTTAACATATAGGCATGACCTTCACGGCTGAATGCGCACCGTCCTAAAATAGTTATGTTTCCACTATAAATTTTTATAAAGAAATGTTACATATGAAATTTCCCGTTTAGCACAAAATGACATTTTAGCCGAAACCGGAAATTATGTGACGTCAAAATCACGGCCGTAGATTCGAGTTCGAGTCATAATTCAGAGGCAAATCTCAATATTTACAGAAAGGAGGCGGCACTATCCATATTATCTTCTGCAAGTCTATGTGAGAATGAATATAAAGGCAAAATATTTTACTGAGCATAACATTGCTATAAAGATTTATCAATACTTCTGCAGAGAGCGTAAAAAGGGACATCTTTATTGTTCTTTATCAAACCCTGAGAAGAGAACAATGCATATTTTAGGTTTGTGTAAACGTTCATTTGATCGAATAGTTAAAGGAAGCGGATATTTATTGCCAACAAATGCAAGAAAGCAAGGAAGGAAAGAAACGTTAGACAGTTTTGATAAGGACCTAGTAAAAAGAGAAATATGTCGAATGTTTGATATAAACGAAGAAGTGACACTTAGAAAGTTGAAGCTTTGGCTGAAAACTAACAACGACATTGAAATATCAAAAACTTCATTATGGAAAATATTAAGAAGTGCAGGCTTCACCTTTAGAAAGTATGCTGGTGGAAAAAACATTATTTGTGAGAAGCCACATCTAGTAGCTCTTAGAAGCAAGTATTTACGTGAAGTGAAGGAAATGCGCGAAAATGATTATGATATTGTTTATTTAGATGAAACTTGGATCAACGCTCATCATACAAATGAAAAGGAATGGCAGTTAGCAGATGGAAGTATTAAAAGATCAGTACCAAGCAGTAAAGGGCAACGTTTGATAGTTGCACATGCAGGTAGCAGACATAATGGGTTGTTGCAGAATGCTCATCTCGTTTTCATTTCAAAATCCATAGACAATAGAGACTACCACTCCGAAATGAATGGGCACATATTTAAAGACTGGATCGAGAAAAGTATCCTTCCAATATTAGATCGACCTTCTTGTCTGATAATGGACAATGCTTCATACCATAACGTAGTTAACGTAGAAGATAGAATCCCAACATCATCAAGTACAAAAGATGCAATCAAAACGTGGCTCATATAAGAACACATACAAGTTAACGACAGCTACTTGAAACCCGAATTGCTTAGCCTTGTAAAACAGACACAATGTACAAAGATATTTAAAATAGACAAGTTAATTCAAGAACATGGCCATAGATGTTTGAGACTACCTCCATATCATGCACACTTAAATCCTATAGAACTAGTTTGGGCAAAAGTTAAAGGACACGTAGCATATACAAATAAAACTTTCAAATTATGCGATGTTGAGACACTTACAAATCAGGCTCTATCAAATATAAATAAAGACTACTGGGTAAAATGTGAGGATCATGTGTTACGACAAGAAGAGGAATATTGGAAAAAGGATGGTTTGTTGTTTGTTCAGCCGAAAGCAGTAATCGACCTATTTGACTCGTCTGATTCTGAATGATCATTACTCTGATTAAGTCTACAGATAAATAGTTTGATTTGCAAAATTTCCTAGTTGATTTGTTAAACAGTTTATTGTTCAAGACCACCCAAGCAATCAAAAATATGTTATAAGCAAACCAACAACCATTACTTTGAATGGAAGCCTGCTTGAGTCAGTACAGAAGTTCAGCTATCTTGATCCACTATTACAGCCACACTTTCCTTAGATGAGGAACTAAATGTACGTATTTGAAAGGCAGCGACAACATTTGGGAAACTCACACCAAGAGCATGGAACTATATCAAATTGACTCTACGAACAAAAGTTCTATATATAATTTAAAATTTGTATACTTGCCACCCAGTAAAATTTTATGGACACGCATATGGGTCATCGTTGCACTAGATTACTGTAAAACATTTTGATTAGGGTCAAAATAATAGTTACATGGGCAAAGATCAAAGGAATTCGCCGCTTTAAGAAAACCGTTATAGCTAGACATCGAGTAACACATATGTTCTCGTGACATGGACATTTTAACACCGTATGCCAAAAATCATGTGAAATCATCAAGAACTTTTTGAATTATAAATCATAACATCTCGGCAAACGATTCTGAACGGACTATAGCAGACAATTCTCACACAAAACACTCACATACAAAACACTCACAGACGAAACACTTACACTCAAAGACTCGCACACAAAACATTCACACACACACACTAAACACTTTCACACCAAACACTCACACATAAAACACTCGTAAGCACACGACTCTCACACGAAACACTCATAACACACAAAACACTCAAAACACACAAAACACTCAAAACACACACACCAAACACTCACACATAAAACGCTCATAAGCACACGACTCTCACACAAAATACTCATAAACACTCAAACACACACCAAACACTGGACACACCAAACACTCACACATAAAACACTTTCACACTAAACACACTCACATAAAACACTCGTAAGCACACGACTCTCACACAAAACACTCATAAACACACAAAACACTCAAAAACACCAAACACTCACGCACCAAACACTCACACATAAAACACTCACAGATATTCCAGATAAGATGTCCAAAAGAGCCTGTCCGCAAAAGTACACACCCCGATGAAGGTAGCCTCGTCCAGCACAGTGTGCTTGTCCATGAACAGCGCTGTACACAGGATTCTGTAGTTGGTGTCGCTCAGGAAAGTCCCGAACATTGAGTTCAGCGCAGGAAACAAACTCTGGGCGAAGATATGCGACAACATGATTCACAGCTAGCAGACATTTCATTTGTAATCTAAGACAATTGTTGTCATCATCATCATCAAGTACCGGGCCTAGTGGCGTAGGTGATCATGTCTCTCCACAACTTTCGATCTCGGCAGTTATTTATTATTTCTGTTGTTGACCTTCTGCCTAGCCATTGTCTTAAGCTGTCTGTTATTTTTTTTTCTCTTTGCTTCCCTCTATCTCTTCGTCCCTCAATTTTTCCAGTTGTTACAATATATTCAAGTTGTTCTCTTCTCATTATATCTATCTATCTATCTATCTATCTATCTATCTATCTATCTATCTATCTATCTATCTATCTATCTATCTATCTATCTATCTATCTATCTATCTATCTATCTATCTATCTATCTATCTATCTATCTATCTATCTATCTATCTATCTATCTATCTATCTATCTATCTATCTGTCTGTCTGTCTGTCTGTCTGTCTGTCTGTCTGTCTGTCTGTCTGTCTGTCTGTCTGTCTGTCTGTCTATCTATCTATCTATCTATCTATCTATCTATCTATCGTCCTTTCGAGCCGAAGACGGTACATAGGGCAGAACCACAATCTCAAAAACAGAAACCTTGCGTGCCAAAATAGCACATATTGCAGAGATCACTGCTCTAAAATATATGGCGCTGTTCCCATAACAATACTTTTTACAATGACAGCTTGTCAAGCCATCGATCAACCTCCTTAGTCGCCTCTTACGACATGCCTGGAAGTTGTTCTCTTCTCATTACATGGCCAAAAAATGATGATTGTCTCTTTCTAACATTGGAAATTAGCTATCTTTTTTGCTTTGACCTCTCTCAGAACCTTTTCATTACTCTTCTTAGCTGTCCATGGTATTCTCAACGTTCTTCTGTAAAACCACAATTTTACAGCGAATCTTTATAGAGGAAGAGGTTTTTTTTTCGTTCGCCAGCTTTTACCTCTGACGAAGTCAGGAACTGCCGTGTGCACAGGGGTCCCTCGGGTCACAGGCAGATAACTCCGACTTTGGAGGTACTCATGTATTTCCGTCCATGAGTAATTGACGTTTCAAGCCGGGCCTCGCTGCTGAGACCAGGGGTGGTTTTTTTCCGCAGAGAGAAATTATAAATAAAAATCCGGTGTAGTCGGGATTTGAACCCACAACCTCTGTCTCGAGGCCGGCGTCTTGCCTCGAGACCAACCAGTCCCCCTGGTGAAAAGGTTTGTTTACAGCGCTCGGTAAACAAAACCAAAAACAAACAACAAAGAACAATAGGTGGTACAAAGCAAGATCGAACTCGTACTCCTAGGCTCAGCGCCATGCCACGAGAAACCAAACTCTAGAAAATGTAGCACGTCGATGGCGAATATTCCTTTAGTATATTTTAATATGTTTTGTTATTCTTTTGTAACACTTGCTCTTATGCCCGTTTGGATGTCGAGGGAGATACAAAGTTCTGGTTTTTGCCGTTTTGGCGGCTTCAGTCATTGTCATTTGATGTTATTGTAGCAGAATAACTCAGGCCAAAATAGAATTTCAGAAAATGAAAAAAGTCTTATGCAACAAATCTATGTCAATAGACGTGAAAAGGAGAGTTCATCGTTGCTATATAGAGCCAATTCGGACCTATGGAAGCGAATCTTGGACAGTAAACAAACAAATTAAAAGACGATTAGAGGTCACAGAGATAGGATTTCTTAGAAGAATGTTGGAAGTTCACTGGACAGCTAAAGACCAATGAGGAAATTCTCAAACAGACCAACACAAAAAGAGGACTCCTAAAAAATACCAGAAAGAAACAATCAACATTTTTCGAACACATGATAAGAAAAGGAAAATTGAAATATGGGTTACAACTGGAAAAATACAGTAAAAGTGAAATCGCAGACGACAGCGAGAGAAAATGCCTAGATAACTTGGTGACATGACATTGAAAACAGTTTCTGTGGATGGCAGATTGTGGAAGTACATGATCGCCTACGCTGACCAGAATGGCACTTGATGATCAGGATGTACAATTTATTTTATGTTGTCTGTCCCTCTTACTCTGGATCCGCATCCTGCTCTTCTCCTTTCTTTTTTATTACATGTTTTGTATGACAAGGAATCACACAGCATTCTTTATTGATATGCAAACCAGTGTTTTTATTGTCTCTGTATGTAGCTTTGGATTGGTTCAATGCCTACTCTTTCTCTTATAATATCATTTCTCATTCTGTCTGGAATGGTTCAATGACTACTCTTTCTCTTATAATATCATTTCTAATTCTGTCTGGAATGGTTCAATGACTACTCTTTCTCTTATAATATCATTTCTAATTCTGTCTGGAATGGTTCAATGACTACTCTTTCTCTTATAATATCATTTCTCATTCTGTCTGGATTGGTTCAATGCCTACTCTTTCTCTTATAATATCATTTCTCATTATGTCTGGATTAGTTCAATGGCTAACCTTTCTCTTATAATATCATTTCTCATTCTGTTTTTTCTGGTCACTCCAAAGCGCTTTTCACAGACCTCTCACCCCTGAGATGACAAGCTCTCTTTTATACTTAATTCTAAGTGACCATGTTTGGCGAGGATTGCACATTGTGTGAATGAATATGACCCGTATAAGGTGTTTCCTAAGGATAATAATTATAAGCTACTCTCATTTATTTTGGCTTTCTTCTTCTTCTACTTCTTCGTCTTTCCTTCCTCATCTGCCTTTCAGCGTCGAAGTAAAAGTAAAGTGCCCCGTCACGCCAAGTGGCGTATAGGGAATATGGTGTTAGTGACCATACATTTTACAGACCTTCGGCACATGATTTTTGGGGTAATGTGGTCGGTATTACGTCCGTGCCGCTTTACTTTCCCAGAAAAAAAATCCAGTACCCATTAAAGGCTGGGTGAGCCCAGAAGCCGTCGGTTGGGATCGAACTCTACCTCTTGTCCTTTGTAGTCCAGTTCACTAACCTCTGAGCTATTGCGGCTCCCTTTCAGCGTCGAGGGGAGATATAATTTGCGGTCTTTTGCTCTTCTGTTCGCCTCTGCTGCTGTTATGTTTCCTAGTGTTTCTAATATTCCATCTATCCATCTTTTTCGTGGTCGACCCTTGGGTCTGGTGTTCTCACAACGTTTTCTGAAGGCTTGTTGTGTTATGTTTTGACCTTTCTGCCTTGTCACGTGGTCAAACCATTTTATCTGTTGTTTCCTTATAGATTCTATGGCGGGGGCTATTCCTAGCCTTTTTATTTTGGTGTTAATATTGCTTTTTTTTGTAGATTAATAGATCAAGTCTATATCCCCGACCCAACGGTCGTTACGATTAGAAAAAAGTACAATTTTTTACGTGTTATCGTCTCCTATTACTATTATTTTTACATTGTACTTGTTCCCCTTTTAATTGGTTTATATTATGATGAGTTTTTCATTAAAGAAACAATTTACACATAAGAATCTAGATGAGTACAGTGAGTAGTTCAAGGTTTGAAATGGTAATTGGCAGTTTAAAGTGCTTGTTAACAATCTGACGTAGCATTTAGTGAAGTAGTAATTAATGATTTGAAGTGGTTGTTCACAATTTGAAATGGAATGGTAATTAATAGTTTCTAATAGTAGTTCATAGTTGATTTGAAGTATTAGTTCATGGTTGATTTGAAGTATTAGTTCATGGTTGATTTTAAGTATTAGTTCCTGGTTGATTTGAAGTATTAGTTCATGGTTGATTTGAAGTATTAGATCATGGTTGATTTGAAGTATTAGTTAATGGTTTATTTGAAGTATTAGTTCTTCATTCAATTAAGTAGTAATTCACCATTGATTTGAAGCTGTCGTTCATGATTGATTTGAAGCTGTCGTTCATGATTGATTTGAAGTATTAGTTCATGATTGATTTGAAGCTATCGTTCATGATTGATTTGAAGCTGTCGTTCATGATTGATTTGAAGTATTAGTTCATGGTTGATTTGAAGCTGTCGTTCATGATTGATTTGAAGTATTAGTTCATGGTTGATTTGAAGCTGTCGTTCATGATTGATTTGAAGCTGTCGTTCATGATTGATTTGAAGTATTAGTTCATGGTTGATTTGAAGCTGTCGTTCATGATTGATTTGAAGCTGTCGTTCATGATTGATTTGAAGTATTAGTTCATTATTGATTTGAAGCTATCGTTCATGATTGATTTGAAGCTGTCGTTCATGATTGATTTGAAGTATTAGTTCATGGTTGATTTGAAGCTGTCGTTCATGATTGATTTGAAGCTGTCGTTCATGATTGATTTGAAGTATTAGTTCATTATTGATTTGAAGCTGTCGTTCATGATTGATTTGAAGCTGTCGTTAATGATTGATTCGAAGCTGTCGTCCATGATTGATTCGAAGTTGTCGTTCATGATTGATTTGAAGTATTAGTTCATGGTTGATTTGAAGTATTAGTTCATTGTTGATTTGAAGCTGTCGTTCATGATTGATTTGAAGTATTAGTTCATGGTTGATTTGAAGCTGTCGTTCATGATTGATTTGAAGCTGTCGTTCATGATTGATTTGAAGCTGTCGTTCATGATTGATTTGAAGCTGTCGTTCATGATTGATTTGAAGTATTAGTTCATGATTGATTTGAAGCTATCGTTCATGATTGATTTGAAGCTGTCGTTCATGATTGATTTGAAGTATTAGTTCATGGTTGATTTGAAGCTGTCGTTCATGATTGATTTGAAGCTGTCGTTCATGATTGATTTGAAGTATTAGTTCATGGTTGATTTGAAGCTGTCGTTCATGATTGATTTGAAGCTGTCGTTAATGATTGATTCGAAGCTGTCGTCCATGATTGATTCGAAGTTGTCGTTCTGATTGATTTGAAGTATTAGTTCATGATTGATTTGAAGCTGTCGTTCATGATTGATTTGAAGCTGTCGTTCATGATTGATTTGAAGTATTAGTTCATGGTTGATTTGAAGCTGTCGTTCATGATTGATTTGAAGCTGTCGTTCATGATTGATTTGAAGCTGTCGTTCATGATTGATTTGAAGTATTAGTTCATGATTGATTTGAAGCTGTCGTTCATGATTGATTTGAAGCTGTCGTTCATGATTGATTTGAAGTATTAGTTCATGGTTGATTTGAAGCTGTCGTTCATGATTGATTTGAAGTATTAGTTCATGATTGATTTGAAGCTATCGTTCATGATTGATTTGAAGCTGTCGTTCATGATTGATTTGAAGTATAAGTTCATGGTTGATTTGAAGCTGTCGTTCATGATTGATTTGAAGCTGTCGTTCATGATTGATTTGAAGCTGTCGTTCATGATTGATTTGAAGTATTAGTTCATGATTGATTTGAAGCTGTCGTTCATGATTGATTCGAAGCTGTCGTTCATGATTGATTTGAAGCTGTCGTTCATGATTGATTTGAAGCTGTCGTTCATGATTGATTCGAAGTTGTCGTTCATGATTGATTTGAAGTATTAGTTCATGGTTGATTTGAAGCTGTCGTTCATGGTTGATTTGAAGCTGTCGTTCATGATTGATTTGAAGCTGTCGTTCATGATTGATTTGAAGTATTAGTTCATGATTGATTTGAAGCTGTCGTTCATGATTGATTCGAAGCTGTCGTTCATGATTGATTCGAAGCTGTCGTTCATGATTGATTCGAAGCTGTCGTTCATGATTGATTTGAAGCTGTCGTTCATGATTGATTCGAAGCTGTCGTTCATGATTGATTCGAAGCTGTCGTTCATGATTGATTTGAAGTATTAGTTCATGATTGATTTGAAGCTGTCGTTCATGATTGATTTGAAGTATTAGTTCATGGTTGATTTGAAGCTGTCGTTCATGATTGATTTGAAGCTGTCGTTCATGATTGATTCGAAGCTGTCGTTCATGATTGATTTGAAGCTGTCGTTCATGATTGATTTGAAGTATTAGTTCATGATTGATTTGAAGCTGTCGTTCATGATTGATTCGAAGCTGTCGTTCATGATTGATTCGAAGCTGTCGTTCATGATTGATTCGAAGCTGTCGTTCATGATTGATTTGAAGCTGTCGTTCATGATTGATTTGAAGTATTAGTTCATGATTGATTTGAAGCTGTCGTTCATGATTGATTCGAAGCTGTCGTTCATGATTGATTCGAAGCTGTCGTTCATGATTGATTCGAAGCTGTCGTTCATGATTGATTCGAAGCTGTCGTTCATGATTGATTCGAAGCTGTCGTTCATGATTGATTCGAAGCTGTCGTTCATGATTGATTCGAAGCTGTCGTTCATGATTGATTCGAAGCTGTCGTTCATGATTGATTCGAAGCTGTCGTTCATGATTGATTCGAAGCTGTCGTTCATGATTGATTCGAAGCTGTCGTTCATGATTGATTCGAAGCTGTCGTTCATGATTGATTCGAAGCTGTCGTTCATGATTGATTCGAAGCTGTCGTTCATGATTGATTCGAAGCTGTCGTTCATGATTGATTCGAAGCTGTCGTTCATGATTGATTCGAAGCTGTCGTTCATGATTGATTCGAAGAAGTAATTCAAAATTCGAAGATTTGGCCGCCCTGAACGGAATAACCGTGTGTTCTCGAAGTTCTTCTAAGACCACCGGACCGACCTGGTTGTGACTGTTTCCTTTGGTCAGCGTAGGAAGTATAAGATAAACAGTATATACTTTCACTATACTCAAGCCTGAATGTTCTGAAGAATGTTCTATGCTCTATGTTCTATCCTAAACCTTTGATGCTCTGAAGAAAGGCACAACAGAAGCTGTAGACTCGATCAAACGGATATGCTGCAGAGAGTCTATTTCAAGCTAAATTATCGCATCTGTGGTTGCGAAGTAATGACTGGGGAGAAAATAGCGTGTGGGTCAAGCCATCCATTCCATATGGAAGTTTATGAGTTATGTTACAGTAACTACCAATTTGTAAGAATATTAGGAATAAAGTTTCATTTGATATCTGTTAGAAATAAAGGAGTGTTTTTGTGCACTCTTGTATACTCACGTCGAGGGGAAAAAGGAGCATATGATCGTTATATTTACACACACACGCACACACGCACGCACGCACACACACACACACACGCACGCACACGCACACGCACACGCACACACGCACGCACGCACACGCACACGCACACGCACACACACACGCACACACACACACACACGCACACACGCACGCACGCACACACACACACGCACACGCACACGCACACGCACACACACACACACATACACAAACACACACACACACACACACACACAATCCATTGATTCTCAACACTGAATGGATCTACATATCATCATCATCATCATCATGTGCCGTACCGGTTGGCGTTGGCGATCATGTCCTTCCACAATCTTCTATCCTCAGTGCATCGTATGAGTTCTGTTGTTGACTGTTTTGCATGCCATGACACCAAGCTATCTAGTATTTTCTCTCTTTGTCGTCCGCGATCTCTCTTTCCTTTTATTTTGCCAGTTGTAACCAAGTATTCCAACTTTCCTCTTCTCATGATGTGCCCAAAAAATGTTAATTACTTCTTTCTGATGTTTTTTAAGAGCTCCCTTTTTGTGTTGGCATCTTTGAGAACTTTCTCATTGGTCTTTTTAGCTGTCCAGGGAACTTTCAACATTCTTCTGAGAAATCCCATCTCTGTGGCCTCTAATCGTCTTTTCATTTGTTTATCTATTGTCCATGATTCGCTTCCATAGGTCAGAATTGGTTCTATATAGCATCGATGAACTCTCTTTCTCATTTCTATTGACATAGATTTGTTGCATCAGATATTTTTCATGTATCTCCACATATATCTCCATCAAAATAAAAGAGTGGACAGGCTGGCCAGCTGTGCGGTCGTCGAAAACTGTCAACCAAAATACCAGGCAGACATAATCAATGTCCTCCAAGATGCGGGTAGGGCACAGGACTTCGACAACCATGATTTCACGTCACTCTTCGAATTAAAAAAAGGGATTTAAGATGGGCATCTCCAGAAACAAGAGGCTTAGTGGGCGTGTAAGAGGACTTATTAACCAACACAGAGCTGGTGTTGTCAGTTGCTTGACGCGGCGGGTTTTGCTGAGGAGGAAGTCTGAGCACCTATAGACATGTTCAGAGTGCAATGATGATAGTCCACGAATAACTCAAGAACTCAGTGTAGTATAAGCATAGTCTTTATCAAGACTTTCTTTCAGCGGAATGTTCGGCCCGTTTTCCTGCAAACTAAGAAGTCTTAATTTGAACTGAACGCCACAACTCACTCACGTCGCTAATTTACAATTCATAAATCTAATAACATTTTATAGTATGTAAGGCCATTTTCGTCTTGTCAGACGGTCTAGTGGAGACTATTGTGCATATTATTTTGAGGTTTTGTTTTTGTCGAACAGCTTCTCTCGTGGCTAATTCTAACAATGTCTGACAAACACACACGCCACAGAATGAACAAGTCAGGCCCACTGATCCACAGTGTTTTCCATCTTTTATCATGAGTCTTTTCTCTTCCAAATGTTGCTTTAGCACAGTCTCAACTGATGTTATACCATTCCTTATACATGCTCTCCATGATGTGCGATCACTTGCCAGATGTTACATTTATTTTCACAGATGAAGAAGTCATTCAGAGATGATTTACATATATCTCTGTATCGTAGTTTAGGCCTGCCGATTTATCTTTTTCCGTGTATTAATTCACCATATAGTATTTGCCTGGGGATGCGTTTTTACTTCATTCGCTGGACGTGCCCCAACCATCTTAGTCTTCGACATCTGAGCATCGACATGATTGTTGGGGTCTTAGCACGTTGCAGGACAGTTAAGTTGGTTATTTTATCCTGCAATTTGATGTGCATTATTCTGCGGAGACATCGCATGTGGAAGACATTTAGTCTTTTTTCGTGATTTATGTATGCTGATCAGGTTTCAGATCCATATAATAGTGTGCTAAGCACACAAGTTTACTATA
Source organism: Megaustenia siamemsis (assembly GCA_032433765.1). Lineage (NCBI taxonomy): Eukaryota > Metazoa > Mollusca > Gastropoda > Stylommatophora > Ariophantidae > Megaustenia > Megaustenia siamemsis. The sequence goes on along the minus strand of JAVIAB010000008.1, from coordinate 39,903,487 downwards.
TTACGAGTTTGGTCTTCAGTGTTAGTTTCGCGTTGTTCTAGTCCCTTTCTATGAGTTTGCCGAAAGTCGTAGCTGCGTTACCAATTCGATTGTTTATTTCATCATCAAGAGAAGTGGTTTGTGTAATTGTGGATACAAGATAAGTACATTTCTGAACTGATTCTAGTGGACAATCTTTTAAAGTGATTAATAGAGGTTTGATGTCGCCTTGACTTAGTATTACATTTTTCTGAACTTTAATTGACAGTATAAAAAGGTCGCATGCTTTGTCCAGGTTGTTGATCAGCGATTGTAGGATGGCTTCACTATGAGTGGAGCTGTATCGTCAGCAATAAAAAATTCCTTAATTAGGGCAACACTTGTTTTTATTTTTGCTCTTAGTAGTGCTATGTTGAACAGTGAGCCATCTGATCTTGTGCGAATGTAAATATCTCCTGAGCTGATTTCGAAGGCGTAATTTAGAAGGGTAGCAACAAATATACCAAAAAGGTTGGGTGCGAGGACACATCTCTGTTTCACTCCATTGTTGACTTTAAAACTCTCAGATAAGCTCCCATCAAAGTGGATTTTAACATTCATGTTTCCATGAAGGGACATAATCAGCTTGTAATTTAGGTGGGCAGCCTATGTTTACTAACATCCTGTAGAGCCCGTCTCTATTTACTGAGTGGAAGGTTTTGTTAGATGCACAAAGGCAATATAGAGCGGCATATTTTGTTCCCGGCATTATAATTTTATAGTAAATCTAATATAATTGTATACTAAATCTAATATAATTTATTGTAAATTTAATATAATTTTAATATAATTTTATATGGAGTCATCGCCTGTGCTACCAATTAGGGTTGCACTGAAGTCGATCTAGACAACAGAATTCACCAACGCACTTTGGTGGAAGTTGTGAAAGTAGTCGAGCGGATATGACAAACCTCCGACTGCAGTGAAACTGATTCCATGAACAAATCAAAACAGAATATCGAATCATAAATATTCATTTGACAAATTTAAGTACATCGGTTCATCAAAGGCCTGGATTATTACACTTTTCTATTTTTTTTTTTAAATGAAACAAGAGGTGATGGATTGCCGGTAATATTTCTGTTACAAGAAATCATTAGTCTCTATTTAAAGAAGATATGTTTGGACACATTTACCTGAAATTCTATGTAATCATTTGTCTTTGACTTGTGCTTCATGAAGATTCGAGAGTACCTTCTTCTCTGCTCCCTGTACAGTCGCGTGTACTTGGCGAGGAACTGCAGAGGGCTTATTGCTGAAATGAGAGGTTCTCTATTAAAGATCAATGTTGTTATTATCGAGGGAGATAGGAACTAAAATATAAAAAAAAAAATCTATCTTTGGATGAAAATACAAATCCTGAGTCTCACACATCGTGGCGACTGTTTTGGCCAGGCAGCCTTTATCCCTCTGGTCCTGTCGTGAGCGCCCCCACCGCCCCCCCCCCTCGACATACACCACCAATAGTAATATGTGTTATAAGGATATATACTTCTATGTTAGATCTAAAATAAGACTTTAAAGTTAAATTAACAACCGTGCAATAGCCCTAGTGAACATCCTGGAGAAGTGGGTATATGTTTTACTTCTTTTTTTTCCCTCTTTCTCACTGATACATAAAAGGTGTCGTGGTTATATCATTTGTCGTTCTTGAGCTGCTCGAACTGTCTGAATTAGTGATTTTCCTTTGTTGTTACATGTCTCTGTCACTGCATCTATCCATCTTCTTCTAGGTCTTCCTTTTGGTCTTTTTCCATGCATTCTCGAGAAGAACGCCCTTGATGGTGATTGGCGAGGATTCATTCTGACCAGGTGGCCCAACCATTTAAGTTATTGTTCTATATATTCTTGGCAGGGTTTTTTTCCTACTATTTTTCTTATGGTTTCATTTGGTATTCTATCTGTTCTTGTGTTGTTTGTTACTTTTATCAAGCATCACATCTCACATGTATTGATCTTTCTTAAATGTGATTTAGAAAGGGTCCATGTTTGACTTTCATAGCACAAGGTTGGTATGAAAATGCTATTTATCGTTTGTTGTTTAGCTGCTATAGAGAATGGTTATACTTACTCTCTAATACGTTTAGCTGCTATAGAGAATGGTTATACTTACTCTCTAATACGTTTAGCTGCTATAGAGAATGGTTATACTTACTCTCTAATACGTTTAGCTGCTATAGAGAATGGTTATACTTACTCTCTAATACGTTTAGCTGCTATAGAGAATGGTTATACTTACTCTCTAATACGTTTAGCTGCTATAGCGAATGGTTATACTTACTCTCTAATACGTTTAGCTGCTATAGAGAATGGTTATACTTACTCTCTAATATTTGCTTCTCAAGGGGAAGCTCGAACCTGGCAGACCTACAGGCTGTCCTCAGTCGGTCCTGGCACCAGGGAGGTAGCAGGTCTCGAATCTGTTCTGTCTGTGATGATGGATAAACATGCCCAATAATATGTGTATGTTATTAACATCAGGTAAGAAAGTAACAGGTAGATGATATAAAGAAAGAGGCCAAAGTAAAAAGAGAACTAATCTCTAATATTAAGAAGAAACAGTCATCATTTTTTTATATGATTTGAGTAGGGAACAACTGGAATATATTGTTACAACTGGCAAAATTGAGGGACGAAGAGATAGAGGGAAGCATAGAGAATAGATTAGCAGAAGGTCAACAACAGAAATGATAAATAGCTGTCGAGATCGAAAGATGTGGAGAGACATGATCACCTATGCCAGCAGGCACGGTACTTGATAATGATGAAGAAAGTATCAGCACATCACAGAGTAATTTATTATTCTTCTTACTCACGCCGATCATCACCCGATCAATCATTTACCATTCATCATTCATTCACACAATAATTAATCACTCACCCGTAGGTACAGTTACACCTCTTGTCATCCGTCCTTAAAAGGACTTTACATAAATGAGCTGTGTCGCCGTTTACAGCAAAACTGTGATTTGCGCATTTCGACCCAACACATCCGTCTTCGTTATGGCGTTTTTCAGCACCGGGTTTCCTTACCTCCCGATCCCTACTTACATGATCAGACTAGACAAATTAGTTTGTTACTAGGGGTAAGTAGTGATGGTGCAGCATTACGACGGTAAATTTAGGCTACCCTAACATTTTATCCTATATAAATAGTCTACCCGAACATGTCCAGAATTGTTAATTATATGAGAGTCTACCCGAACATGTTCAGAATTTTTCTTTATATGAGAGTCTACCCGAACATTTTTTTCTTTATATATTTAGTAAACCCAAGGGTCGTGGTGACCTCTCGTGATGTCTCTTCGTGGCTGGTTGACATCTCGTTGTTGGGGAAATGGGGTGGGGTGATCTCTTGTCTTGGTGTTTCGTTAAGGGGAATGTGGTGGGCGGGGGTGAAATGTGTCGTCGAGGTGACGTAGCTTTCACATTCTTTCTTTGTACTCTCAGGCAATAAAAACAGTGACAAGTTTATTTATTTATTTATTTATTTTATTCTTATATATCTCACAATAGATAACAACACATGGTTAGACAATAATGTATTCTTTAACTAATGTATATTATAGACATCTGTAATACATAAGAAACAAAGTAGTTTATTTACAAGTAGTAATACATGATAGTGTTAAATGGATAAAGGGGAGGTGGTCACGTTGTCAGAATGGACCTGTTGTTTGATGTAGAAATAGCAGAGTGAGTTCCGATGTTGTGTGTGTGTGTATATCGACACCTTGTGTGTTTTAAATCCTATATTTTTACCACCCCGGCTTGTTTTTTGGTTAGGACCTCTATGAATGTATCCTTATCTAATTTGTTGTGGTGTTTTTTAAGACCTTTGGTGTATGTTATAGGGATACCCGAAACCGATGGGTACGCCAATACTCTCGTCCGCTATTGCTTCCGCAATAGACTCGCTTGGGGTATAAATACCAGCTCTAAAAAATCTTTAGGTTTACCCCCATTGCATATCTGTTCATGGATATTCATATTGGTAAATCGAGCCCATAATTTCCCACACTGTGGACAAGAGAAGAGAAGGCGCTAGCGGCTTTATTAATATCAGTAATGTACATGAAATGTTCCTTCTGAAACAAGACTCGCATAGTATCAGCATGCGATCCCCGCTTCTGAGTTTGGGACAAAGAGCCTCTTCATCGTTGAAATAATTCAATATTTATCAATAATCATCAATATTTATACCAAAACATTCATCAAAGTGTGGTAGTTGTTGTAAAGTCACACCTGGAAAAGTGTCCACGAAAAGTGTGTCCCAATGTAAGTGCCACTGACTCACGAGCTGACGAGTGGTCAATTCCAGATTGTCGATATATCTCCCTTTAAATAACGCCAAACAGCGGAAAAAACACAGATTGTCATTATAAAAATTCTTACTCGACCGACACATCTGCATGGTGTAAATGTACTTGTTATTAATATGAGGTGGTAATTCCTCCAGGCAACACCCAATAGGGAAGTCATGTATGTGGAATAAATAGAAATTAGTTGCTGGAATGCTCTCCACCATCCACTTAGTATCTGGTCTATTGAAGAGGGCAATGTCTACGGGATTGTGTTCTTTTAAAGAGTCTATAATTCATGTGAAATCTCCAAGATTATTGACTAACTGGGGGAACTCGAGAATAGCCGAGTTATTGAGGGAAGAGTGGAAGAAGTGTAGATCACCGGTGTCCCTGTGTCTAAGGATAAGGTGGTCTCCCCACTGTTATTTATTGGTGGACCTTCGACAGGAAATACCGGATCATCTGAGGCTGAGAACAAAGATATTCCTAGGGGAGAGACAAGTCGTCTACGTTCCAAAGTAATAGAATGGAAGACTCACTTAGACGACACTGTGAAATGTTGAAATGTCTGCGCTCTGCCACGGCAAGAGGTTTAAGAGCCATACTGAAACAGCCTCTCCCGAACTCATTCAATTTTTGTGCGAGTGTTGTCATAACATATTAAATGTAATGTTAGACTCATTCAGCAACAGAATTGCGAGCTACGTCGACACAAGAACAAGCTGAGACTCCTCACTAAAAAGAAACCAACTCTTAAGCAGAGGTAAGCGATTCTACAAAGTGGTGGATTCATATGTGCTTTGATCAAACCTATATTAAATGTTCTTGGAGGTGTATTAGGTTTGTAAACATGGCCAAAAAAATGATCTTGATGGATCCTCGGTTGCTCGAGGGTCTGAAACAGACTTCCACGTATACCCCAACAGAGGTGATAAATGACAATTTGAGAGATTTAGACAATGAAATGCAACGTATCCTAGACTGTAATGATTTAGCCCCCGTTGATAAGGCCAGAGTGTACCAACATACTCTGCAACAGTATTTAACTGGAATGGAGCAGTATAAACGACGTCCTTTGGGGTCAGTCGATCTCATTCAACATAACTCGTCAACAGAAAGAATACTTTCTCCTCCACCGCCAGTCGATGTACCACCAGAACAAGCCAAGGTACCCGAAAACCCAAAGACAAGTAATGAAAACACTTCACGGGTAACCTCGCATAAACTGCGGTCCAAAAGAAGAAAGTCTCAAAAATCCCAACACCGAAATGGGAAATGTGGGGGAAAATATTGAGACGTCATAACTTTGACCCTTGTAAACAAGGGAAGTATAGTGGTGCAACAGCCTTGCAACGTATCACCAAAGTAGGAATTAAAGAGATCAATCTTTGGTTGAGTCACCAGGATACCTATACCTTTCATAAACCAATTCGACTCAAATTTGAAAGGCGTCCCACTATAACGAGAGGACGCCAACAGCAATACCAAGCAGACCTAATTGATTTGAGACATTTGAAAAATTACAATGATGGGTATTCCTATTTGGTTTCTTTTGTGAATGTTTTCAGTAAATATACGTGGGCCGTGCCAGTACGAACCTAAACGGGAAAATCTTTAGCGGATGCTGTTGGTAAAATATTTATTGATGGAAAACCTGCGAGTTTTCAAACCGACAAGGGGTCAGAGTTTCTGAACAAATCATTTCATAAATTCCTCGCTGACAGCAATGTTCACCTTTTCACTACCCAGAACGAAGATATTAAGGCTGATGTTGTGGAACGATTTAACAGGATCCTGAAACAAAGGATGTGGAGATTTTTTACGAAATCGAATCGACTTTGTTATGTCTATGTGCTCTACTAGCCCTACTTCGAAGTTATAATCATTCGTACCACAAAAGTATAAAAGTGACACCGGTCGACGTTAGCAGAGACAATCAAGAACAAGTGTGAGTCACGCTGTATAACAAACACAACTTGAAATTTGAAAGACCCCTGTATAAGGCGGGTGATCGAGTTAGACTGGTCCTGGGCAGAGCTAATTTTACAAAAGGTTATGCCTCAGCTTGGACGGAGGAACTCTTTGCCATCAGTCGAGTAACTGAAACAAAGCCCGTTACATATGTGCTGAAAGACGATAAAGGCGATGAAATAGCGGGGTCATTCTACACACAAGAAATTCAAAAAGTAGGAGTTAAGCGCGAGTACAGGGTCGAGAGGGTTATAACCCAGAAAATGGGACGAAAAGAGAGTTTAGTCAAGTTGTTTGGGTATAATTCATCATTCAACAGTTGGATACCGAACAATGACGTTGTCAGATACAAAAAAAGAGATGGTAGAAGAAGGTGAATCTTTTGAAGACCCTGTTTTGCGAACCCTGAACTCTGGTGGGGAGAGAACCTCGCTCTGGCCAGTTTTGGGGAAAGTATTCCCCCGTTTAGAGATTGTCTTTCTTCTTCAAATGGTGGTTATATATGCCGTTGTCGCGGTCTCTCTGTTCAATCTGTCCACTGAAAAGCCAGACGCGAAGGACGGCACACTGTGGATATCCCTACTGAGCAGTTGCTTGGGTTACATGCTCCCGAATCCAAAGTTGGAGACGAGAAGGTGAATCAAGGAAGATGAGTTTTTATGTTACGTTACCTGGCAAAGCGTCTATGGATATTTTTAAGGAAAATAGCCCGGCAACTTTTTCTTCAAACTTCCTCAGACCATTGTTATTTCAACACAATATGAGATTGCACTGGTCGAGATAGTTTCCACTTATTTTGTTTTCAATGTGATAGAGGGTGACGTCTGGATTCGTTACGAGCCTCTCAGTAGCCACGAAATTCGTAGCATTAGATCTCCCTTCACCATGACTCTAGCACCCGAGTTATACAAGATATCCGAAGCTTTTATTGGCGCGTTGAATGCGTTGATCGTAAGAGAGGAGTTGAATGCGGGTGTAAAAGAGGCAAAAATGAAATTCCTTTATGCGAAGGAGGCGAAAAAAGCCATCTTTAAACTCTGCGAAAAAGTAGCCAACGTTACCATAAGTGACACTTAGAGAAATATCTTAGCCTTCCCCACGACATGTATATCAGACACGGCTATCGATATCTACAGCGTGGGTGAAATGGACGTGGAAAGTGTTGCGAAAAATATCTACGTCTACTGCGATCTCGCTTCACCCAGACCTGTTGGGGATGTGATGGAACCCCTCTTCAGGAGCGTTGCTGTTCTCAACAAAAAGCACACCGCTGTGTCTCAGATCTACAACAAGCCTCACTACGTCACCCTGAGCAGATTTTCCTTTGACACCGTGGAAATCCTTTTAGCCAACGAACACGGAAAAAACCAACTCATTTCCCAGCGGGACGTTGGTGCTAACGGTACACTTTCGAACCAGAAAACATCTTGAACTGCCATAATGGTGAGATACACACCCTTTCAGCACAATCCCAGGCTATACGAAGACTTTTTAATTCTGTCAGGCGGGTGAAGGGATGTCTATGTTTATAGGAGGTCGAAATCAACGAGGACGAGGAATCGGTAGTTACTTTTGGTGGAATCGGGAGAGCTAATTTACCCTGGATAAAAACGGGGGGGGGGGGGGGGGGTAAAGCCTTACTCAGAAAAGGCGTGGGGACCGGTCTGCAGGTCGCGCATGACGCATTAGCCGGCAGAAATATCGGTGACGCTTTCAAATCACGAGCTAAGGAGGCCGGACTGCGGTTATTAGACGGGGCCGTAGGTAACAACCAATCAGGAAGTGGTTTACGACTCCGAATCAGAAAGCGAGTCGGGAAGGCGACACCACATGAAGAACCCGTTACGAAGAGAATAAAACCATCAGCTAGACAGTTTCCCCTCCCCCCCCCCTTCATTCTGCAACCAAGTAGAGGACGAAGCTGTCGGTACCAAAGGATATATTCGATTAATGGTGTCTCTCATTCACCCCAAGTCATGTTAATGTCCTCACTCTGGTTTGGATTTACTTAGCGTTCCACCGATTCAGACTGCTGTAGACTCGGGACAGTTTGCTGAAATTCGACCTCTTGCCTCCTTAGCACATGGACCTCGATCTAGTTTTTCATTTCTGGAAACACTGAAGAGTATCTAGATCTTTTCAACACGTTTTTACATCTGCGGGGCAGGATCACCCTCCCCAATGGTGAAAGTTTACCGTTGGAAGCCCAGGTAGGACCAATTATATTCACTGTCTATTTTCTCAAGTCGACGTATCTCTGAATGACACATTGATTACACCGTCTGAGAATACCTATCCATTTAGAGCAGTGTTCGAGACTACACTAAACTATGGGGAGGATGCGAAAACAGGGCACTTGACGGCCGCTCTGTTCTACAAAGACACAGCAGGCCACCATGATGATATGCATGATAACTTTGGGTTTAAAATACAACGTGCTTTGACCTCGAGTAGTAAAGAGGTTGAAATGATGCGTCTTTTGCACTCTGATCTCTTTGTGCAGGACCGTTACATGTTAAACAGAGTTGATGACAAGATTATATTCACACCTTCTGAAGGACGTGTTCAGCATCATGACTCAGGATAAGTCTGTGGATTATAAAAGTGTAATCACTTATGCTGACCTCGTGGTCAGGAAAGCTAAGCTAAACCCAGCAATTTCTCTGGCCCACGAAAAGGCTCTGTTAAGTGGTAATGGTCGGTACGCAATCAAGAGGGTTACCATCAAAACATTTGCCATTGCTAGCGGCATGTTTTCCCACAACCAACACAATATATTCTTGTCTCAAACTCAAATACGTATAGTAATAGGTCTAATTACCGCCAGAACCTTTAATTACGTTTATGACACTAACCCGTTCAATTTTCAACACTTTGGTTTTACGTATATAAACCTGACGGTTGACGGGACATGTGTTTCCGGAAAGCCCCTAACTATGGACTTAGACAGCAATCACTATACGCGAGCCTTTTTGGTACAATTTTGGCCATGGGTTTGATTGGTAGAGATGCTGGAAATGGTGTTGATAATCAACAGTTTAAGGACGGCTTTTGTCTACTTGGTTTTGACCTCTCCTCCAGCTGCTAGACGGATACAAGTTTAAGCTAGCTACAAGCGGACCCTTGTCGATAGAGCTCAAATTCGCCGCTCCCACAACAACTCCCCTACAAGTTATTGTCTACGCCGAGTTGGATTCAGTACTGGAAGTGTCCAAGACACGACAGGTTCTAACAGACTACGTTGTTTGAGAAAATGAACACGAGGATATTTACAGTCTCTTGAAGTCCGATGTTTTCGTTCGACGTTCTTCCTTGTTAGTGTCCTCCCATGAAACCGCTTGCCACTCTTCATCGACCAAACCAAGACTGCAACCTTTGTCATAAACACTGACCCTGCCCACAAACTAGGTGAACACTGGGTGGCCATCTTTTACAACGGCCTTGGACAAATAGATTATTTCGATTCCTACGGTTTACTTCCCAGGCACAGTGATATTTTAAATTGTATCGACAGGAATTCACATGTTCCATATTTCTACAACCCAGGAGTGTTACAAGATTAATTTAGCAACACGTGTGGTCTATATTGCTTTTATAATATAATTTTAAAGTGTCGTTGTGCGAGCATTAACATAATTTTCATGTCATTTTCAACAAGACAACATATTAACGACCGTATCATTTATCGGTTGATGACGCCATGGATACATTGGCTTCGTGGAACAAACCTCACGTGACTCATCGAATATGGCGACTCTCTGAATATGTCTCAACACAACCAATAACATTGTGTGTTACTATACTGTTAATTAGTTACTATAAATAAACGGGCCACGCCCCCTTGTTACAGCGTATAAAGGGCAGCTGTTCTCAGTGCTACTACACACAGAAAGTCAGAGCCTTGCTACCTAGTGGTGTATTTTTTAGAATTGAGTCGCCTATCGTTTATATGCCAGCTTCATTTGATGTCTATGATCAACGTATTTTCGTGTCTCGTGGAAATGAAAATATAATTCCATTATCAAAAGATGGTGTTAAGACAGTCTCAGTTTCTGCTTTAAATAACAGACCATTGATAAACATAACGACATATCGTGGTGAGTCTGCTTAAATTTCCTAACAGAACTGGAATAACACTCTCGAAAGATGAATTTACCACACTAGTTGATATGCGAGATGACATTTTATCAGATTATGATAACCTCAACTACACTGCGCCTCTAGATAACCAACTGAAAGATCCTAGAGACATGGATGCCCCGAGTTATTCAATTTCCACACAGTCGCCAATAATCTATGCCGTCTTTTATCAAGGATTTGCCAAAATGGAGGGTGGTTGTGTTTTGAACGCTAATCAACTTTCCTATTCACCAGTGTTTGATAGTCATTTAACTCAAACAGACAGTTCCAACAAAGCAAGGAAGCCCAGACGAGTAAAATTAATAAATTCTGCAGCAGGACAGTGACATTTTTATTATTTAGACTATACACATGGCTATTGTTTTATATGTATACTTTCTCAGTTGTGTTGTATTCATATTTGTAGTATTTAAATCATCATTGTTCAATTATAAATATTTGAATGTGTAACATGTGTTGTGTATGTTGCTGTTGTATTAATATAAATTTATGTTCTATTGTGAAAATAAAAAAATAAAATAAAAAAGTAACATAAAAAAAAAAGTACCCCCCGTCACGCCAAGTGGCGTATAGGGAAATATGGTGTTAGTGACCCTATATTTTACAGACCTTCAGCACATAATCTTTGGGGTAATGTGGTCGGTATTACGCCCATGCTGCTTTACTTTCCCAGAAAAAATCCGGTACCCATTTAAGGCTGGGTGAACCTGGAGCCGTCGGTTGGGATCGAACCCTACCCCTTGTCCGTAGTAGTCCAGTTCACTAACCACTGAGCTATCGCGGCTCCCACTAATTTTTAGGGAATTAGTAAAACCCAGGTGTCCTCGCCAGGGAACGAACCCCGGCTGTTGCCGTGGTAAGCCAACCGCCTATCGATTGCGCTAACCGGACACCCAAAAAAGTAACATATTTGTTTTATTTGAGTTGTTTTAATTTATTTTAATTTGTTTAATTTTAAAATTATTTTATACTATTCCTATTTTGTTGTATTAAAATGTTCAACAGTATAGAATCTATGATGAAAATAAGTTTCTACTTACGGTTTGTAAAGAAATTCATTTGTACACAAGACACTCGTTGAACTGCTTCAGAGACTGTTGTGAGAATAGTTGACTTGCTTCTTGAATCTACTTATATACAGTTCTAAACTCTCTGTCCGATCAATTACTTTCCATTACAAGTCGATTAATTTCTCTCAAGCGTGTCACTTTAAAACATAGGCACAGTAAAATTTCCCTGTTAGATGTCATTCCATCGTTCAGATGTTAAACTCATTAGTGCGCCCCAGCGGCCAGTCTCGCAGTCAAGCGCTCAAGTTATCCTTTAATGTCTTTCTTCCGTTCAGATGTTAAACTCATTATCGCACCCCAGCGGCCAGTCTCGCGGGCAAGCGGTCAAGTTATTATTTAATGTCCTTCTGCCGTTCAGGTGTTAAACTCATTATCGCACCCCAGCGGCCAGTCTCGCAGTCAAGCGCTCAAGTTATCCTTTAATGTCTTTCTTCCGTTCAGATGTTAAACTCATTATCGCACCCCAGCGGCCAGTCTCGCGGGCAAGCGGTCAAGTTATTATTTAATGTCCTTCTGCCGTTCAGGTGTTAAACTCATTATCGCACCCCAGCGGCCAGTCTCGCGGGCAAGCGCTCAAGTTATCCTTTAATGTCTTTCTTCCGTTCAGATGTTAAACTCATTATCGCACCCCAGCGGCCAGTCTCGCGGGCAAGCGCTCAAGTTATCCTTTAATGTCTTTCTTCCGTTCAGATGTTAAACTCATTATCGCACCCCAGCGGCCAGTCTCGCGGGCAAGCGCTCAAGTTGTCCTTTAATGTCTTTCTTCCGTTCAGATGTTAAACTCATTAGCGCAGCTCATGTAGACGGCTAAAACGGTTTAAGTTACTCAAGCGAACCATTTCACAGAGAAACGGGTCTTTGACAGCATACCTGCTAAAGTCATTAAAGCGGTCCGCGTGTGTTTCTGTAGGTTTTGGTTACGCTTTTGGCGGGCAAGTGCTAAAGTCATTAAACGCGCGTTCGTGTACATACCTAGGAGAGTTCCATCTATGTACATGAACGTTAGTAGAGTTCAGTCTATGTACATAAACATTAGGAGAGTTTGATCTATGTACATGAGCGTTAGAAGAGTTCCATCTATGTACATGTACTCTAGCAGCGTGCGGTCATGTATTTAAATGTTGGGAACTTACGGTCTATGTATTAGAATGTTGGGAGCTTACGGTTTATGTATTTGAATGTTGAGAGCTTACGGTCTATGTATTTGAATGTTGGGAGCTTACGGTCTATGTATTTGAATATTGGAAGCGTACGGTCTATGTATTTGAATGTTTGTAGCGTACCGTCTGTGTATTTGAGTGTTGGGAGCGTACGGTCTATGTATTTGAATGTTAGGAGCGTACGGTCTATGTATTTGAATGTTGGGAGCGTACGGTCTATGTATTTGAATATTGGGATCGTACGGTCTACGTATTTGAATGTTAGGAGCGTACGGTCTATGTATTTGAATGTTGGGTGCGTACGGTCTATGTATTTGAATGTTGGGAACGTACGGTCTATGTATTTGAATGTTGGGAACGTACGGTCTATGTATTTGAATGTTGGGAACGTACGGTCTATGTATTTGAATATTGGAATCATATCGTACGGTCTATGTATTTGAATGTTAGGAGCGCACGGTCTATGTATTTGAATGTTGGGACGTATGGTCTATGTACATGATCCTTAGATACGTGATTATGGTTATGGAAGGCCACGGGACCACTGCAAACGAATTAAAATCCATAATTGCTCAACCGCCCGTGCCAGTGGAATCATCCGAATTAATATCTCATCTCCCGAACAAAGAAAGGTAGTTGCAGTCCCCATCATAGCAGTCTCATCACACGACAAAGAACATAAGGCAAAACCGCACAGAAAGTGAACACATCCATATGTTCTCCGTCATCGTAAGCAATTGGAATGTCGAAACATGATCAAAACGGATGAAACGGCGCAGCTCACGGTGTGCACAGAGCACTTAATTCAGTAGCTCCTTCAGCAAGCCGGATTTGGAATATGAGGAAATTGCAACAAGGAACACTTTTCAGACACTGCCTATATTGATTCCTGCCGCATATCCGCCATATTGATCGGAAGTTCACATCCTCCCGAAAATGTTGATCATCCAATTTGTTTAAAATGTATAGCGCTTTATGATGTTAGGACATCGTTTTTGTCTCCAAATCCGAACATATGAAACACAGTTAGTCGTCGGATTATCCACATCGGACATCGAACAACAGCTCGTAAGCGCTCAGAACAGGCGCTATAACAACACTAGAATAATGTCTCCCTCTATTTACAACATTAGAAATATATATGCGCCTAAATACAAACATTATTAAGACATATGTGTCTACTTTCAACAACACTTAAATCATTTCGCGATCTTCTTGCAACAATACTGGAAAGATATATGTGTCTAGTTTCAACAATACCAGAGGCATGTCTTTGTCTTATTACAACAACACTAGAGACATGTCTTTGTCCTATTACAACAAGACTAAAGACATGTCTTTGTCTTATTACAGCAACGCTAGAGACATGTCTTTGTCTTATTACAACAACACTAGAGACATGTCTTTGTCTTATTGCAACAACACTAGAGACATGTCTTTGTCTTATTACAACAACACTAGAAGCATGTCTTTGTCTTATTACAACAACACTAGAAGCATGTCTTTGTCTTATTACAGCAACACTAGAAGCATGTCTTTGTCTTATTACAACAACACTAGAAGCATGTCTTTGTCTTATTACAGCAACACTAGAGACATGTCTTTGTCTTATTACAGCAACACTAGAAGCATGTCTTTGTCTTATTACAGCAACGCTAGAGACATGTCTTTGTCTTATTACAACAACACTAGAGGCATGTCTTTGTCTTATTACAACAACACTAAAGACATGTCTTTGTCTCATTACAGCAACGCTAGAAACATGTCTTTGTCTTATTACAACAACACTAGAGACATGTCTTTGTCTTATTACAGCAACACTAGAAGCATGTCTTTGTCTTATTACAACAACACTAGAGACATGTCTTTGTCTTATTACAACAACACTAAAGACATGTCTTTGTCTTATTAGAGTAAGGCTAGAGACATGTCTTTGTCTTATTACAACAACACTAGAGACATGTCTTTGTCTTATTACAACAACACTAGAGACATGTCTTTGTCTTATTACAACAACACTAGAGACATGTCTTTGTCTTATTACAACATCATTAGAGACATGTCTTTGTCTTACTACAACAACGCTAGAGACATGTGTTTGTCATCATACAACTCTAGAAACATATTTGTCTATTTACAGCAATACTAGAAACATGTTTCTATAAAATGACAACACTAGAAATATGTTTTCGCGAACTGACAAATAGACACTAAACGAATTTTCATCTATATTATCAACACTGCAAGACCAACGACTGTCTACACTTCATTATACACATCTATCTACTTATAATAACACTTCGATATACACATCTATCTACTTGCATCAACACTCCGAGACACACATTCATCTACTTATATTAACACACCGAGATACACATCTATCTACTTATATTAACACTCCGAGACACACATCTACATACATCAACACTCCGAGACACACATCTATCTACTTATGTAACACTACAAGACACACATATATATACTTATATCAACACTCCGAGACACACATCTATCTACTTACATTAACACTACGAGACACACATCTATCTACTTATATCAACACTCCAAGACACACATCTATCTACTTACATCAACACTCCGTGACACGCATCTATCTAAATATATAAACACTCCAAGACACACGTCTATCTACTTATGTAACACTCCAAGACACACATTTATCTACTTATATCAACACTCCAAGACACACATCTATCTACTTATATCAGCACTCCGATATACACATCTCTCTACTTACATCAACACTCCGAGACATACATCTATCTACTTATATCAACATTCCGAGACACATATCAATCTACTTATATCAACACTCCGAGACACATATCTATCTACTTATATCAATACTCCGAGACACACATCTATCTACTTATATTAACACTCCGAGACACATATTCATCTACATGTATTAACACTCCGAGACACATATCTATCTACTTATATTAACACTTCGAGACACATATTCATCTACTTATATTAACACACCGAGACACACATCTATCTACTTATATCAACACTCCGAGACACATATATATTTACTTATATCAACACTCCGAGACACACATCTATCTACTTATATTAACACTTCGAGACACATATTCATCTACTTATATTAACACACCGAGACACACATCTATCTACTTATATCAACACTCCGAGACACACATCTATCTACTTATATCAACACTCCGAGACACACATCTATCTACTTATATTAACACTCCGAGACACACATCTATCTACTTATATTAACACTCCGAGATACACATATTGATCTACTTATATTAACGCTCCGAGACACACATCTATCTACTTATATTAACACTCAGAGACACACATCTATCTACTTATATTAACACTCCGAGACACACATCTTTCTACTTATATTAACACTCCGAGACACACATCTATCTACTTATATTAACACTCCGAGATACACATATTGATCTACTTATATTAACACTCAGAGATACACATCCATTTACTTATATTAATAATCCAAGACACACATCTATCTACTTATATCAACACTCCGAGATACACATCTATCTACTTGTATTAACACTCCGAAATACACATCTATCTACTTATATTAACACTCCGAGACACACATCCATCTACTTAAATCAACACTCCAAGACACACATCTATCTACTTATATTAACACTCCGAGACACACATGTATCTACTTACAACATCACTCCGAGACACACATCACACTACTTATATTAACACTCCGAGACAAACATCTATCTACCTATATTAACACTCCGAGACACACATCTTTCTACTTATATTAACACTCCGAGACACACATCTATCTACTTATATTAACACTCCGAGATACACATATTGATCTACTTATATTAACACTCAGAGATACACATCCATTTACTTATATTAATAATCCAAGACACACATCTATCTACTTATATCAACACTCCGAGATACACATCTATCTACTTGTATTAACACTCCGAAATACACATCTATCTACTTATATTAACACTCCGAGACACACATCCATCTACTTAAATCAACACTCCAAGACACACATCTATCTACTGATATTAACACTCCGAGACACACATTCGCCTACTTACAACATCACTCCGAGACACACATCACACTACTTATATTAACACTCCGAGACAAACATCTATCTACTTACATCAACACTCCGAGACACACATACAGCTACTTATATTAATACTACGAGACACATATGCATCTACTTATATTAACACTCCGAGATACATATATTCAACTACTTATATTAACACTCCGAGACACACATCCGACTACTTACATCAATACTCCGAGACACACATCTATCTAATTACATCAACACTCCGAGACACACATCTGTCTACTTAAATCAACACTCCGAGACACACATCCGCCTACTTATATCAACACTCCGAGACAAACATCTATCTACTTACATAAACACTCCGAGACACGCATAAAGCTACTAATACGTAGGGAGGTCAAAAAGTAATGCACACCAATTTTTTCCTCGGAAACTATTCGGGCAAAATGTGTGAAATTTTCACAGATTGTAGCTGAACATCCCCTTTACACTACCTATTTTTCAACATAATCTCCGTCCAAGCGTATTGCCTTAACGCCAACGCGAAACTAGGTCATGAATGCCTCGTTTGTACCAAGTTTTGTCCTGCTCGCGTAGCCATTTTTTAACTGCACGGATCACATCCTCATCATTGTCAAAGTGTGTCCCACGCAGGAATTTTTTGAGTGGTCCAAACAGATGGAAATCTGAGGGAGCCAGATCAGGGCTGTAAGGAGGATGGGACAGTACAGTCCAACCAAATTTGTTGATTGCTTCCCGTGTTACCAGACTTGTGTGAGGGCGTGCATTGTCATGTTGAAGCAACAAATCTGCAGATGGCTTATTAGGCCGAACTCTGTGGAACCGATTTTTGAGTTTTGTCAGTGTATTGATGTAAGCTCTCGAGTTGATTGTCTCACTTCTTGTCATTACATCAACAAGAATCACACCATCAATGTCACAGAAGACAGTGATCATCACCTTTCCGGCTGATGGAGATGTTTTGAATTTTTTCTTTTTGGTGACTGCGGATGATGCCCTTCCATTGACTGCATTTTTGTTTCAGGCTCATAATGATGTGCCCACGTTTCGTCACCGGTAACAATTTTTGACAAAAACATTTCTCCTTCAACACCGAAACGCTCCAACAATTCAGAACAGAATGTTTTCCTTTGAACTCTGTGATCATTTGTTAGGCACCGAGGAACCCATCGAGCGCAAATCTTTGAATATCCGAGAGTTTTAAAAATTGCGATTGCACTTCCCTTGCTGACTGTAAGCTGCAATGCCAATTGCTGACTAGTGATACGCCTATCCTTACGAATAATGGCATCAGCCCGGTTTAACATGTCTGTGCTGGTAGCCGAGGCAACACGTCCAGAACGCGGTAAATCATGCAGCTCCACTCGTACACTTTCTGCAGCTTTAATTCTCTGAACCCAGCGACTAACGGTGCTCCTATCGACTGCAGAACATTTGTACACTGCACACAGTCGTTTATGAATGTTTGCCACACTTTCTTTTTCCGCAACCGGAAATTCTATGACAATTCGCTGTTTGTAACGGACATTGTTGACAAGCTCCATTTTAACGGTTCATAGATTGCGTAATATTTATCAAAATTCTGTGCAATTTTGTACACATAATTGGAACATGTCATATTCCAAGTGTGCAAAATTTCATATTCCTATCTTTATTATTAGCCGAGAAAAAAATTGTTGTGCATTACTTTTTGACCTCCCCTCATATTAATACTACGAGACACATATGCATCTACTTATATTAACACTCCGAGATACATATATTCAACTACTTATATTAACACTCCGAGACACACATCCGACTACTTACATCAACACTCCGAGATACACATCTATCTACTTATATCAACACTCCAAGTCACAGATCTATCTACTTACATCAACACTCCGAGACACACATCTATCTACTTAAATCAACACTCCGCGACACACATTCGCCTACTTACATCAACACTCCCAGACACACATCTCCGAGAACTTACATTAACACTCCGAGACACACATCTATCTACTTACATCAACACTCCGAGACACACATCCCACTACTTACATTAACACTCCGAGACACACATCTATCTACTTACATCAACACTCCGAGACACACATCCCACTACTTACATTAACACTCCGAGACACTCATCTATCTACTTACATCAACACTCCGAGACACACATCCCACTACTTACATTAACTCTCCTAGACACACATTCATCTACTTACATCAACACTCCGAGACACACATCCACCTACTTACACTAATAAACGCTATTTTCCCGTACGGATTGTTGTCAAGAATTCTGTCGTATTTGAGGTACTTGTTTATGAGTTCTTTCTCTTGAACGTCATCTACTGTCTTCTTTCGTCGCATTATGTTTCCTCTTGATTTTCTGTACATGAACGTTGAGTTGCATTTATTAATAGATAACTGACGATATAAATGCAACTGTGACTATGGCAGTGATGACAACTAAAATAGGTTTAGAATAGAATAGATAGAACATAACGTGACAACTGGAAAATATGAGAGAAGAAGAAAGTAATTTCAGATACAGAGCGAGAAGATATAGCACATGTTAAAAGGATGGCAGGGAGAAAGTAAACTGCAGAATAAATAAACAATTGTATAGATGAAAGTTATGGAGAGACATGATCGCCTACACCAGCTTGTAAATGGGTTGTTGTAATAAAAGAAAAAAAAAAAAAAAGAAGAGCACGGTCTTGCCATGTGACGTATGGAGAATATGTTGTTAGTGGCCATATTTGATATAGATAGTCATTCGCCATATTATTTTTGGTCTAATGTGGTTAGCCCGAAGCGCTTTTTTTTTTTGCTACCTAAAAAAAACCCAACAAAATCCGTTACTCATTTATGCCTGAGTGCACCTAGAAGCCGTCAGTCAGCATTGAAGCTGACCTACTTTACTTTATAGTTCAGTTCACTAACCATTAAGCCAAGTCCATGTCTAACTAAAAATATAATTATAAATGTTTGTTCTACTGATGGAAAATGTTGGATTTACAGTCAGACTGTTGGTCTAATGTGTTGGTGTTGATACGGGTCTAATATCATTTAGTCGACGCGAGTCGCTAGCGCCTACATCAATGTCAGTGATATGGTATCCATGTAAGTGATGTGACATCTATGTAAGTGATGTGACATCCATGTAAGTGATGTGACATCCATGTAAGTGATGTGACATCCATGTAAGTGATGTGGTATCCAAGTAAGTGACGTGGTATGAATATAAGTGACGTGACATCCATGTAAGTGATGTGACATCCATGTATGTGATGTGGTATCGAAGTAAATGACGTGACATTCATGTAAGTGATGTGGTATCCATGTAAGTGACGTGACATCCATGTAAGTGCTGTGGTATCCATATAAGTGACGTAACATCCATGTAAGTGATGTGGTATCCATGTAAGTGAGGTGGTATCCATATAAGTGACGTAACATCCATGTAAGTGATGTGGTATCCATGTAAGTGACGTGACATCCATGTAAGTGACGTGACATCCATGTAAGTGCTGTTGTATCCATGTATGTGGCGTGACATCCATGCAAGTGACGTGGCATCCATGTAAGCGACGTGACATCCATGTAAGTGGTGTAGTGCCCATGTAAGTGACGTGACATCCATATGGGTGACGTGACATCCATGTAAGTGACGTGATATTC
Source organism: Megaustenia siamemsis (assembly GCA_032433765.1). Classification (NCBI taxonomy): domain Eukaryota; kingdom Metazoa; phylum Mollusca; class Gastropoda; order Stylommatophora; family Ariophantidae; genus Megaustenia; species Megaustenia siamemsis. The sequence goes on along the minus strand of JAVIAB010000008.1, from coordinate 39,883,005 downwards.
ATGTAAGTGACGGGACATCCATGTAAGTGCCGTGACATCCATGTTAGTGGTGTGGTACCCATGTAAGTGCAGTGACACACATGTACGTGACATTACATCCATGTAAGTGACGTGACATCCATGTAAGTGACGTGACATCCACTTAAGTGGCGTGACATATATGTAAGTGATGTGACATCCATGTAAGTGATGTGGCATCCATATAAATGTACATTTATTAGAATCTAGAGTTACACAACAACAATATCTCGAGGCACTAAATAAGAAACCATAAAATAAAAATAAAACTCTTGAAATGTGAATTTATGAAAGAATAGATAGTCAATAAAAAATGGTAAATAGTAAAGAATATTGTAAGTGATGTGACATTCATGTAAGTGATGTGGCGTCCATGTAAGATATGTGACATTCATGTAAGTGATGTGGCGTCCATGTAAGATATGTGACATTCATGTAAGTGATGTGGCGTCCATGTAAGATATGTGACATTCATGTAAGTGATGTGGTGTCCATGTAAGATATGTGGCATCCATGTAAGTGATGTGGCGTCCATGTAAGATATGTGACATTCATGTAAGTGATGTGGCGTCCATGTAAGATATGTGGCATCCATGTAAGTGATGTGGCGTCCATGTACGATATGTGACATTCATGTAAGTGATGTGGCGTCCATGTAAGATATGTGGCATCCATGTAAGTGATGTGGCGTCCATGTAAGATATGTGACATTCATGTAAGTGATGTGGCGTCCATGTAAGATATGTGAAATTCATGTAAGTGATGTGGCGTCCATGTAAGATATGTGACATTCATGTAAGTGATGTGACATTCATGTAAGTGATGTGACATCCATGTAAGTGATGTGACATTAATGTAAGTGATGTGACATTCATGTAAGAGATGTGGCATTCATATAAGTGATATGGCGTATATGTAAGATATGTGGCATCCATGTAAGTGATGTGGCGTCCATGTAAGATATGTGGCGTCCATGTAAGTGATGTGGCGTCCATGTAAGATATGTGGCATCCATGAAAGTGATGTGGCGTCCATGTAAGATATGTGGTATCCATGTAAGTGATGTGGCGTCCATGTAAGATATGTGACATTCATGTAAGTGATGTGGCGTCCATGTAAGATATGTGACATTCATGTAAGTGATGTGGCGTCCATGTAAGATATGAGGCATCCATGTAAGTGATATGGCGTCCATGTAAGATATGTAGCATCCCTGTAAGTGATGTGGCGTCCATGTAAGATATGTGACATTCATGTAAGTGATGTGGCGTCCATGTAAGATGTGTAGCATCCATGTAAGTGATATGGCGTCCATGTAAGTTATGTGACATTCATGTAAGTGATGTGGTGTCCATGTAAGATATGTGACATTCATGTAAGTGATGTGGCGTCCATGTAAGTGATGTGGCGTCCATGTAAGATATGTGGCATCCATGTAAGTGATGTGGCGTCCATGTAAGAGAAAAGAAAGGTATGTTAAATAGTAAAGAATAGTATAAGTGATGTGACATCCATGTTAGTGATGTGCCGTCCATGTAAGATATGTGGTATCCATGTAAGTGATGTGGCGTCCATGTAAGAGAAAAGAAAGGTATGTTAAATAGTAAAGAATATTGTAAGTGATGTGACATCCATGTTAGTGATGTGGCCTCCGTGTAAGAGAAAAGAAAGGTATGTAAAATAGTAAAGAATATTGTAAGTGATGTGACATCCATGTTAGTGATGTGGCGTCCATTTAAGAGATGTCGCATCCATGTAAAAGATATGGCATCCATGTAAGAGATGTGACATCCATGTAAGAGATGTGGCATGCAATAAATGTTGTGGTATCCACGTAAGTGAGGTCACACCCACGAAAGTGATGTAACATCCATACAAAGGATGTGGCACCATTTTAAGTGATGTGACATCCATGTAAGTGATGTGACATCCATACAAGAGATGTGACATACATGTAAGAGATGTTACATCCATGTAAGTGATGTGACATCCATGTAAGAGATGTGACATCCATGTAAGTGATGTGACATCCATGTAAGAGATGTGGCGTCCATGTAAGAGATGTGGCATTCATGTAAGTGATGTGGCGTCCATGTAAGATATGTGGCATGCATGTAAGTGATGTGACATTCATGTAAGTGATGTGATATTCATGTAAGATATGTGGCATTCATGTAAGTGATGTGGCGTCCATGTAAGATATGTGACATTCATGTAAGTGATGTGGCGTCCATGTAAGATATGTGGCATCCATGTAAGTGATGTGGCGTCCATATAAGTATGTGAAATGCATGTAAGTGATGTGACATTCATATAAGTGATGTGACATCCATGTAAGTGATGTGACATTCATGTAAGAGATGTGACATTCATATAAGTGATATGGCGTCCATGTAAGATATGTGGCATCCATGTAAGTGATGTGGCGTCCATGTAAGATATGTGGCGTCCATGTAAGATATGTGGCATTCATATAAGTGATGTGGCGTCCATGTAAGATATGTGGCGTCCATGTAAGATATGTGGCGTCCATGTACGATATCTGACATTCATGTAAGTGATGTGGCGTCCATGTAAGATATGTGACATCCATGTAAAAGATGTGGCGTTCATGTAAGATAAAAGAAAGGTATGTTAAATAGTAAAGAATATTGTAAGTGATGTGACATCCATGTTAGGGATGTGGCGTCCATGTAAGAGAAATGAAAGGTATGTTAAATAGTAAAGAATATTGTAAGTGATGTGACATCAATGTTAGTGATGTGGCCTCCATGTAAGAGAAATGAAAGGTATGTTAAATAGTAAAGAATATTGTAAGTGATGTGACATCCATGTTAGGGATGTGGCGTCCATGTAAGAGATGTGGCATCCATGTAAAAGATATGGCATCCATGTAAGAGATGTGGCATCCATGTAAGAGATGTAGCATGCAATAAGTGTTGTGGTATTCACGTAAGTGAGGTGACACCCACGTAAGTGATGTAACATCCATGCAAGTGGTGTTGCACCATTGTAAGTGATGTGATATCAATGTAAGTGATGTGACATCCATGTAAGAAATGTGACATCCATGTAACAGATGTGACATTCATGTAAGTAATGTGACATCCATGTAAGTGATGTGACGTCCATGTAAGAGATGTGACATCCATGTAAGTTATGTAACGCCCAAGTAAGAGATGTGGAATCCCTGTAAGAGAAGTGGCATCCACATAAGTGATGTGGCATTCATGTTAGTGATCTGGCATATATGTAATTGATGTGGCGTGTGACAATTCATCATCATCTTGTGTCGTCCTTATCGAACGTTGGCTACCACAATCGCCATTTCACAATGTACCTTGGCTTTATGGTACACACGTACACACGCAGTTGCAGGTTCCGCTGTTCACCCCTGATGCTGTCAGTCCACTTTAGCCCTTATCTGTGTCAACCTTGGACTTCCCCCTATAATATGACTTTCAGTAATTTTATTGTATCCTATAAATATATATTTATATTCCAAAAATGCATTTTTGGGGGTTTGAATTGTGTTAGATTTCATTTATATTTTCAGAATTTTTTTAGAAAGTCATATGTTTTTTTTTCTTTCCCATCCGACTTTATCTATTCTTCCCTAAATTAACATTTCAATTGTTTTGGTTTTATTTTATGGTTTCTAATAAATGTACATTTTTCTCCAATATATTTTCTAAGATTCTAATAAATGTACATTTTTCTCCAATTATATTTTCTAAGATTTTAATAAATGTACATTTTTCTCCAATTATATTTTCTAATATTCTAATAAATGTACATTTTTCTCCAATTATATTTTCTAAGATTCTAATAAATGTACGTTTTTGTCCAATTAAATTTTCTAAGATTCTAATAAATTTACATTCTTATCAAATTATATATTTTCTAAGATTCTAATAAATGTAAGTTTTTCTCAATTATATTTTCTAAGATTCTAATAAATGTACGTTTTTCTCCAATTATATTTCCTAAAATTCTAATAAATGTACGTTTTTCTCCAATTATATTTTCTAAGAGTCTAATAAATGTACGTTTTTCTCCAATTATATTTTCTAAGATTCTAATAAATGTACATTTTTCTCCAATTATATTTTCTAAGATTCTAATAAATGTACATTTCTCTCCAATTATATTTTCAAAGGCTCTAAAAAAATGTACGTTTGACTCAATTCTATTTTCAAAGACTCCAATCATTGTACATTTTAGTCATCAAGTTCTATACATAATCTAGACGCCAGCTTCATGCACTGTGTTTACTTGTATGTTAACAGTTACTGATACAAAGAAAACAGCGCAATACCGAAGCGGTAGGATCGTTGATACACAATAACACAATAATTCCAAAGCCTTTTCTATCTCCTATTGGAGATTCATCATCATCATCGAGTGCCATCTCCGCAACGAAAGTTGGCTACCATGGAACACCATTCTGCTCTGTCTCTTGCTTTGATGGTGCAGGTTGTCATAGGCTGATTTGTCCATCTTTTGATGTTACTCGTCCATATTAGTCTTGGTCTGCCTCTGCCTCTTTCATCTGGTATTTTTCCCTCCAGGTTTACTTTTAGTAGGCTCTTGTGTCTTTTAACATGGCCCAAAAATCGCATTTGTCTTGTTTGAATTATGCTTAGTAGTTCTCTTTTCATTTTTAGTTGTTTTAGGACTCCATCGTTTGTTTTCTTTTCCTTCCATCCAATTCTACCTCTTCTTCTATATATCCACATTTCAAAGGCTTCAATTCTCTGTTTTGCTTTCTTGTCTAATATCCATGTTTCTGCAGCTTATAGGAATGTTGAGAAAACATAACATTTTGCTATTCTTAGCTTTTGCCCTGGTGCTATTTGTTTTGATGTCAGCATGTTCTTCATGACATTAAAATTACTTTCTGCCATTCCTATTCTTTTGTCTATTTCAGTTTTCCATTTTCCATCATAGTATGTCCAAGGTATTTGTAGTTCTGATTTGTCTGCAGGTCTATTCCTTCAATTTTGATTGGGGATTGGGTAACGGATAAGTTCAATCCACCCACAACCATCAATAGATTTCCAAAGGCTTCAATTTAGCAGTAAAATAAAATTAGTAAACTTTTTCTCCGAGTCTTACTAGGCGTATGTGAAAGACAATGTTCGTGACCACGTTACATTTTTTGGGGATGTGGTCGGTATCACGCCAGACCTCCTTTACCTCCCAGAAAAATCACTAGTACCCATGTTTAGATGCTGGGTGAATCCCGGAACCCTGTTGGTCCGAAAAAAAAGGCATTTCCTGAGATCGAACCCAAATCCTTCTTATCAAGAGGCGAGCACAGTTACCACTCAGTCAGCGAGTCTTCATATGTAGCTGTGTAGAAAAGAAAATGAAAGTGGCGCTGGACTAAAGTGGACTACAACATGTGAAAGATTGATTTATATTTCCAACACAATGAATCATGACATATATTTACGGAATAATTATTAATGCACAATTAATCATGACAGCTATTTACGGAATAATTATTCATGCACAATTAATCATGACAGCTATTTACGACACAATTAATTATGATAGCTATTTCCGACACAATTAATCATGATAGCTATTTACGGAATAATTATTCATACACGATTAATCATGATAGCTATTTACGGAATAATTATTCATGCACGATTAATCATGATAGCTATTTACGGAATAATTATTTATACACAATTAATCATGATAGCTATTTACGGAATCATTATTCATACACGATTAAACATGATAGCTATTTACGGAATAATTATTCATGCACAATTAATCATGATAGCTATTTACGGAATAATTATTCATGCACAAATAATCATGACAGCTATTTACGGAATAATTATTCATGCACAATTAATCATGACAGCTATTTACAGAATAATTATTCCTGCACAATTAATCATGATAGCTATTTACGACACAATTAATTATGATAGCTATTTCCGACACAATTAATCATGATAGCTATTTACGGAATAATTATTCATACGCGATTAATCATGATAGCTATTTATGGAATAATTATTCATGCACGATTAATCATGTTGGCTATTTACGGAATAATTATTCATACACAATTAATCATGATAGCTATTTTCGGAATCATTATTCATGCACAATTAATCATGATAGCTATTTACGGAATAATTATTCATGCACAATTAATCATGATAAGCTATTTACGGAATAATTATTCATGCACAATTAATCATGACAGCTATTTACGGAATAATTATTCATGCACAATTAATCATGATAAGCTATTTACGGAATAATTATTCATGCACAATTAATCATGATAGCTATTTACGGAATAATTATTCATGCACAATTAATCATGACAGCTATTTACGGAATAATTATTCATGCACAATTAATCATGACAGCTATTTACGGAATAATTATTCATGCACAATTAATCATGATAAGCTATTTACGGAATAATTATTCATGCACAATTAATCATGACAGCTATTTACGGAATAATTATTCATGCACAATTAATCATGATAAGCTATTTACGGAATAATTATTCATGCACAATTAATCATGATAGCTATTTACGGAATAATTATTCATGCACAATTAATCATGACAGCTATTTACGGAATAATTATTCATGCACAATTAATCATGACAGCTATTTACGGAATAATTATTCATGCACAATTAATCATGATAAGCTTTTTACGGAATAATTATTCATGCACAATTAATCATGATAAGCTTTTTACGACACAATTAATTATGATAGCTATTTCCGGCACAATTAATCATGATAGCTATTTACAGAAAAATTATTCATGCACAATTAATCATGATAGCTATTTACGACACAATTAATCATGATAGCTATTTACGACACAATTAATTATGATAGCTATTTCCAACACAATTAATCATGACAGCTATTTACGGAATAATTATTCATGCACAATTAATTATGATAGCTATTTACTACACAATTAATCATGATAGCTATTTCCAACACAATTAATCATGATAGCTATTTACGGCACAATTAATCATGATAGCTATTTAGTACACAATTAATCATGATAGCTATTTAGTACACAATAAATCATGATAGTTATTTACGACACAATGGATCATGATAGCTATTTACGGCAGTGTAGTAGTATTTTGTCAAGCGAAACAGCAACTGAAACAAAGTGTAGCAATTTGTCATAACAAGAGAAACAGCAACTGAAACAAGGTGTAGCAATTTGCCATAACAAGACAAACAGCAACAGAAACAAAGTGTAGCAATTTGCCATAACAAGACAAACAGCAACAGAAACAAAGTGTTGCAATTTGCCATAACAAGACAAACAGCAACTGAAACAAGGTGTAGCAATTTGCCATAACAAGACAAACAGCAACTGAAACAAGGTGTAGCAATTTGCCATAACAAGACAAACAGCAACTGAAACAAAGTGTAGCAATTTGCCATAACAAGACAAACAGCAACTGAAACAAGGTGTAGCAATTTGCCATAACAAGACAAACAGCAACTGAAACAAAGTGCAGCAATTTGCCATAACAAGACGAACAGCAACTGAAACAAGGTGTAGCAATTTGCCATAACAAGACAAACAGCAACTGAAACAAGGTGTAGCAATTTGCCATAACAAGACAAACAGCAACTGAAACAAGGTGTAGCAATTTGCCATAACAAGACAAACAGCAACAGAAACAAAGCATGGTAATCTGCCACAATAAAACAAAGAGCAACAGTTGTTTGCCCCAAAACAAAGTATAATATCAGTTTAACAATTGAAATAAACTGTGCTAATTGAAACTGAAATCAAACGCCGATGACTCGTTTACTTGTCGTATTGCATCACGTGAAGTCTCTTGCCCGCTTCAGGCAACCATGGACACGGTTTGGTAGCGCTGTTGAGTCCATCGTTTAACTCATCAACAGAAAGTAGCCCCGTTGGTTTGGTGTAATGTCGGGAGAGCCTGCGACGGTTCCTTTGTGTATACAGGATATCTGTGACAAGAGTCAGCTATTAGTTTTCAATCAGATTAGTCTTAGTAAACTCGTTGTACATTCTTTCTTCGCAGAAAGAGGCAATCTGATCATCAGAAGTAAACCCCCCGTCGAGCAAGTGTTTCGACTCTTTTGCTTCTTGACACTCTAGGGAAGGTGGCCCCGCCTGGGTCATGACTCCCAGGCATCAACCCTCAGCTGCTTTGCCTCTAAGACTTACATTATATGTTCGGCACAAAATAATTACACTTACACTACACTAACAATCATAATATTTTGGCCATGTAATGAGAAGAGAACAACTGGAATATATATTGTAACAACTGGAAAAATTGAGGGATGAAGAGATAGAGGGAAGCAAAGAGAAAAAATAATAGGCCGCTTGAGAGAATGGCTTGGCAGAAGGTCAACAACAGGAATGATCGAAAGTGGTGGAGAGACATGATCACCTACGCCAGCAGGACTGGTACTTGCTGATGATAACATTACACAAATCTTCAATATCGTTACTTACCTGCCTTGGCTTTACCCCAGCAAGTTGCTGCGCTCTCCGTGGAAATAAAGTGGCTATTATTAGCAACATCCTTTTATAGGCCCATGGAGCCGTCGGGTCGGGACCTTCTTCTTTAGGATAAAGCACGTCACGGTCAACGATTTTATGGTATAAAGGTAAAGTAAAGCTTTCCGCCACGCATTGCTGGTGTATGAGGAATCTGGTCTTAGTGACCATATTTTTTGTTTTACGACCACGCACATTTTTGGGTGATCTGGTCGGTATCACCCCAGGCCGCCTTTACTTCCCCAGAAAAACTTCTGGTACAAATTTTCAGAAGCTTTGTGAACCCCGGAGTCTTGTCAGTCCGAAAAAAAATATGTCACTTCTGGGGATCGAACCTGAACCCTTCTGATCAGGAAGCGAGCACACTAAAGCCACCGTAGCCTCCCATTTTATTCTATACTGTCTAGGAAAATGGTTATTCTCTCAGCACGCTCTCACACCTATAAACACTCATGCTCTCAAATTGACAATTGTGAACTCATAATCTGTGCCTGTTTCAAAAAGGTTTTTTTTTTGTCCTCGTTCTCCAGCTTTGACCTCTGACGAAATCCCTAGAGACTAGGAACTGAATTTTTCGTGTTAATCCATTTTTCCCTGACAGCCGTGTGCACAGGGGTCCCTCGCCGCACAGGCAGTTAACTCCGTCTTCGGTGGTACTCATTTTTTCCGCCGATGAGCAATTGACGTTTCAAGCCGGGCCTCGCTGCTGAGACCAGGGGTGGTTGCCGCAGTGAGAAATCGTAAATAAAAATCCCAACTGGCGCAGCCGGGATTTGAACCCACAACCTCTCTGTCTCGAAGTCGGCGTTTTGCCTCAAGACTAACCAGTCCCCCAAAAAAGATTTAATGCAGTAATAACATAAAACTGATTTCGATAATTCAGTGCGCATATAAAATTCAAAGTGAAAATCAACAAACTGTAGAAAGTAAAGTCGTTTTAAGAACAAGTTTAACTTTGACATATCGGCATCATCTGAAATCTCTTAAAACGAAATCCATGGAATCACTTTATGCTGTGGGGCAACCTCTGTGCACATTCTCATCTAGCCAGTCTCAGTGATAATCTTCTCATTAGCATAATACAAACTACACGACTCCCATTATTCTGTGTGGTTCACTTGCTCCCCTAAATCAAATTACAAACTGTTTTATCACTAACGATCTTTCTCCACTGTTTTCTCACAAAAAATCTTTATCCGCTGTTATAACACTAATGATCTTTTTCCGCTGTTTTATCCCTAACGATATTTCTCCACAGTTCTCTCATAAAAAATCTTTCTCCACTGTGCTCTCACTAGCGATCTTTTTCCACTGTTATAACACTAATGATCTTTTTCCACTGTTTTATCAGTAACAATGTCTGTCCACTATCTTTTACTACTAACCGCGTTTTTTCCCTTCTGTTCTAACAACATCGATGGACCCGTCCGTGTGCAAGAGGAAGTGACGAAAGAGGAATAAAGATGTTCCTCTACTATTTTGTCACTAACGATGTTTCCCCGATTTCTTTTGTCACTAACGATGTTTCCCCGCTTTCTTTTGTCACTAACAATGTTTCCTCGCTTTCGTTTGTCACTAACGATGTTTCCTCGCTTTCGTTTGTCACTAACGATGTTTCCTCGCTTTCGTTTGGACTAAAGATGTTTCCCCGCTTTCTTTTGTCACTAACGATGTTTCCCCGCTTTCGTTTGTCACTAACGATGTTTCCTCGCTTTCGTTTGTCACTAAAGATGTTTCCCCGCTTTCTTTTGTCACTAACAATGTTTCCCCGCTTTCTTTTGTCACTAACAATGTTTCCCCAAATTTCTTTTGTCATTAACAATGTTTCCCCACTTCCTTTTGCCACTAACGATGTTTCCCTGCTTTTTCATTGTCACTAACGATGTTTCCCCGCTTTCTTTTGTCACTAAAAATGTTTCCCCGCTTTTTCATTGTCACTAACGATCTTCCCCACTCTCTTTTATCACCAACGACGTTTCTTCTCTCTCTTTTGTCACAGTTTTATGCTAACGATGTTTCATTTCTCTGTGAATGAAACTGTTTCATTTTTGTTAGTTTCAGTTTACCACTAACGATGATTCTCCGCCGTGTTATATCCCTAACGATGATTCTCCGCCGTGTTATATCACTAACGATGATTCTCCGCCGTGTTATATCACTAACGATGATTCTCCGCCGTGTTATATAACTAACGTTGATTCTCCGCCGCGTTATATCGCTAACGAAAATTCTCCGCCGCGTTAAATCACTAACGATAATTCTTTTCTCTGTCTTGTCACAGTTTTACCACTAACGATGTTTCTCCGCTCTTAAAGCTATCTACTAACTCCTAACAGTCATCAACCATAACTACATACACAACCCCTTCTCCATACACATTTCACCGACAACTGTAAATAAATGTACTCTTACAACTGTAGGTTGTGACAAATCCAGTCACAATTTTTTATTTCTTCTTTCTACATTAAACACCAGCCATTTTGAAACCGATACAGCGAAACCATTACCAACTTGCTTTGGTCCATATTTTTCTATTGTTGATTATTTGTCAATTTTTTCCGAGTGCTGTAAATATACCTCTTTCTCTGAATTGATTTGCTGATACTGTCCTAGATCTTTAGGAGGGGGAGATAATTAGAAATTCTTGTCGTGACTTTAACGATATCGTTGTGTATCATCTTGAGGTAGAAGGAACCGGAGTCAAAACTGTTTGTGTGATGTAATTATATTATCTTCGGTGCCTTTTGTTCAAATAAGTGTATCTTGTCAGGTGGGCATGTGATTAAGACTCGTGGAAGTCTTCTCTCCTACTGTATATATATATATATATATATATATATATATATATATATTGTTCACTGACTTTCATGGCAGATACATACCTTTCTCGTCACTTATCTCACTCTAGTTCATCACTTACACTTTCTTTCATTCTCCATAAAAATATCTGCGTTTAAATAAAAAATGTATCTTCTTTCTCTCTTTCCTAAATCATCCCCCCTCATCAATGTCTCTCCGTAATCTCTCTCTCTCTCTCTCTCTCTCTCTCTCTTTACATCAATATCTCACTCCGCTCTATCAAAGTCACTTCTCCCCATCAACTCAATAACTCTCCACTCTCATAAAAACCTCTCTACCTTACCTTTTTCCATTCACTCTCCACTCTCATAAAGACCTCTCTACCTTACCTTTTTCCATTCACTCTCCACTCTCATAAAGACCTCTCTACCTTACCTTTTTCCATTCACTCTCCACTCTCATAAAGACCTCTCTACCTTACCTTTTTCCATTCACTCTCCACTCTCATAAAGACCTCTCTACCTTACCTTTTTCCATTCACTCTCCACCTTCATGAAGACCTCTCTCTCGCCCTTACCTTTTTCCATTAACTTTCCACTCTCATAAAGACCTCTCTCTCTCTCCATTACCTTTTTCCATTAACTCTCCACTCTTATAAAGACCTCTTTCTCCATTACGTTTTTCCATTCACTCTCCACTCTCATAAAGACCTCTTTCTCCATTACGTTTTTCCATTCACTCTCCACTCTCATAAAGACCTCTCCCTCCATTACGTTTTTGCATTAACTCTCCACTCTCATAAAGATCTCTCTCTACCTTACCCTTTTCCATTAACTCTCCACTCTCATAAAGAGCTCTCTCTACCTTACCTTTTTCCATTAACTCTCCACTCTCATAAAGACCCCTCTCTCCATTACCTTTTTCCATTAACTCTCCACTCTCATAAAGACCTCTCCCTTCATTATCTTTTTCCATTAACTCTCCACTCTCATAAAGACCTCTTTCTCCATTACCTTTTTCCATTAACTCTCCACTCTCATAAGACCTCTTTCTCCATTACCTTTTTCCATTAACTCTCCACTCTCATAAGACCTCTTTCTCCATTACCTTTTTCCATTAACTCTCCACACTTATAAAGACCTCTTTCTCCATTACTTTTTTCCATTAACTCTCTACTCTCATAAGACCTCTTTCTCCATTACCTTTTTCCATTAACTCTCCACTCTCATAAATACCTCTTTCTCCATTACTTTTTTCCATAAACTCTCCACTCGCATAAAGACCTCTCTCTCCATTACCTTTTTCATTAACTCTCCACTCTCATAAAGAAGTCTCTCTCCCTTACCTTTTTCATTAACTCTCCACTCTCATAAAGACCACTTTTTTTTTTTTTTTTTTTACCTTTTTTTTACTTACCTTTTTCAAAAAGCTCGCTTAATCTTTATCAATATATATCCTCTTTTCTCAATGCCTCCCTCTCGAACTCAAATTATCTCTGTCACCACAACACTCTCCCTCCTCTCTCAGCGCCTCACATCCCCTCTCACCTTGCACATGTTGAGGCAGCTTGAGGCGCAGTTTTGTTTGCTGCATATCTGTAGTAGAAGGCGGAGTCGACGTGGCTTGTTTAGTGGCGTCCATTATAGTCTAGTCTTTGGAAGCTTGCTTTGACTTGGCACTTCACTGGATACCATACTGGACATATGTACAAGAATCGTTGCTTTAACATGTAAAAAGATCGATATGCTCTGTGGCCAGTGTAAGGAGAGTACACAGCAAAGTGAAGGAGACAGTTTTAAAGAAGGTCAATTAATGAACATACCTGGGAACGAATTTACTCTCAGATGGTATAATGTGTTTCATTCGCTATCGAACCGTGGGTTTATTTCTGTTATTCTAACATCTATTATTATAATCTGGGAATATTGTTAACATCACATGGTAGATGTACAACAGAGGTGAGATGGTAGATGTACAACAGAGGTGAGATTGTAGATGTACAACAGAGGTGAGATGGTAGATGTACAACAGAGGTGAGATGGTAGATGTACAACAGAGGTGAAATGGTAGATGTACAACAGAGGTGAGATGGTAGATGTACAACAAAGGTTAGATGGTAGATGTACAACAGAGGTGAGTTGGTAGATGTACAACAGAGGTGAGATGGTAGATGTACAACAGAGGTGAGATGGTAGATGTACAACAGAGGTGAGATGGTAGATGTACAACCAAGGTTAGATGGTAGATGTACAACAGAGGTGAGATTGTAGATGTACAACAGAGGTGAGATGGTAGATGTACAACAGAGGTGAGATGGTAGATGTACAACAGAGGTGAAATGGTAGATGTACAACAGAGGTGAGATGGTAGATGTACAACAGAGGTGAGATGGTAGATGTACAACAGAGGTGAGATGGTAGATGTACAACAGAGGTGAGATGGTAGATGTACAACAGCGGTGAGATGCAGAATGGCTCTGGTAAAAGCAGCTTTCCAAAAAATGAGGAAGATACTGTGCAATCCATTTTTGACTATAGAAACAAGAAAAAGAGTTCTTAAATAGTATGTAGAGCCAGTCTTAACATATGGATGTGAATCATGGACAATAGGACATCAGACAAGAAAATCACTGGAGGCAGAAATGTGGTTTTACAGAAGAATGTTGAGAATATCATAGACAGCTAAGAAAAGTAATAAAAATGTTCTGAAAGAGATCAAAGCACAGAGCGAGCTAATTTCCAATATTAGGAAGAAACAATCATAATTGTTGACCATGTAATGTGAAGAATTTTGAATTTAATTAAATTCTGAAGCAATATGGCTTACCATCAAAAATCATAAATATTATCAAAGACATGTATGATGGTTACACATGTGCAGTTCGAACAGATGAAGGACTGAGCGAATGTTTCCCAATAGCAACTGGGGTTAAACCAGGATCTATTTTATCGCCCTTGTTATTTGGAATTGTTATGGACTTCATAATGAAGAAATGCTGCACTGGTAATAAAGGCATCGAATGGATGCAAGAAGACCATTTGGAGGACCTCGACTTTGCTGATGACATAGTTCTCATCAGCAGTCAGATAAAAACGATGCAGGAAAACACAAATGAACTATCATCAATAGCCAGCAAAATTGGGCTTGAGATCAATCATGAAAAGACTAAAGTCATGAAAAGCTTAATTCCAACAGATGAATAAATATACATGGAAAACAAACCAGTAGATGAGATCGATCACTTTATCTATCTTGGAAGTCACATTGATCGAGAAGGGGATACAAGTAAAGAAACTAGAATCAGAATAGCTAAAGCAGCAATGTCTTTCAAAAGCCTTGAAAAGTTGTGGAAATCAAAACTCATTAGCACAAACACAAAACTTAGGCTATTCAAATCAAATGTGAATCAACCCTTACGTATGCGTGTGAAAGCTGGAAAACAACAAGAGATTTAGAAACAAAGTTGAACGCATTCGAAAATAAATGCCTAAGGAAAATACATGGTATAGCGTGGAACGAATTCAAAACAAACGAAGAAATTAGAGAAATCGCCAATCAACCACTGATATCTTCAGTAATAAAGAAAAGACGATGGTCATATGTTGGACATGTGATGAGAAGAGATAATAACCGAATAGCAAAGCAAGCCCTCGTATGGGAAACAACAGGTAAGAGAAAAAGAGGAAGACCCAGGGAGACACTGAGAAGAACATTGATGAGAGAGGCAAGAGCAGCAGGATTCGGCTCCTTCAATGAGATAGAGCTGCTTGCGCAGAACAGAGACAAATGGCGAGATTTGATAAAATATCTTTAAAAGAAAACTGCTAGAACAAAAATTCAGATAGGAGAAGGTGTATCTTGGCTTACGCCCTATGGGCCGGCTACGGCTCGAAAGTTCAATAGATAGATAGAATGAGAAGAGAACAGCTGGAATATATTGTAAGAACTGGCAAAACTGAGGGACGAAGAGATAGAGAAAAGATACCAGACAGCTTAAGAGAATGGCTAGGAAGAAGGTCAACAACAAAAATAATAAATAACTGTCGAGATCGAAAGTTGTGGAAAGACATGATCACCTATGCTAACAAGCACGATACTTGATGATGAAGAAGCGGGAGGATATGACGTGGGAAGTGCACATATTTGAAGAAGAAAATAAGAACATAAATAGGCGTGGTTTGAATCATTATTTGTAGTGTGTTGTTAGTTGAGGTTGTAATCATTACATGCCGTCTCGTTGTCTTGATGATTTACGTTTATTATGCATGATCGTTCGTTGATGAGTTATTTCTACCGGAAAAGTTGGATTGTGCAATTTAGCATCTAACGTGAGAGTAGACACCAGGCCGGCTAAACTTGTAATCCCGCTGATTAAGTTGAAAGTGATAAAATACATGCTAGGGGAGTTTAAAGTGATATAATATATGCTAGGTGAGTTCAAAGTGATAAAATATATGCTAGGTTTGTTCAAAGTGATAAAATATATGCTAGGTTAGTTCAAAGTGATAAAATATATGCTAGGTTTGTTCAAAGTGATAAAATATATGCTAGATGAGTTCAAAGTGATAAAATATATGCTAGGTTAGTTCAAAGTGATAAAATACATGCTAGGTGAGTTCAAAGTGATAAAATATATGCTAGGTCAGTTCGAAGTGATAAAATATATGCTAGGTCAGTTCGAAGTGATAAAATATATGCTAGGTGAGTTCAAAGTGATAAAATACATGCTAGGTGAGTTCAAAGTAATAAAATACATGCTAGGTGAGTTCGAAGTGATAAAATACATGCTAGGTGAGTTCAAAATGATAAAATACATGCTAGGTGAGTTCAAAATGATAAAATACATGCAAGATGAGTTCAGAGTGATAAAATACATGCTAGGTGAGTTCAGAGCGATAAAATACATGCTAGGTGAGTTCAGAGTGATAAAATACATGCTAGGTGAGCTCAAAGTGATAAAATACATGCTAGGTGAGTTCAGAGTGATAAAATACATGCTAGGTGAATTCAAAATGATAAAATACATGCTAGGTGAGCTCAGAGCGATAAAATACATGCTAGGTGAGTTCAGAGCGATAAAATACATGCTAGGTGAGTTCAAAGTGATAAAATACATGCTAGGTGAGTTCAAAGTGATAAAATACATGCTAGGTGAATTCAAAGTGATAAAATACATGCTAGGTGAGTTCAGACTGATAAAATACATGCTAGGTGAGTTCAAAATGATAAAATACATGCTAGGTGAGTTCAGAGTGATAAAATGCATGCTAGGTGAGTTTAGAGTGATAAAATACATGCTAGGTGAGTGAGTTCAAAGTGATAAAATACATGCTAGGTGAATGAGTTCAGAGTGATAAAATACATGCTAGGTGAATGAGTTCAGAGTGATAAAATACATGCTAGGTGAGTGAGTTCAAAGTGATAAAATACATGCTAGGTGAATGAGTTCAGAGTGATAAAATACATGCTAGGTGAATGAGTTCAGAGTGATAAAATACATGCTAGGTGAATGAGTTCAGAGTGATAAAATACATGCTAACGCTGAGGTAAGTTCAAACTTAAACCTGTGACAGCTAAACAGAGCTAAGTAGTGAACACCATTCATTGGGTGCCGTCTCCATATCGATGGTTGGCAACCATAGAGCGTTATTTTACTTTGTCTCTAGTCTTGATGGTGCATGTTATCATAGGTTCTCCTATCCATTCATTAATGCTTTCAGTCCAATTTAGTCTAGGTCTGTCTCTGACTCGTCTACGTTATACATTGTCTTTCATGATTTTTAGTAGGGTATTGTGTCTCTTCGAATAGCAAAGCAAGCCCTCATGTGGGAAACAACAGGTAAGAGAAAAAGAGGAAGATCCAGAGAGACACTGAGAAGAACATTGATGAGAGAGGCAAGAGCTGCAGGAATTGGCTCCTTCATTGAGATAGAGCTGCTTGCACAGAACAGAGACATCTCTACTTGAACCCTGGTAGAAATTGGTAGTAATTGAACCCTGGTAGAAATTGGTAGTAATTGAACCCTGGTGAAATTGGTAGTAATTGAACCCTGGTAGAAATTGATAGTAATTGAACCCTGGTAGAAGTTGGTAGTAATTGAACCCTGGTAGAAATTGATAGTAATTGAACCCT
This sequence comes from Megaustenia siamemsis, assembly GCA_032433765.1. Lineage (NCBI taxonomy): Eukaryota > Metazoa > Mollusca > Gastropoda > Stylommatophora > Ariophantidae > Megaustenia > Megaustenia siamemsis. The sequence continues at coordinate 39,865,482 of JAVIAB010000008.1, read as the reverse complement.
GGTAGAAGTTGGTAGTAAATGAACCCTGGTAGAAGTTGGTAGTAATTGAACCTTGGTAGAAATTGGTAGTAATTGAACCCTGGTAGAAGTTGGTAGTAATTGAACCCTGGTAGAAATTGGTAGTAATTGAACCCTGGTAGAAGTTGGTAGTAATTGAACCCTGGTAGAAGTTGGTAGTAATTGAACCCTGGTAGAAGTTGGTAGTAATTGAACCCTGGTAGAAATTGGTAGTAATTGAACCCTGGTAGAAGTTGGTAGTAATTGAACCCTGGTAGAAGTTGGTAGTAATTGAACCCTGGTAGAAGTTGGTAGTAATTGAACCCTGGTAGAAATTGGTAATAATTGAACCCTGGTAGAAATTGGCATGAAACAAACCTTGGTATGAATTGGTCGGAATCGAACCCTCGTAGAAACTAGAAGGAATCGTTCACTGGTAGAAATTTGTGTGAGTTGAATCGTGGTAGGAATTGATAGTAACACTGGTAGGAATTTGTATTATTTAAACACTGGTAGGAATTTGTATTATTTAAACACTGGTAGGAATTTGTATTATTTAAACACTGGTAGGAATTTGTATTATTTAAACACTGGTAGGAATTTCGTAGGAAATCGTACCCTGGAAGATATTTGTAGGAATCGAATACTGATAGGAATTGGTAGTAATCAAACACTGGTAGGAATTGGTAGAAAATCGAATACTGGTAGGAATTGGTAGTAATTAAACACTGGTAGGAATTGGTAGAAAATCGAATACTGGTAGGAATTGGTAGTAATTAAACACTGGTAGGAATTGGTTGAAAATCGAATACTGGTAGGAATTGGTAGTAATCAAACACTGGTAGGAATTGGTAGAAAATCGAATACTGGTAGGAATTGGTAGTAATCAAACACTGGTAGGAATTGGGAGGAATCGAATAGTGGTAGGAATTTCGTAGGAATAGAACATTGGTAGGAATTGGGAGGAATCGAATAGTGGTAGGAATTTCGTAGGAATAGAACATTGGTAGGAATTGGGAGGAATCGGACGCTGTAGGAATCATCCAGGGACAAGTTTACTAACTACAGCTTTACCAACCAGTTGCCCCATCACGTTCTAAAATATGAAGGTTTGTCTCTTTCACCTCGAGACATTCATGATCATATACAAATATGTGCAATACGCACGTCGTTTTCTTCTTCAACGTTAAGTACATCTTCTTCCACCTTATTATGCATTTCTTCTTAATCTTCTTTTCTTCCTCGTAAGTACGTCTTCTTTTTTCTTGTTAAGCACTTCTTCCTCTTCTTCCTCTTCCTTATTAAGCACTTTTTCCTCTTCTTCCTCTTTTTTGCCTTACTAAGCACTCTCTTATCAAAGACATGTATGATGGTTACACATGTGCAGTTCGAACAGAGGAAGGACTGAGCGAGTGTTTCCCAATAGAAACTGGGGTTAAACAAGGATGTATTTTATCGCCCTTGTTATTTGGAATTGTTATGGACTTCATAATGAAGAAATGCTGCACTGGTAATAAAGGCATCGAATGGATACAAGGAGACCATTTGGAGGACCTGGACTTTGCTGATGACATAGTTCTCATCAGCAATCAGATAAAAACGATGCAGGAAAACACAAATGAACTATCATCAATAGCCAGCAAAATTGGGCTTGAGGTCAATCATGAAAAGACTAAAGTCATGAAAAGTTTAATTCCAACAAGTGACAAAATATACATGGAAAACAAACCAGTAGAAGAGATCGATCACTTCATCTATCTTGGAAGTCACATTGATCGAGAAGGGGATACGAGCAAAGAAATTAGAATCAGACTGGCTAAAGCAGCAATGTCTTTCAGAAGCCTTGAAAAGTTGTGGAAATCAAAACTCATTAGCACAAACACAAAACTTAGGCTATTCAAATCAAATGTACTATCAACCCTTACGTATGCGTGTGAAAGCTGGAAAACAACAAGAGATATAGAAACAAAGTTGAACGCATTCGAAAATAAATGTCTAAGGAAAATACTTGTTATAGAATGGAACGAATTCAAAACAAACGAGGAAATTAGAGAAATCGCCAATCAACCACTAATATCTTCAGTAATAAAGAAAAGACGATGGTCATACGTTGGACATGTGATGTGAAGAGATAATAATCGAATAGCAAAGCAAGCCCTCATATGGGAAACAACAGGTAAAAGAAAAAGAGGAAGACCCAGGGAGACACTGAGAAGAACATTGATGAGAGAGGCAAGAGCAGCAGGAATCGGCTCCCTCAATGAGATAGAACTGCTTGCACAGAACAGAGACAGATGGCGAGATTTGATAAAATATCTTTAAAAGAAAACTGCTAGAACAAAAATTCATATAGGAGAAGGTGTATCTTGGTCTACGCCCTATGGGCCGGTTACGGCTCGAAAGGTCAATAGATAGATAGAAGCACTTCTTAATCTTATTCTACTTATTCTTCTTCGTCCTCGTTAAGTACTTCCGTCTACCTCATTAAGCTCTTCTTCTTCCCCTCTTTTTCCTCATTGAACACTGCGTCTTCTACTTCTTTCTCATAAAGTATTTCTTTTTCTTCTACATTAAGCACTTCTTCTTGGTCTACTCAGTTAAGTATTTCTTTAGTTCTTATATTTTTCGACTTCTTTCTCGACTAATTTTTCGTCTTATTAACGTTAACCAGTTAAATGGACACTTTCTATCACTAGTTTATGGTAAGCCGCCTAATTTTTTGTTTGGACCCAAAATATCCGTCTTCAACTCAATGCAATCCCTTGCCATTTGGTTAGTTTAGATGTCGATGCTAATTTCAGCAAAATATGCAGCTTCACAAAAAAAACCAACGATCTTTCTATTCAGAACAGTTTCAGAAGACAATACAGAATAGTTTCAGAAGACAATACAGAATAGTTTCAGAAGACAATACAAAATAGTTTCAGAAGACTATACAGAATAGTTTCAGAAGACAATACAGAATAGTTTCAGAAGACAATACAGAATAGTTTCAAAAGACAATACAGAACAGTTTCAGAAGACTATACAGAATAGTTTCAGAACACAATACAGAATAGTTTCAGAAGACAATACAGAATAGTATCAAAAGACAAAACAGAATAGTTTCAAAAGACAATACAAAATAGTTTCAGAAGACAATATAGAATAGTTTCAGAAGACAATACAGAATAGTTTCAGAAGACAATATAGAATAGTTTCAGAAGACAATACAGAATAGTTTCAGAAGACAACATAGAATAGTTTCAGAAGACAATATAGAATAGTTTCAGAAGACAATACAGAATAGTTTCAGAAGACAATATAGAATAGTTTCAGAAGACAATACAGAATAGTTTCAGAAGACAATATAGAATAGTTTCAGAAGACAATACAGAACAGTTTCAGAAGACTATACAGAATAGTTTCAGAACACAATACAGAATAGTTTCAGAAGACAATACAGAATAGTTTCAAAAGACAAAACAGAATAGTTTCAAAAGACAATACAAAATAGTTTCAGAAGACAATATAGAATAGTTTCAGAAGACAATACAGAATAGTTTCAGAAGACAATACAGAATAGTTTCAGAAGACAATACAGAATAGTTTCAGAAGACAACATAGAATAGTTTCAGAAGACAATATAGAATAGTTTCAGAAGACAATACAGAATAGTTTCAGAAGACAATATAGAATAGTTTCAGAAGACAATACAGAATAGTTTCAGAAGACAATATAGAATAGTTTCAGAAGACAATACAGAATAGTTTCAGAAGACAACATAGAATAGTTTCAGAAGACAATATAGAATAGTTTCAGAAGACAATACAGAATAGTTTCAGAAGACAATACAGAATAGTTTCAGAACACAATACAGAATAGTTTCAGAAGACAATACAGAATAGTTTCAGAAGACAATACAGAATAATTTCAGAAAACAATACAGAATAGTTTCAAAAGACTATACAGAATAGTTTCAGAAGACAATATAGAATAGTTTCAGAAGACAATACAGAATAGTTTCAGAAGACAATACAGAATAGTTTCAGAAGACAATATAGAATAGTTTCAGAAGACAATACAGAATAGTTTCAGAAGACAATACAGAATAGTTTCAGAAGACAATATAGAATAGTTTCAGAAGACAATACAGAATAGTTTCAGAACACAATACAGAATAGTTTCAGAAGACAATACAGAATAGTTTCAGAAGACAATACTTTGTCACGAAGTGAATTGTAAGAATTGCAAGACTGCAAATCGTGGTCTTATTGTCTGTAGGTTTAGCACACTACGACGGGCTGCAGAAATGACACTTGACTGAAGCTCTATGCTAAAGATATAGCCAAATCACTAGTAAGAACAGGCCTTGTTGTACAATCTCCAGAGGAAGAGACAAAGAGGAAGACTAAAATATTCTTGGAGAAGACATATAGAAGTAGAGATGAAGATGACTGGGGAAGACATGGATTGGTCTTAAAAGAATGACAAGAAAGAGGGCGGCGTTGAAACTGTTTATTGATGACCTATGTTCCACAGGAAGTTGAAAGATAGAAGAAGGCTAGTAATAAGGTGAAAACCACGAGAAAGGACCTTACTGCTAATGTAGCAATGCTGAATGAACTTACTGCTAATGTAGCAATGCTGAATGAACTTACTGCTAATGTAGCAATGTTGAATGAACTTACTGCTAATGTAGCAATGTTGAATGAACTTACTGCTAATGTAGCAATGCAATGCTGAATGAACTTACTGATAATGTAACAATGCTGGGTAATTTCCTAGTTTGATCAGATATATTATTTCAGTTTGGAAGAGTGATGTCCCCTAAAATATGACTGCAAAAATACAGTGGTTCTACGCATTCTTGGCGTTGGGGTCATTACGCTGGCATGTGTCACTCACACTGGCGTTTGGGTCAGCGTGGCGTTCGGGTCAGCGTCTGCGTCCAAATCGAGATGTTAATTAATAATTGGCTGAACCCCTATCCTTTCTTATGCTTCTTCTTACTAATTATCCGCCTATATATATAGGCTAGTTTGTCTAATATTTAAAAACCAGCTAAGCAGTTCTGAGTTCACTTACTTGAATTTGGTACTACTGTATTTGCAAAATGACCGGGCGACCTAGAGCCCCAACTGAAGTTGTGAATGTTGGGCAGATCATGACTTTTCATGACATCATTGCAGAGGATAGATGGAATTTACTAACTCTGATTCCCGAGATTGCCACTAATAAATTGTGTATTCAGTGGTTAGCTAAGCGTAGACTAATAATAAATACGTGTCTATGCAACATTTGTCATATGCCTGCGCGTTTAGTAGCCTACAGCAGAGGAGTAGATGGCTATCAGTGGTCATGTCAGGGGTGCAGTTTTGGAAAGTCCGTTCGTGATGGATCATTTTTCACAAAGAGCCATCTATCACTAAAACAAATTTTATAATATATAATAATTTATAATAATATTTATATAATATTTATAATAATAATTATAATAATATAATAATTTAATAATATATAATATATTTATAAATATTTAACACTAAAGCTAAACCTAACCCCTGGACCCAACGCCCAATCAACAGATACTCCGAAATGATTACATGCCAGCGCAATGACCCCAACGCCAAGAATGCGTAGAACCACTGTATTTTGGCAGACATATTTTAGGGGACATCACTCTTCCAACTGAAATAATATATCTGATCAAACTAGGAAATTACCCAATGCTGAATGAACGTACTGCTAATGTTGCAATCCTGAATGAACTTATTGCTAATGTAACAATGCTGAATGAACTTACTGCTAATGTAACAATGCAATGCTGAATGAACTTACTGATAATGTAACAATGCAATGCTGAATGAACTTACTGCTAGCTAATGTAACAATGCAATCCTGAATGAACTTATTGCTAATGTAACAATGCTGAATGAACTTATTGCTAATGTAAAAATGCTGAATTAACTTACTGCTAATGTAGCAATGCAATGCTGAATGAACTTACTGCTAATGTAGCAATGCTGAATGAACTTACTCCTAATGTTGCAACGCTGAATAAACTTACTGCTAATGTAACAATGCTGAATAAACTTACTGCTAATGTAACAATGCTGAATAAACTTACTGCTAATGTAACAATGCTGAATGAACTTATTGCTAATGTTGCAACGCTGAATAAACTTACTGCTAATGTTGCAATGCTGAATAAACTTACTGCTAATGTAACAATGCTGTATGAACATATTGTTATGTAACAATGCTCCTGGGACTTACTGTTAATGTAGAAATGCTGTACTGTTAATACCAATACAGGAACAATCTTGTCAACACTTCACACGATCTACATCACGTGGTCTCCATTATGACGTAGAACAAAAAAGTAAGTTTGATTTGATGTCGTCACACGTTCAATGGTTCGGGAAAAACAAACCACAGAAATAGCATCACCACCGTAACAATGTGTCACAAGAAAAGAGGAATTAAATATTTGTAGAAATGTGGTAATTTAAAGTTTGCAAATAAAGCACACAGCAAAACAGAAAATGTAATAGTTTTTCGTCGTCGTCTTCGTCTTATTATTTGTTTGCTTATTAACAAATTGCGCAAAACTTGCACTTTATAATTGTATCTTTGGTTATGTGGTTATGGAAGGCACCGGTATCACTGCAAACGAATTAAAATCCATAATTCTCAACCGCCCGTGCCAGTGGAATCATCCGAATTACTAGCTCATTTCCCAAAGAAAGATAGGTAGCTGTAGTCCCCATCATGGCAGTCTCAGCACAGGCCAAAACACATAAGTCGAAACCACATAGAAACTGAACACAGCCAACTGTTCCCTGCCATACGATATCATCATTCATCGAAAACAATTGGAATATCGAAACATGATCAAAACGGATGAGGCACACAGCTCACGGTGTGCACAGAGAACTTAACTCAGTAGCTCCTGCAACAAGCCGGACTTGGAATATGAGGAAACTGCAACAAGGAACAATATCATGCATAGCCTTCAATGGTTCTTGTATCATAACCAGTAGTGGTTCATTTAACGTGCCTAAAGGAGAAAACCATGCGCCACTGGCTGATCGGCTTCATTGATAATGCCCCAATGAGACAACTGCACGTCACTGGCTGTTCTGCTTCATTGATAATGCCCCAATAAGACAACTGCACGTCACTGGCTGTTCTGCTTCATTGATAATGCCCCAATAAGACAACTGCACGTCACTGGCTGTTCTGCTTCATTGATAATGCCCCAATGAGACAACTGCACGTCACTGGCTGTTCTGCTTCATTGATAATGCCCCAATAAGACAACTGCACGTCACTGGCTGTTCTGCTTCATTGATAATGCCCCAATAAGACAACTGCACGTCACTGGCTGTTCTGCTTCATTGATAATGCCCCAATAAGACAACTGCACGTCACTGGCTGTTCTGCTTCATTGATAATGCCCCAATAAGACAACTGCACGTCACTGGCTGTTCTGTTTCATTGATAATGCCCCAATGAGACAACTGCACGTCACTGGCTGTTCTGCTTCATTGGTAATGCCACAATAAAACAACTGCACGTCACTGGCTGTTCTGCTTCATTGATAATGCCCCAATGAGACAAATGCACGTCACTGGCTGTTCTGCTTCATTGATAATGCCCCAATGAGACAACTACACGTCACTGGCTGTTCTGCGAGGCAACTTCACGTCACTGGCTGTTCTGTTTCATTGATAATGCCCCAATGAGACAACTGCACGTTACTGGCTGCTCTGCTTCATTGATAATGTCCAATGAGACAACTGCACGTCACTGGCTGTTCTGCTTCAATAATGCTCCATGAGACAACTGCACGTCACTGGCTGTTCTGCTTCATTGATAATGTCCAATGAGACAACTGCATGTAACTGGCCGTTCTGTTTCAATAATGCTCCACTGAGAGAACTACACGTCACTGGCTGTTCTGCTTCACTGATAGTGCCACAATGAAACAACTGCACGTCACTGGCTGTTCTGCTTCACTGATAGTGCCACAATGAAACTACTGCACGTCATTGGCTGTTCTGCTTCAATAATGCTCCACTGAGACAACTACACGTCACTGGCTGTTCTGTTTCAATAATGCTCCACTGAGACAACTACACGTCACTGGCTGTTCTGCTTCAATAATGCTCCACTGAGACAACTACACGTCACTGGCTGTTCTGCTTCAAGAATGCTCCACTGAGACAACTACACGTCACTGGCTGTTCTGCTTCAATAATGCTGCACTGAGACAGCTACACGTCACTGGCTGTTCTGCTTCAATAATGCTCCACTGAGACAACTACACGTCACTGGCTGTTCTGCTTCACTGATAGTGCCACAATGAAACAATTGCGCGTCACTAGCTGTTCTGCTTCAATAATGCCATAATGAGACAACAACACATTACTGGCTAGGAAACTCGTGTGCTGTCTGTAGTCTATACCACATTTATATACGCTGCGTTCGGCAATATCAATCAAAGCACTGTAGACTCCTTTATTGGAGCATAGACCACGGACAAAGTCTCTCCACCTAACCCTATTCTTGAGCAGTTTCTCTTTTTTTCTCCAACCCAGGCCTGTGTTCTTGATGACGTTTATGACTTCTGTTCTCTATATATGTCTGGGTCTTCCAGATTTTCTCTGTCTATGTAAATTCAATAGACATAATAGTAGAAGAAAGCAACAAAAAAGGTCTTAGTCTGAATAGTAAGAAAACAGAAGTAATGGTTATATCGAAGAAACAATCATCACCATCATGCAGTATAAAAATAAACGAGACAAACCTGAAACAAGTGCAACGTTTCAAATACTTGGGCACAATAATTACATCAGATGGGAGATGCACCACAGAAATAAAAAGCAGAATAGCTCAGGCCAAAATAGCATTTCAGAAATTGAAAAATATCTTATGCCACAAATCTATGTCAATACAAATGAGAAAGAGAGTTCACCGGTGCTATATAGAACCAATTCTGACCTATGGAAGCGAATCATGGACAGTAGACAAACAAATGAAAAGACGGTTAGAGGCCACAGAGATGGGATTTCTCAGAAGAATATTGAAAGTTCCCTGGACAGATAAAAAGACCAATGAGGAAGTTCTCAAAGAGGCCAACACAAAAAGGGAGCTCTTAAAAAAAACATCAGAAAGAAGCAATCAACATTTTTCGGGCACATCATGAGAAGAGGAAAGTTGGAATACTTGGTTACAACTGGCAAAATAAAAGGAAAGAGAGATCGCGGACGACAAAGAGAGAAAATACTGGATAGCTTGGTGTCATGGCATGGAAAACACTCAACAACAGAACTGATACGATGCACTGTGGATAGAAGATTGTGGAGGGACATGATCGCCTACGCCAACCGGCAGGGTACATGATGATGATGATGTAAATTCAAGGGCAGTGAAAGGTTTGCTATGCTGGTGTGATGTTTTCTTAGCGTGTGTTCAAATCATCTCATACAACAGTATCAAGTAAGTAAAGTACCCCTGTCACGCCAATTGGCGTATAGGGAATATGATGTTAATGACCATAAATTTTACAGACCTTCAGCACATGATTTTTGGGGTAATGTGGTCGGTATTACGCCCGTGCCGCCTTACTTTCCCAGGAAAAAAACCGGTACCCATTAAAGTATGGGTGGAGCGGAAGCCGTCGTTATTGGTATCGAACCCTACCTCTTGTCCCTTGTAGTCCAGTTCACTAACCACTGAGCTATCGCGGCTCATTCAACAGTAAGTCATTGGTAATTAATAATTGAGAGGCATGTTCATTCATTCGTTGCGTGTCGCAAGGTTGGCTATCATGAAGCGCCATTTGACTTCTGTCTCTTCCATTGATAGTTCACGTCGTCACAGGTTCACTTAGTCCATCCTTTGATGTTATCAGTCCACTGTAGCCTACGTCAGCCTCGTTTACCTTATACTTTCCACTCCAATACGACTTTTAGTAAGACATTGTGTCTCTAGCTTCGATTGGTCTGAATATTTGTATTTGTACTTGTTCGAATTGTTTTTGAGCACAAAAGTAGCTTAATATGTATTGCCATCTATTGAATCTAATAAATGAAGTAAAACGTGGGCTAAATGGTTAAACTACAGAAAATGTGCACAAGACTCCCTTGTATCTGAATGGGCAAGAACATCCATCATCATCATTGAGTGCCGTCTCCGTATAGAAGGTTGGCTACTATGTAACGCCATTTTGCTCTGTCTCTTTTTTTTTTTGGTGATGCAGGTTGATGAGAAGAGATAATAATCGAATAGCAAAGCAAGCCCTCATATGGGAAACAACAGGTAAGAGAAAAAGAGGAAGACCCAGGGAGACACTGAGAAGAACATTGATGAGAGATGCAAGAGCAGCAGGAATCGGCTCCCTCAATGAGATAGAACTGCTTGCATAGAACAGAGACAGATGGCGAGATTTGATAAAATATCTTTAAAAGAAAACTGCTAGAACAAAAATTCATATAGGAGAAGGTGTATCTTGGTCTACGCCCTATGGGCCGGTTACGGCTCGAAAGGTCAATAGATAGATAGATAGATAGGTTGTCATAGGCTGACTTGCCCATCTTTTAATGTTACTTGTCCAGGTTAGTCTTGATCTGCCTCTGCCTCTTTTACCTTGTATTTTTCCTTCAAAAATTACTTTTTTTAGGCTGTTGTAAGAACAACACATTGACGCAAGGACTAAACATTTCAACTAAACCTAAGATTGACTCCAGACAATAGTCTTTTATCTACACAGGAATTACAGGATTGTAGAGTAGTACCATGATCAGTTGTGCTTCACTTAACATGCCTAACGGAGAGAACCACGTGACACTGCCTGTTTCTGCTTCACTGTTCATGCCCTAAGAAGACCATTATTAGTCACTGCCTGTTATACTTAACTGTCTATTTGTGAGCAGTAATCGGAAAGTACGGACCAATAGTCAGAACAAGACACCATAAAGAAGCTTAGAACTTCAAGAGTACACCAAGAGTTTTGATATTGGAACAACGGACAATAGCTTAAAAAAAACATGCACTTTCACAAAGTAGGTCTCATAGAAGTCCTGTCAGGTGCCATTGCATGTAGACTCCAGAGCATGTTCTACAAACTACATTGCTCTCAACAAACAATTTGCGAATTTTACTGGGTTTGATCTATCATCATCATCATCATCATCATCATCATTAAGCACCGTACCTCCTGGCGAAGGTGATAATGTCTCTCCACAACTTTCGATCTCGACAGTTATTTTTCATTTCTATTGTTGACCTTCTGCCAAGCCATTATATTAATCTGCCTGGTATCTTCTCTCTTTGCTTCCCTCTATCTTTCCTTCCCTCAACTTTCCTAGTTGTCACAATATATTCCAGCTGTTCGCTTCTCTCTACATGGTCACAAAATGATGATTGTTTCTTCCTAATATTGGAAATTAGCTCTCTTTGTTTTGCCCTCTTTCAGAACGTTCAAACATTTAAAGAACGTTTAATACATTTGATCTATAATAATAATTTTAAAAAGAGTAAAGGGAAGTAAATAAATATTCTATATAAATCGTCATAATGTATTCGCGATTACTTCCCTTATAACGTCTTTAAAACCCTTTGTTTCCTTGAGCATGTGGGACTTGACATAGATGGAACTTAGAAACAATGTGATTTGATCATTAGAAATGGTTCCTCATTGAGCAAATGTTACGACCAGCAAAATGAAAAGCTGTTTAAAGTATCATCATCATCGTTGAGTGCCGTCTCCGTAACAAAGTTTGGCTACCATGGAGCGCCATTCCGCTCTGTCTCTTGCTTTGATGGTTCAGGTTGTCATAGGCTGATTTGTCTTTCTGTTACACGTCCATGTTAGTCTTGGTCAGCCTCTGCTTCTTTTACCTTATATTTTCCCCTCCAAGATGACTTTTAGTAAGCTGTTGTGTCTTTTAACATGTCCCAATACTTTCATTTCTCTTGTTTGAATTGTGTTTAGTAGTTCTCTTTTCATATTAGTTGTTTTAAGACTTCATTGTTAATTTTATTTTTTTCCATCAAATTCTCCCTATTATTCTGTAAATCCACATTTGAAAGGCTTCAAATTTCTGTTATGTTTTCTTGTCTAATGTCCATGTTTCGGCACCATGAGGAATGCTGAGAAAATATAACGTTTTGCTAATCTCAGTTTAGCCCTTGTGTTGATTGTATTTTAACATTATTATATTTTTCATGGCATTATAATTTCGTGCTGTCATTTGTATTCTTTTGTTTATTTCAATTGTACATTTTCCATCACTGGTTATAGTATGCCCAAGGTAGGTGTAGCTCTGAACTGTCTCGAAATCTATTCCTTCAACTTTGGTATCTGCTTCTATGTTTTGAGTATTATCTTTGTTTATGACCATAGTTTAAGTCTTTTTGATATTCATATCTAATCCATATTTTTTGCTTGTCATGTTTATTTCATTAAGTAATTGTTGTAGCTCTTTAGGATTTTCTGCTAGTAGTACAGTATCGTCAGCATATCTTAGGTTATTGATTATCTTCCCATTAATTTGTAGGCCTGGCATCTCAGTGATGGTTTTAAAGATTTCCTCAGTGTATAGATTGATCAAGCTTGGTGATAGGATGCATCCCTGTCTTACTCCACTCTTTATGTTAATAGGTGTCGAGTTCTCTTTGTTATATTTTATTATTGCTTTTTGCTCCCAGTATAAATTACATATTAGTCGTATTTCTGTGCCATCTAGATGTGTATGTTTTTGGTAGTCTCAATCAATCAAAAAGTAGCTTTTGGTTATTCTGTCAAAAGCTTTGGTGTAGTCTATGAAGTATATATATATATATAGTGGGAGCCGGGATAGCTCAGTGGTTAGTGAACTGGACTACAAGGGACAAGAGGTAGAGTTCGGTCCCAATAACGACGGCTTCCGCTCCAATCAGCCTTTAATGGATACCGGATTTTTTTTTTCTGGGAAATTAAAGTGGCACGGGCGTAATACCGACCACATTACCCCAAAACATGTGCTTAAGGTCTGTAAAGCTTATAGTCACTAACACCATATTCCCTATACGCCACTCGGCATGGCGGTGTTCTTTACTTTTTTTTTTTTTTTTTTACAGAACCTGTCTACATGTTATTGTCCGCATTCAATAAGGATAAGCATTTTATTTCACCCAATCTCAGATAAAAGGTCAAGGGTACAAACTCTGCGCTCCAAGTGAGTTAACTACGATCAAAAACTATTAAGCGGACACGTAAGCTGACGTCACTGTCAGAATCCCACTTGTTTCTCCATAACTCGACATGTCCTCGGTTAGTAGACATTAAATGACAACATCATGTATGTTGTTCTTTGGTGTAAGTGTCACGTCTCGCCACAACCTTCTATCTCTAACAATCCATTCTCGCAAATTAAATTGATGGGTTTTTCTCTCTCTGTTTCTTTCTATATCTTCTTACCTACATTTTTACAGCTGTCACAATATATTCTATCTATTCCTTTCTCAATGCTTGGCCAACAAAATGGATTGTATCCCCCTTGTTATTGGAAATAAGTTTCCTTTTATTTTGGTGGTTTTTCTGTTTTTCTGTTTTTGAAAGTCGTCTATTCTGTTTTCAACATTCTTCTGAAAACTCATAAAGAGTAACATACGCTTAAGAAAACATAAACATCTGACAGAAAATAATGCAAATAACAATGAACATAAAACATTAATGGGAGCGTCTGTGGCGTAGTGGTTAGGGTAGAGCTTGACATTGACGTCAACTTAGGTTCCATCCTGAACTAACACTCTCCGGTCAATCTGCCGGAGTTAAAAATAGAATTGATGCCTGGCTTACTGAATTAGAGAATGAGATAGACAGTAATGAAGTTCGACATCTCTATACACAACCAAATGCTGTAGAGGGTTAAGGCATAAAAAATGTGAGGCTGCAGTAAAGCTGAATGTGAGGAAAAATTAAAAAATAGAAAAAAAATTATATGTAAGAAGCTTTACGTGATAAGTTCCTCACATTCAGCTTTACTGCAGCTTCGCATTTTTATGCCTTAACCCTTTACTAGTACAATACCGCTGCTACTTAATGTTTGTATTTCGTCCTTAGTGTTTACTTTAGTATTTATATCTTAGTTTAGATAATTTTGTTTTCTTTAAAACATTTCGATTGTTTTTGTTTTGGTTGTTTCGTTATTAGTTTTGTGTGTGTGTGTTTTTTGTGTGTTCCTGCTGAAGGCCTATTGGGCCGAAACGTCGTTTAGTCTGTGTCGTCCACTTATCACGTAAAGCTTATTATTACCATTTGTTTCTATTTTTTAATTTTTCCTCAAATGCTGTAGACTAATAAAGTGAAATTTCATCCAACATTTCTGGTTACAACAAATTGTTGACAGTGGCCACAACAGAAATATTGTCATAGAGTAGTAGAACGAGTGTTTTTATTTTTAATTTCCAAAATGATAAAACAAATAACGGGATAAAGTATTTAAGAATACAAGAAAGAGACACCAGAGCACTTATATAAAAACATGAAATCGTTTACAAAACGTGAAGCAACGACAATAAGCAAATTCAGAAACCCGATTTAAAAACAAGATGAAAGTGATTTGTGGTGTTTTAAACAAACATAAAATAACTTGATATAAAAAAAAACCCAGCAATGTTTGCTAAAATAATTTATATGTTATGTGTTAGGATCGTTACCACTTCGCTGCAATCCGGACGAATCCACAGAAACTCTAATTAATTTTCCCCGCGAATTATCTAGAAACACCATGGAGATGGGGGCCTGGGTAGCCTAGTTGGGAAAACCACCCGACTGGACTACCGACGTTCGGACAACCCGTGTTCGATTCCCGCTGGGAGCAGTGTGAGTTGTACTCGTGGTTGGGAAAAAAAATTACCCCCACGGTCGACCCAGCCGTTGGCAGAAATGGGTACCAGGGTATTACCATGGGAAGGTGAGGAATGTCGCCTCGCATCTGAGTTTCGATGCTTGAGGCTACACTATACAGATACCTCCGAACATTTCTGGATAGGCGGCCGAGCACATATGGGTGTAAACTCGCGTGCTAAGACGCCGGTTCAAGTCTCGTACTTTACATTTACCTTTACCGAGGAGAACTTTGACCCACAAGCACGAACTCCGTAGCCCAGCAGAGGATCCATCGATGTGGGTCGGATTTTGCTGTAAGTTTATCCGGGCATCAGCCATTATTTTCGCCTACTCTTTTTGGGTTTCAAAATGTCATCATCATGTGCCATACCGGTTGCCGTAGGCGATCATGTCCATCCACAGCCTTCTATCCATCGTGCATTGCATCAATTCTTTTGTTGACTGTTTACCGTGCCATGACACTAAGCTATCTAGTGTTGTCTCTCTTTATTGTTCACGATCTCTCTTTCACCCTATTTTTTCCAGTTGTAATCGGGTATTTAAATTTTCATCTTATGATGATGTTCCCGTATAATGTTGATTGTTTCTTTCTGATGTTTTTTAGGAGCTCCCTTTTTGTGTTGGCCTCTTTGACAATTTCCTCATTGATATTTTTAGATGTGCTGGAAACTTTCAACATTCTTCTGAGAAATCCCTTCTCTGTGGCGTTTAATTGTCAATTCATTTCTTTGTTTACTGTTTATGATTCGTTTCCATAGGTCCGAATTGGCTCTATTTAGCACCGATGAGCTCTTTTTCTCACTTCTATTAAAATATATTTGTTTCATAAGACATTTTTCATTTTCTGAAATGCTATTTTGGCCTGAGCTATTCTATTTTTTTTTTATTTCTGTGGTGTATCTTCCTTCTGATTTCAAAATGTCAAGAGTTCTCTAACGTGCTCGAGTGCAAGGGGGCAACCTCTATTTGCTGTCGCTATTTCAGGGGGCTAGACGTCTGATATCACAACACAGAGAAAAAGGGAGGGTAACGCCATATAAAAAACCACAAACCACTAATTTAATTCTAAAATATTCCCACAAACTGTAATTGCATTTTGACCCTGGCCTTTCCCGTCCAGAGGCTGATGTACTATCTCAAGACCACCCATTCTCCTGCTTAAATAAATAAATGAAAACCAAATGTTGGGATGGCGGTGAAGCGGATGTGGGAATACCTCGACTGTAATGAAACAGATTCCATGAATAGAATAAAATAGATGACCACATAACAGATATTATTTTCATGGAGGTAATTCATAAATCTGTATACTATGCTGGGAATAGAATAGACAAGTAAACGTTAAATAAGAGGAATGACACTAGGCAAGAAATTCGAACCAGAATTATACAAACTATAACAGCGGTAACATGACTAGGGCCAGTAAGAAAATATAAAATAAAATAATTCTCTCAGCTGTAAGAGCAGGCTGATGCAGCATGTTGCCCTTTAAGCCTCTCTAGTTGCTTGCAAAACATGGGATTTAACATTCGATCTACAAAGAACAAACATAATGAAATTATGGAAGTGAAATTTTATAGGATAATGATCACTGTCTTATGTTTCGATCAATGGTTCTCAAAATGTGTTTGAGTCGCAACCACAATGTCAAGGAGCTGTCGGCCTAGACTATGTTATACACTATAATGTACCGGAATTAACGGAAGCTGGAGATGATGTGGAAAGGATTTCCGGTTCCAAGATGGTGGAGTAGAGTTTGTGTTCCATCAGCCACTGCAGGATTTACGTTTGGTGCATGATTTATTTTAGCACTCTAATATAGATCAATGCGTTAAAAACACCGGTGGTTTCACTCTACAGATTCACGCCAGTACTGCCGAGTTCTTGCGCCTGGCAGCGGATACATTTTGGTGAATCAGACGGTGTGAATAGAACCTTCCTCCGTTCTAAAGTCGTCGTGTGTATAACGTCATAATACTGAGAGGTATTCAATAACCGCGTTCGAATTGTTCGTCGCCGATGACTTTTAATGCCTTCTTGTAACTCGCTGTGTCGAGTCAACTGAAGATTCTACTTTCGGGAGTCTGCACCGGCGCTACGGGTTTCGTGCCTCTGGCTGCATACGTTACAGTGAATCAAGCTTTTTGGGTACATCCATTGCTGACAAACGTGCGTACTCCGTCATAATAATAAACGATCGCATATTTCTAACCGAACGCTCGAAAAGAAGGACGAGATGATCAAGATTACAAGGCTTTTCGTGAATCTGCAGCCCTGATGCAACTCCCGGATCTGCATCTTAATCAAAAGGAATGTTGCTTAAATTCAGAAGAGCTGCGAAGAGAACGGGAAATGACTTGTGAACCAGTTGATTGTTTCACACTTCGGGATTTACTCGGGAGGAGATCTGAACGCTTATGGACCGTTGATCGATGCGCACTGAGGATAGTCCGACCACTGACTGGCTCAACTGCAATGAAGTACACCGTGGTTAAGACCATACCATAGAGCGATCAACAAGACCAGCGTAATCTAACCTGCAGCTAGCAAGTCCATGCGTCTGTGAGGCAGTTGTGTGGCCTGTAGTCATTTACTTCCGTTTTTAGAACCCAGACCAGTGTAATTATTTTTAAAATTTGAGTTTTGGTTAGAAAGGTAAAACTTTTCTGCACGATTTATAGTTTCTTTTAGATGACTACACAAAAGAATATTTTCTTCTTCTCTTCAGGGACGTGCAGCAAATGTGGCGTGCTTGTCGTATGGATTTGACCGTTACAGCAAGTTTCATTGTGTTCCAAAGTGGCAATAAAGCCTCATTAATAACAGCACGATCAATAAAAGTGTGCGAATTTTTTTTTCAAGTTTTACGAGTTTTATAGGCAAAAATAAAAAAAAAACTTTCTAAAAATTGAAATCAGCAGCACTATATCCTTCAAATGGATATTTATAATTTTATGGGAAATCCAATCTTCTAAATCCAAAGAGAGAGAGTACTCTGTTCCAAGTACTTCTGAATAATCTTAAAACAGATCAATTTCCTAGATTACATAAATGTTCCATTAAAATGCTTTCATTTTTTGGGTAGTATTTACTTGTGTGAAAGCGCTTTTTAGGTCTTGAAAGCTATTAAAGCATAAACTAGAAACCACTTTCAAAATGCTTCAATAAAATCTGTTTGAGTTTTTCCTTGACAATCCTTAACGTAAACATTGAGAAACATATTGAAGACAATGAGTGCCTATCTCACATTTATGTCTCTAATTACCATGACGGAGCACACTAAGTCAAGTCTTCATGAATATTTTCTTGTAAAATACAATGGACTCTTCTACTTTGAACGACACTAATTTCGAACTTTCCAGAGTTCAATCTCCTGATTCGAAGGAACGTTGATCCTGAATTCGAACGATGCTTCTACGTTTTGAACTGCATCTGTAAATACACTCTATGATTCTGAAGTGCGTACTAGTTATTTCTTGCTTCCAACTCGTATGCTTTCAGTGTTACTTTT
The DNA here is from genome assembly GCA_032433765.1 of Megaustenia siamemsis. Classification (NCBI taxonomy): domain Eukaryota; kingdom Metazoa; phylum Mollusca; class Gastropoda; order Stylommatophora; family Ariophantidae; genus Megaustenia; species Megaustenia siamemsis. The sequence continues at coordinate 39,847,090 of JAVIAB010000008.1, read as the reverse complement.
TTGCTTGACTTGGGGTGTGTCTGGTTATATATAACACTATCATTTAAATGAACTTTGCCACTTGAAATGAAATTTCAACTGGCAAAATAAAAGGAAAGAGAGATCGCGGACGACAAAGAGAGAAAATACTGGATAGCTTGGTGTCATGTCATGGAAAACAGTCAACAACAGAACTGATACGATGCACTGTAGATAGAAGATTGTGGAGGGACATGATCGCCTACGCCAACCGGTATGGCACATGAAGATGATGATCTTTTAAATATAACATATAAAAATATTATAAAGCAATGAGGCCTAACAGTATTGATGATTGAAGCGAAAAAGGAGTTTAGCGTGAAGCATGGAAGCGATA